>JAYESA010000439.1:0-150000 GCA_036927795.1 Iris macrosiphon | reverse complement strand
AATTTTTCTAAGGTGGGTAGGATTGTCACACTCACAATTTTAATTAAGAATAGTTTGATAAATTGACATGAGTATTTTTATTTTAGGATTTATTGTATTTAATGTTGTGCATATGTGATTAATTATTTGTTGTATTATTTATTTATTGTTAGATTATTTATTATTAGATGCTAGATTATTTTGGACTTGTGTAGTGGACCTAACAAATTAGTTTTGATGCATGAACCCAATATTTTATTTTAATTTAGTTTGAGCCCAATAATTAGGCCCATTCATTAGGAGGATGAATTAATTAGTGAAACCATTAGACTAGAATATTCCCTCCTTAATTAATTTTTTCATGAGAGGCCCCAAGGGGTGTTTTGATTATTTTATAATAGCTTGAGAGAGGGGTTAGGGACGGCCACCTTTAGGAGGAGAGAGAGTCTCTCTTCTCATTTGGCATTTTTATTAGATCTAGAATTTTCTCTTATTCTAATTTCTTTATTCCCTCACCATTCCCTCATCAATTTCTTCCCAAATTCTTTCACTATTCTTCATTAGAGGCTACTACAACAAGGATCTAGAAAAAAAAAAGTAAAGTTCTACAAGGAGGAGGCCAAGATCTACAAGGAGGAGGCTACATTCTATATTTGGAGATTTTCATTGGAAATCCATCTCCCAATAGATATATTTTAGTTTTTCCTCTTCTATTAGGTTCTACATCTGAGATTTAACCATGAGAAACTACCCCACATGCATAGGCTACCCATAGGAATTGGAATTAGGTTCATAGGAGGCCTATGGAGGA
This sequence comes from Iris macrosiphon, assembly GCA_036927795.1. NCBI lineage: Eukaryota > Viridiplantae > Streptophyta > Magnoliopsida > Asparagales > Iridaceae > Iris > Iris macrosiphon. The sequence continues at coordinate 149,210 of JAYESA010000439.1, read as the reverse complement.
AGTTATGTGTATTTTTGTGTCAATTTTAGGAGAATTTTGTAAACTCCCAGAGATTTAGCTATTTTAATTTAATATAATATTTAAAAATAATAATTTTAATATTAATTTGGATTAAGTAAACAAAAGTATCCTTTAAAAATATTTTCCGTAACTTTAATTTTTAGGAGCACAACATTAGCCATTATCTCCAAATAAATTTTATATGCATGATCTAGACGAGCCCACCTTAATTTATGATTATCATATCCCACTCAAACATATCTTCTTGTGCTCTATTTTTAATGTAAAATATTCAGGTCAAAACTTAATTTCTAGCACCTACGGTGTAACCGTTGACCATTCCAATTTAAATTGGAGATTCAATTTCGACCAATTCTTTCGACCTAATGTATGATCATGATCTATACTAGGTCTAAGACACACATGATACCTGTATCCCACTCTATTGAACCTCTATGTGCTACCTACCCTCAATAGTCACAAATGACCAATTTCCTAGTGAATCGGACCAACCTAGTCTAACTAAACCGCAACGACCCGAACCTGACCCAACTAGAAGTAGTTGGACTTAACCTAGGTTGACTAAGCTAGGTAGGACCATCCATATTAAACATAATTTCAGTTTTGGACAGCCATGGGTTTACTAAATCATTAGGATGGAATGTGAAAGGAAAGGGGTTATAACTTGTGACCTTTCTTTACCCATTGGTAACTCCAAACCCTTCCCCTCCCCACTAGGCTGTCCATAACCCCCATCTCTTCACCTCCCCCATTCAAACCATCTGAAGAAAACTTCTTCCTAACTCTCTTCCTCACACTTTCTCTTCACAAACTATCTCCAAATTCCTTCTCTATCTCCCTCCACACCTTCATCCATCCAACCCTACCCAGGCTGAATCTTAATTCAGCAATACCCCCACCAATCCGGCCCTATCTCCCTCCACAGTAAGTATCTTTCTCTAAAATTTTGTATGATTCTTTCTCTCCCTGTCCTTATCACTTTCTCTTCACAAACCTTGCATCAAAATTGATTCTAAGTTTCTCAAAAATAGCCCTTCATCAGAGGTGTCCAGGCTGAATCTGAATTCAGTGTATCCTCTTCTCAGGCCACTCCACCACCTCCATAGCCTCCAAACCACCACTACAGCACCCAAATATCCTTCTCCTACCTCTCCTTAACAATTTTCATTTATAACTAAGCACCTAAATCATCCTACAACTCCCCCAAACACCCCTTACAAAACGAAGACACCCTGCTGAATCCGTCAGCAATAGCACCACTTAAACACCTTGTTGCCACCAATTCCAGCACTAAAACCCCTTCAATAACCACCCTATCTTCATCCTCTATCTCTCTCCTAATCTCTATAATTCTCAAAGTACTTGGATAAATGTTTTGAAGCCCCGGACAGTAGCTACGAGACGAAGTGTCCAAATCTGGACAGATTTGTGCAAGCAGTGCACAACCCTCTTTTGCCTTCCCATTTCACTTTGGTAAGAGCTCCAACTCCTCCTACTCAACCCTTTCTACATGTACTTCATATCTCTATTAAATTTTACTAACTTTGTATGATATTATACTAAGAATATTTATTACTTCTCATGTCTAGACTTGAATGTTATTTATGCACTTGTTGTCCTATTCACTTTGCCATGATCTAAAACCCAAGCAACCACTTTCAAAATATAATTTTTTTTACTCTAATTATCACTAAATTTCAGAATGTATAAATATTGTTTAGGGTGTTATATATAAATAAATGTATGGTTGAGACATGATTAAATATTGTGCAACTAGTAGTGCATTTTGCCTAGGTTTTGTGATAGCTAGTTTTATTGTTTATAAACACTATGTTGGAATATAGAAGATATCATGCTAAGGTTGTTCACTAGTTATAGTAGTGCTTGCACACATGGTTCATGACAAATATAAGATAGAAATGAGGTATATGCCATGATCTTATTATAAATTCAGATTTGACTTGTCTATGTATACTTGATATTTTGTAGTAGAACGAGAGTTGTATATAGTTGGATGAACGGATATACTTGAGAAATATAGTATGTGATTGTTTGTGATGACCCTAACTTGACCTATTGTTAATGCTCATGTGCATATTTTAATAGACAAAACTAACCCAAAGTTGGTTAACATAGTTTGACACTTAGTGAATACCAAGGTTGATGATATGTTGTATATGGAAATCTAGTGTGAGAACACCTAGTACCTATATGAACCTTTGTTATAACCATGTTTATGAGGCTTGATGATGTTATGTGACTAGTAGACTTGGTGTTTACACACTTTCTTGGTCCTTGACTAGTGAACCTTAGCCAACCTACTTTGTTAGAACCCCAAATTATTTTAGACTCTAAATAATTGATGGCATTGTATAAGTGGTATCCTTGATTAAATTAGACCCCAATTGTCTAATGATTAATGACGTAGAGTAGTTGTACTCTTGTGCATGCTTAGTGAACCATGTCATAGTAACTAATTTTATGATATTATATATTTAGGCTCTTGGGATCGCATGAGCATGAATTCGAGAGCAGGTTCTTTGTATTATCAACTTGGAGTTCCAGGCAAGTGTACCTTGCCATAAATTGCAGTTTAATAGTTTATTTTGTTCTCTTGCTCTATTTTCTGTGACTAGTGTACATGATATAACCTAGGACCGTATGACATACTTAGTGTCCGATTACAGTCGGGTGCCAACTCCGTACGCGGAGTTGTGTATGTCATTTAGTGATGGACATTCGAGACCCTTTATATTCTTGTGCTTGTTTATCAAGTACACCATAACCTAGGACACTTGACACCATACATTGACAGAAGCTTCCTGAGATATTCAAGGTAATTCTGTATAGGATACATGATGGACATAGTTATTATACTCTTAGATTATGACTGTTGCATTAGCTCTGATCTCACGTGACATGGACATGAGACGTGTGGTTACATTGGGTGGGGAGAGACACACAGGCTACAGGCTGTTCTATATATATACTACTATTGTGAGGTTGTAGACTCTCGAGCAGAGCTAGACCACTACTAGATATTGCTGCTACCGGCTCCCCGACACAGAGCTTGTAGCGGTCTCAGCCTGAGTACTAGTGATGCTCTCACTTGCATATCACATAGCTGGTTACATAGTTTGCCCTATTGTTATATTTTTATATACTGCATTTATTTTGGCATGTTGTTTCTTGTACCTTGTTACGTCCCTCTGAGGACCTGGTCCCTTGCCAGTTTTGCAGCATAGACCGTTGTGGAGCCTGCCTGGAGTTGTTGATGTGTGTTGCTTTGTCTTGCAGGAATTGGTGCCAGGTACTTATATCTTTCTTCCAGATTCATGGTTATTATTTATATTATTTATTCATCTGCTGATATAGCCTAGTTTTATAGACTCATATTTCTTTCTCGAGTCTATTCGAGCTTATGTGTTACTGGCGGCCGACTTTAGCACATGTAGCTCATTCTTGTATATTCTGATCAATGTGGATTGAGGCATAGATATTTATATTTACTTGATTATATAGATAGTAACCATTTTAATACAGCTTATACGTATTTGAGTCGGACCGGAGTCTGGTCGAATGCGTAGCTGGCATGTTACGTATTTCTAGTCCTACGTATTTTGGGACTGGGGCGTGACATGTTTTTGTGGTGGCCCATGCAGGTCTTGATTAAATCGTTTCGGTTATTTTTTAATACCGAGCGAGCCTGTAATCAGGATTAACAGTATTAGTATCTCAATCCACAGCTGATTTGAAAATTCTTTAGCATTCGATTATCGCCCTTGGACTTCATAATTGTACTCTTTTATTTCCCTCGGCATCCTTAATATTGTTTATCATCTCTCCTTATTTCAGAGAGATGAATGTTCGTGCATGGTGTTTCCTCCAGAAGCAGATTCTTGTCAAGGCGGAAGAAGACATGCTAGATATAAATTTTTGAGAAGATGGTTACCGTTAATAGGATAGGTAGATAGGTTATTCATATATGCTAGAGCTAGTATAGATTGTTAGCATGAGAATTAAATATAGTATTAGAGGCCTAGAACTAATAAAACCTTACCCTTGCTTAAGGTAGCCGTAATTTGGAAGTATTAGAAGTTAGCAAGATGGTTTAGAATACTTTATGGAATACACAGCTATATGCTAGGGATCAAATGTGGCTCATGATGGTGATACAAGAAATTATATTATGACCTTAAGAAATTGGAACCTTACGTAACAGGCCATAGTGGTTAAATCTCTAATTGTCTTGTGACTTTTAGTATCAAAAATAGATCTTATGACCCCTTAAATTATTGATGACTATAGGTCTGTACTAAATAGATATGTAGATTGCTAGACCTAATATTTGAGTAATTAGATAACTCAAGTACTAAAGTATAGCTTTCAAAATCAAATTAGATGTATTTGATTAACTGGGTTGTCAGTGTTAATTGAACAAGTGAGTACCACCCATTGACAAGCTAGTATCTGTGATAGAGAAAATAGGTTGAAGGATGAGAGTTTTATGTTATAGTCTTGAGTTAGATATAGTGAATTGCCTATAATAGATGATAAGCTATAACAAGATGGTATCCATATAGTTTGGATGAAGGGTACATGGAATGGACAAGGAGAAAATCTCATGTTCAAGGTGAAGAAAGTAGAATAGTAACAAGAAGAGTCACGAGAAGTACATGATCTTGAGCATTTTAAATTAAGAGAAAGATTTAGGAAGGACTGAAGATTTATCACTCGACAGTTGCTTAGAAGATCTATACTACGAAGCAGAAAGTACTGGGTCATGATTGACGAAGCTTATAATTGAAAACAAGATTAACATACAAAAAGGATATGAAGATGAGTATGAAACAAATGATAAGGGAAAGATATTATGGTCGCATAATCCAAAGAGAAGGAATTGTGGTATGGACTTCAAGAATAATAATTTTAGCATTTATGAATTATAATACTTTTAGAATTTTGAGAATTTAGTGCAAGTAAAAATTGTTGATCAGTCTCGAAGTGATACGAATTTTTAAGGAATTAAACACAGGTTCAGAATCACATACTGACTTGTTAGTCATTCTGTAGAGGATTATCACAAGACCCTTAGATTATAGATTTACATATGGTAGAAAAGTGTAAATGGAAGATATGTCTTATATGAATGATAGCTGAATATTGTGAATTTACACATAAACTTATTAGGGCCAGGGATTTAGATTTTTGACTAATAGGGTATGATCTTGCTGGACCTATCCTCAGTAGTAGGTGATGAGAACCTATTTTCAATTTACCATAGCCGATAGAATTTTGGATTTTAGAAATCTTATTCTTTTTATTGTATTAATTATATTTTTATTTAGGGTATTTAAAATTATTGAATAGATATTTATTACATAAATTCTATATATATATTTTTGTACTACGTATTTGAATAGGGGCTTATGTCGTATTTTATTATATGTATTTCTCTTAGGAATCATTGAGTTGAGATTCTAGACTATGTATGACTGACTGACTAGATTAGACTTATTGTTGCTAAGAGCAATTATAAAAAGTTAGATTAGAGAATTTTATTGGGGATACTATAGGATGATGACGTTGTACCAAGGAAAGAATAAAAATATAATAGCAGTCTTAGCTGTAGAATAAAGGATTTAGATACTACATAGGTAGCCTTGAATATTTTGTGCTTGTAAGATTTAGTGCCTAACCCATGCACTCCTTTAAGAGTTAAGGTATGGCATTATTTTCCTTGTAAATATTGAAAGATTCAAACTGAGTTTGTGTTGCGGCATCCTTGTGAAACCTAGGCCTATAGGTGGTGAATTTTTCTAAATGACGATTAGCATGATAACAATAATGAGATAGTACATGGTGGTGAGAATATATTTTGAGGACCAACAGCCTTAGACGATTAAATTGTATGTATATGGAAGTTTAAGGGTTTTAGAATGGGTATGATTAAGTACCAATATATATTTATATATTTAGAGATATGATGAGCTGTGGTTGGAGAGATAGATTTTGAATTTCGAGGACGAAATTTTTCTAAGGTGGATAGATTGTAAACTCCCAGAGATTTAGCTATTTTAATTTAATATAATATTTAAAAATAATAATTTTAATATTAATTTGGATTAAGTAAACAAAAGTATCCTTTAAAAATATTTTCCGTAACTTTAATTTTTAGGAGCACAACATTAGCCATTATCTCCAAATAAATTTTATATGCATGATCTAGACGAGCCCACCTTAATTTATGATTATCATATCCCACTCAAACATATCTTCTTTTGCTCTATTTTTAATGTAAAATATTCAGGTCAAAACTTAATTTCTAGCACCTACGGTGTAACCGTTGACCATTCCAATTTAAATTGGAGATTCAATTTCGACCAATTCTTTCGACCTAATGTATGATCATGATCTATACTAGGTCTAAGACACACATGATACCTGTATCCCACTCTATTGAACCTCTATGTGCTACCTACCCTCAATAGTCACAAATGATCAATTTCCTAGTGAATCGGACCAACCTAGTCTAACTAAACCGCAACGACCCGAACCTGACCCAACTAGAAGTAGTTGGACTTAACCTAGGTTGACTAAGCTAGGTAGGACCATCCATATTAAACATAATTTCAGTTTTGGACAGCCATGGGTTTACTAAATCATTAGGATGGAATGTGAAAGGAAAGGGGTTATAACTTGTGACCTTTCTTTACCCATTGGTAACTCCAAACCCTTCCCCTCCCCACTAGGCTGTCCATAACCCCCATCTCTTCACCTCCCCCATTCAAACCATCTGAAGAAAACTTCTTCCTAACTCTCTTCCTCACACTTTCTCTTCACAAACTATCTCCAAATTCCTTCTCTATCTCCCTCCACACCTTCATCCATCCAACCCTACCCAGGCTGAATCTTAATTCAGCAATACCCCCACCAATCCGGCCCTATCTCCCTCCACAGTAAGTATCTTTCTCTAAAATTTTGTATGATTCTTTCTCTCCCTGTCCTTATCACTTTCTCTTCACAAACCTTGCATCAAAATTGATTCTAAGTTTCTCAAAAACAGCCCTTCATCAGAGGTGTCCAGGCTGAATCTGAATTCAGTGTATCCTCTTCTCAGGCCACTCCACCACCTCCATAGCCTCCAAACCACCACTACAGCACCCAAATATCCTTCTCCTACCTCTCCTTAACAATTTTCATTTATAACTAAGCACCTAAATCATCCTACAACTCCCCCAAACACCCCTTACAAAACGAAGACACCCTGCTGAATCCGTCAGCAATAGCACCACTTAAACACCTTGTTGCCACCAATTCCAGCACTAAAACCCCTTCAATAACCACCCTATCTTCATCCTCTATCTCTCTCCTAATCTCTATAATTCTCAAAGTACTTGGATAAATGTTTTGAAGCCCCGGACAGTAGCTACGAGACGAAGTGTCCAAATCTGGACAGATTTGTGCAAGCAGTGCACAACCCTCTTTTGCCTTCCCATTTCACTTTGGTAAGAGCTCCAACTCCTCCTACTCAACCCTTTCTACATGTACTTCATATCTCTATTAAATTTTACTAACTTTGTATGATATTATACTAAGAATATTTATTACTTCTCATGTCTAGACTTGAATGTTATTTATGCACTTGTTGTCCTATTCACTTTGCCATGATCTAAAACCCAAGCAACCACTTTCAAAATATAATTTTTTTTACTCTAATTATCACTAAATTTCAGAATGTATAAATATTGTTTAGGGTGTTATATATAAATAAATGTATGGTTGAGACATGATTAAATATTGTGCAACTAGTAGTGCATTTTGCCTAGGTTTTGTGATAGCTAGTTTTATTGTTTATAAACACTATGTTGGAATATAGAAGATATCATGCTAAGGTTGTTCACTAGTTATAGTAGTGCTTGCACACATGGTTCATGACAAATATAAGATAGAAATGAGGTATATGCCATGATCTTATTATAAATTCAGATTTGACTTGTCTATGTATACTTGATATTTTGTAGTAGAACGAGAGTTGTATATAGTTGGATGAACGGATATACTTGAGAAATATAGTATGTGATTGTTTGTGATGACCCTAACTTGACCTATTGTTAATGCTCATGTGCATATTTTAATAGACAAAACTAACCCAAAGTTGGTTAACATAGTTTGACACTTAGTGAATACCAAGGTTGATGATATGTTGTATATGGAAATCTAGTGTGAGAACACCTAGTACCTATATGAACCTTTGTTATAACCATGTTTATGAGGCTTGATGATGTTATGTGACTAGTAGGCTTGGTGTTTACACACTTTCTTGGTCCTTGACTAGTGAACCTTAGCCAACCTACTTTGTTAGAACCCCAAATTATTTTAGACTCTAAATAATTGATGGCATTGTATAAGTGGTATCCTTGATTAAATTAGACCCCAATTGTCTAATGATTAATGACGTAGAGTAGTTGTACTCTTGTGCATGCTTAGTGAACCATGTCATAGTAACTAATTTTATGATGTTATATATTTAGGCTCTTGGGATCGCATGAGCATGAATTCGAGAGCAGGTTCTTTGTATTATCAACTTGGAGTTCCAGGCAAGTGTACCTTGCCATAAATTGCAGTTTAATAGTTTATTTTGTTCTCTTGCTCTATTTTCTGTGACTAGTGTACATGATATAACCTAGGACCGTATGACATACTTAGTGTCCGATTACAGTCGGGTGCCAACTCCGTACGCGGAGTTGTGTATGTCATTTAGTGATGGACATTCGAGACCCTTTATATTCTTGTGCTTGTTTATCAAGTACACCATAACCTAGGACACTTGACACCATACATTGACAGAAGCTTCCTGAGATATTCAAGGTAATTCTGTATAGGATACATGATGGACATAGTTATTATACTCTTAGATTATGACTGTTGCATTAGCTCTGATCTCACGTGACATGGACATGAGACGTGTGGTTACATTGGGTGGGGAGAGACACACAGGCTACAGGCTGTTCTATATATATACTACTATTGTGAGGTTGTAGACTCTCGAGCAGAGCTAGACCACTACTAGATATTGCTGCTACCGGCTCCCCGACACAGAGCTTGTAGCGGTCTCAGCCTGAGTACTAGTGATGCTCTCACTTGCATATCACATAGCTGGTTACATAGTTTGCCCTATTGTTATATTTTTATATACTGCATTTATTTTGGCATGTTGTTTCTTGTACCTTGTTACGTCCCTCTGAGGACCTGGTCCCTTGCCAGTTTTGCAGCATAGACCGTTGTGGAGCCTGCCTGGAGTTGTTGATGTGTGTTGCTTTGTCTTGCAGGAATTGGTGCCAGGTACTTATATCTTTCTTCCAGATTCATGGTTATTATTTATATTATTTATTCATCTGCTGATATAGCCTAGTTTTATAGACTCATATTTCTTTCTCGAGTCTATTCGAGCTTATGTGTTACTGGCGGCCGACTTTAGCACATGTAGCTCATTCTTGTATATTCTGATCAATGTGGATTGAGGCATAGATATTTATATTTACTTGATTATATAGATAGTAACCATTTTAATACAGCTTATACGTATTTGAGTCGGACCGGAGTCTGGTCGAATGCGTAGCTGGCATGTTACGTATTTCTAGTCCTACGTATTTTGGGACTGGGGCGTGACAAATTTCGAGATTGGCACATGTGGTATTTGTCAATTGGTCAATTAGATCAATTCGACGTATGTTTGATTGTTTTTGACTAGTGTCATATCCATAATTGGGTAAATGTAGGCCGTATCTCGTCAATTTGGCGATATGGGTTATTTTAGAGGGTTTTCCTCCGACACGAGAATTTGTGCATGTCACTTCTTGACACGGATACGTAGTTGATCTATTTATTATTCGTATTATTCGTAATTAGTATTCTAGACTTGCTTGTGTCCTTCGGGATGCATTTGGTTGTGTGGTGGAGTCGTATCGCAAGTTTATTATAGAATGAGTGTGATACGGGTGAAGTGCACTCCACTTGTTTATTTCATTGCTCAATTCTATGTGTGTATGTGTGTGTGTGTGTATATATATATATGAGTATGTACTTATATGATATTGTGTGTATATATATATATATATATATATATATATATATATATATATATATATATATATATATATATATATATAAAGTGTATATGCATCTATGTATATATGTGATATATATAGAGTATATATATATTTATGTGTATATGTGTGTATCTATAGTATATGGTATACTAGTATCTATACATATATGTGTATATGTATGAGGGATATAGCTATAAGTGTATATGAGGATTTGTGCATATATATATCTATATATGTATAAGAGAGAGTATATATATATATATATATATATATATATATATATATATATATATATATAGCAGTTTATATGCATATGTGTGTGTTGTGTGTTTGTTTGTGTGTGAGTGTGTGTTTATGAGTGAGTAGATGGTCGGGCCAGGGGAGCATACTATGCAGTGGCCAACTGCACAGCAGCTATTCGAGTATGTGTGCATTCAGTCATAGCATGTTGCAGCTGCAGTTCAGTTTCAGCAAGGAGGGCACTGCAGCTGTGCAGTTTCAGCAAGAAGAGGAGCCATCAGCAAGTATCATCACAGTACTGCACAGCAAGGGGGAAATGTGCAGCTGCACAGTACAGCTAGGTGTAGCTCATGCACAGTGGCAGCAAGGGGGAGAGACAGTGAAGCACTGCATTCTCGAGCATCCAATTCATTAACAGTAGCATTCAAAGCAAAGCCAACTAAGAGCATCATAACTACACAGCAGGTATTCTCAGCAAGGTATCAGCAACTAGGCAGAAATAGTTCAGTATCAGCACAATCCTGAGAAGAGAAATGCATCAACCTCACACTGCTGTCAGTGGGTTTAGTTTCAGTCAGTGGGTTTAGTTTAGTTATTTAGGTGTTGGTTTAGTAGTTATTACTAGTATAGCTAGTAGTTAGTAATATATATATATATATATATATATATATATATATATATATATATATATATGATAGTGTACTAGTTAAGGTTAGTTTAGAAATAGTTAGTGATATACTTGTTAGTTAAATAGTTAGCTTAGTACTATATGTAGATATGTAGTATTATATGGATAGGTATTGTATTGTTAAGTTAGATAGATATGTATATTAGTATATTATATATGTTAGTAGTTAATAGTTTTAATAGTTTAGTTATGTTAGTATAGTTTAGTATTGAGGGTATTAGCTATATATTAGCTATATTCACTAGGATTGAATTACCTTGGGATACCAAGGTAATGTCAAGGTAATTAGGCGATACTCAAGGTATTGGGTTTGAGTATCGAGATAGGTGTGTGGTAGTGTGATACGCATTGGGACAAGGCCAAGGTATCCTATTTTATTAATTAGTTAAGATACTATATATATTGACTTGTATATATATATATATATATATATATATATATATATATATATATATATATATTACTATTTTTATATATTAAATCTTGTGTATCCTGGGATACGGTATTTTGTGTGCCTCATAGTATCTTAGATTAGCTAGTGTGGCTTAGTTTCATAGTGCGTAGACCTAGTATTCTAGTGTTAGACTCTTACAACCTAGAAATAGTCGGTTTGACTTAGAAATTGCTTTATAACCTAGAATTACATCAGTTTAACTTATTTTTATTTCCAGAACCTTGTGTTGATGTAACATACTATATATAGGTCTGTGTAACACAAACTTGGGCATAGAAAGACATATCTTGCTCAGGACTTCAGGCAAATATATTTCTCTGTTAGTTTGTAATTCATAATAGTGTATATATTCATGTTTTAGAATTATATACTTGATTTCGATACAGTGATTTTACGGACTTGTACACGTGGATCCCATCTGTCACGATCCGCACTCGGATATTCGGGCACGAGTACGTGGTTACACCGAGCCTACGCCGCAGAATCGGCGGTAGAACACTGTCTGGGTCATTTCTAACTATCTAACATCTCAACATATAATATGGTATATGTCAATCATCTCAACTCCAAAGGGAGGAGCAATATGGTATCTCACAAGTATAACTAATCTCAATCACAAAACAAACTAAAAAAGAATAATGCACGAATGGAATCGCGAAGAAAAGAATAAGAATACAATCCATAATCTGAAATAATATACAAGTTGTGAATCTCAACAAATAATAGTCCAATACAATCCAACACAAATAAACTAGACCTCCTCGGGCTCTGCAACTAAGTCCTTATAGTCTATTGGAGTATTCTCTATAGGTACGTCATCCTGCGGCCCGTAGAATGTGGGACACTGCTCTATAAGCCAGTCATCTAGAAAAATATATCCATTCAGGATTGGAGCAAAGTACATACCTATAAATGCATTTTCAATAGCATAATCGAGCATATAAACAGATAATTGAAATGAAATATAAGATCACTAAACATATGAATGAATGAACAATAGATATATAGGTAATGTACGAGAATATAGCTCAACAATATAAATATCAGCAATATGATGAAATAACTGCAATCTAAACTAGCTAATGTGCCTCAGAATACAAGTTCATTATGTGATCGGGTTGGGTGAACATGATCAGGTAAGACGATTACAAGTGAGATATGTAACCAGAATATACACGATGTAACAATGGGGCTTTGATCACATAATCAACTCCTACCTCCTACCCCCAACTAATACCGATGGATCCAATCACGACATGCTACGAACACGAAATATAACCACTGAACACGAGCAGTGGGTGTACATGAATATCATAACCACCGAACACGAGCGGTGGGTATACGCGAATATCATAATCAATACCCAATATACACGATAAGATACATGTACACGAGTACCCGCTGAACACGGTAGGGGATAACATCTCCTGACGGGATCCATATAATACCAGTTCGTAAAATTATTGTGTCGGGATCAAGTATACAATTATAGAACATGCATATATACAATATTATGAAATAAAAACTATCAGAGAAATATACTCGCCTGAAGTCCTAAGCAAGGTGTGTCTCTCGATGACCAAGCTGGTATCACACATACCTATATATGGTATATTGCATCAATATAAGGTTCAGAATAAAAATCAATTAATATGATGCAATTCTAGGTCAATAAGCTATTTCTAGGTCAAACTGATGAAATCTACGTTACAAGAGTCTAACACTAAGCCACTAAGTCGATACACTATGAAAGTAAGCTATACTAGCTAAGCTATGATACTAAAAGACACTCAAAAAGCCGTATCCTAAGATAACAAAGTTTTCGTATATGAAAATAGTATTTTAGACATATATACAAGTTAATATATTTAATACTACATCAAAATAATGAAAATATGATACCTTGGCCTTGTACCAATGCATATTACACATATCATGATACCCAAACTCAATACCTTGGGTATCGGCGCAATACCTTGGTATCCCAAGGTAACCCAAAACACTATGAGTATGGCTAAATAATACCCAAAATACTATGCTAACACAAATAACTAACTACTATAATGTATCTAACTACTAACATAAATACCACACTACATATATACCTACTATAATACAATGCCACCACTAATACAATATATAAGTATAAATAGCTAACTATCTATATATAAAGTATATAACTAACTAACAAATAAACAACTAACTAACTACTTACATAACTATTAACTAACTCTTTCTAATAGGCTACTAGCTAACTCAATATCTCAAAACTGAAACTGAATACTGTTACCTACTAACTACCCATAACCAATACCTTGTAAATCCTAAAACCCAACTAACAAACTAAACTGACACTACACTGAAACATCACAAATACTGAAACTGCTCAGTGAACTAAACCCGATACATGTTGCTTAAAACTGTGTGAACTGATACTGTGCATAGAAGCCTGCACAGTGGACTAATACTACTGTGATACTTGCTGAATGTAGTGGCTCCCCGAGCCCCCTCTATGCTGTGCTGCAGCTACTGAGCTCTCCAGAGCTGCTGCTGAACTCCTCAGCTGAGTTTCAGTGCACGAGCTCCTCCTTGTAGTGCACGAGCCCGTTGTGAACTACACATAGTTCCTGACTGCTCTCCCTCTAGAACTGCACAGTGGACGGAAGGCTACACAACTAGCTGCTGAACTCCTTGCCCTTGTTGTGCATAAGCCATGCACAAGGTGCTGCTCACCTTCAGTGCAGCCTCTTGCTGCCATTTCCCGATCCTGCTGAACTGCTACACGAGCTACTATTCCCCTTTGCACAGCCACACACTCACACACATGCCACACAAACACTAATACACAAATGCACATACACTATACACATCTAAGTATAACAATATATATCTATATACACCTCTCTATATACATAAATCTATATGTATCAACCCTTCACTACTATATATGTATATACAAACACAACTACCTATAGCTAGATATATATATATTCTTACACACACACACACACACACACACACACACACACACATATATATATATATATATTTATATATTAGTGTATGTATGATTAGTGTATTTAAGTGTATATATATATATATATATATATATATATATATATATATATATATAGGAAAGAGGACAAAACACCAAACACGTGGAGTGCACCGCAACCGTGTCACACTAATTCTATGATACGCTTATGATACGGCTCCAACACACAATCAAACATATCCTGGAGGACACGAACAAGTCTAATACACTAATTATGATCAATGCGTATAGTAATTAGATCAACTACGTGCCCGTGTCAAGATGTGATATGCACAAGTCCCCGTGTCGGAGGAAAACCCCCAAAATTAATTCGTTTCGTCAAATTAATGAGATACGGCCTACATGTATACAATTATGGATACGACACTAGTCACAAACAAACAATCATATGTCATTTAGATCTATTAGACCAAATGACAACCACTATATATGCCAATCTCGAAATTCTTCCAAAATTGACACCAAAATGCACATAACTTCCACCATAAGTGTTCGATGAACCTAAAACCAATTTCTATGGGTAGTATATGCATGTGGGTTAGTTTCTCATGGTTAAATATCAAAACTAGAGTCTATTAGAAGAAGAAAAACTGAAATGTATCTATTGGGAGATAGATTACCAATAAAAAGTTCCCAAATGCAAAATAGCTCATGTCATTGTAGATCTTGGCCTCCTCCTCCTTGCTCCTTGCTTCGTTCTTGTAGATCCTTGATGTAGAAGACTCAATAAAGAATTAGAGAAAGAATTTATGAAGAAATTGGTGGAGAATTGACAAGAAAATGAAAGAATTTGAAAGAGGGAAGAACTAGATCTAAAATAAATTGGGAATTGAAATAAAATGAGCACTCTCTCTCCTCACTCTAGGGCCGGCCATATACACCCTCTCCATGCAAAATAAAATGTCTCAATTACCTCTTGGGGTCTCTCATGAACAAATTAATTAGGGAGAAAAGGTTCTAGTCTAATGGTTACACTAATTAATCCAACCACCTAATCCATGGACCTAATTCATGGGCTCAAACTAAACTCATCTAAAAAGTTGATTCATGCATCTAATAAAATAGGTTAGGTCCACTACACAAGTCTAAAATAAATCTATAACTAACAATCAATAAATAATACAATAATAATTAATCATGCATGCACAAATATTTAAATATAATATATCCTAAAATTAAATTACCTATGTCAATTACTAAACTACCCTTGAGTAAAAATATGAGGGTGACACCGTCAGAAGATGTTATCCCCTACCGTGTTCAGCGGGTACTCCTATACATGTATTTCATCGTATACATTGTGTATTGATTTATATTATGTGTTCACACACTGCTCGTGTTCAATGTACTTATTTGTGTATACACACTGCTCGTGTTCAGTGTGATTATATTCGTGTACACCCACTGCTCGTCTTCAGTAGTCATATTCTTGTTCGTAACATGTCGTGATTGGATCCATTGGTATTAGTTGGGGATGGGAGAGTAGAAGTTGATTATGTGATCAAAGCCCAATTGTTCATCATATATATACCGATTACATTCCACACTTGTAATCGACTTACCCTATTGATCATGTTCAACCTAAACCGATCACATAATAAACTTTTATTCTGAGGCACATTAGTTAGATTTCAGTTTATTTCCTCATATTGCAGATATTCATATTGTTGTTCTATATTCTCGTATTTTACCTACTAACCCTTGTTTATTTTATTTATATGTTTAGTGATCTTGTATTATTTTCTATTATCTATTTTATATGCTCAATTATATTATTGAAACTGATTTCAGAGGTATGTACTTCGCTCCAATCCTAATTAGATATATTTTTCTAGATGATTGGCTTATATAGCAGTGTCCCATATTCTACTGGCGACGACGTACCTATAGAGGATACTCATGTAGACCAGGAGGAATTAGTTGCAGAGCCCAAGGAGGTTTAGTTATATTTTAGTGGACTTGTATTAGACTATATTTGTGGAGATTCATAGCTTGTATATTATTTCAGACTTGTGGATTGTATCTTGTTCTTTCCTTCGCTATTCCATTCCTTCTTTATCTTCCTTAGTTTGCATTATGATTGAGTTTAGTTATATTTTTTAGATACCATATTGCTCTTCCATTTGGAGTTGAGATGATTGACAGGTACCATATTATATTGTTGAGATGTTAGATAGTTAGAAATAATCCAGACAGTGTTCTACCGCCGATGTTGCAGCGTAGGCTGGGCGTAACCACGTACTCGTGCCTGAATATCCGGGTACGGGTCGTGATACCCAGGAAACTATGCACTTTATCTACTATCTTAGGAACTGGCCAACTCTCTACGGCCTCAACCTTCTTCGGATCTACTGTGACTCCTGCTCCAGAGATGATGTGACCTAAGAATGACACGTGATCCAACCAAAACTCATACTTGCTGAGCTTTGCGTATATCTGGTGTTCTCTTAGTATCTGTAAAACCTTTCGAAGATGCCCCTTATATTCCTCTTCTCTACTGGAATAAACAAGAATGTCGTCTATGAAAACTACCACAAATTGATCTAGGTATGGCATAAAAATATGGCTCATCAAATTCATAAATATCATTGGAGCATTAGTCAGTCTGAATGGCATAACTAATAATTTGTAATGCCTATATCGTGACGTAAATATTGTCTTGGGTATGTCTTGCTCTCGAACTCTTACTTGATGATACCCGGATCGAAGATCGATCTTGGAGAAAACCTTGGTTTTACTTAGCTGATCAAACAAATCAACGATCATTGGTAATGGATACTTATTATTCACTGTTACAGTGTTCAACTGTCTGTAGTCGATACATAACCGTGATGATCCATCCTTCTTCTTCACTAGACCACTGGTTCTCCCCAAGGTGATCCACTGGCTCGAATAAACTTCTTTGACTTCAATTCCTCTATATGTTGGTACAGTATGACTAGCTTTGATGGTGCCATTTGGTAAACTTTAAAAGATATTGGTGCTGACCCAGGGATCAATTCTATATAACTCAACGTCTCTTACTGGGGGTAACCCTGGTGGTTCTTCCAGAAAGATGTATAAGAACTCCTTAACTATCTCAGGGAGTTGTTCTTCTACTAACGATGTCGCTGTGATCCTCTCTTTATGTTGGTCTTCCAAAGATCTGTCGAAGGTGAAACCTTTCGTGCCCGGGATACTAAATAATACCTTACCCTTATGGCAATCTATCGTAGCATGACTGTCTCTCAGCCAGTCTATGCCTAAGATAACATCAAAGTTACCCATAGGGAACTCAATCAATCATGTTGGTAGTGAATGCCCACATACTACGACCGGACATGCTATACATATTCTACTAACTCCTATGAGCCCATTACCAGTGAGTATATTCAACCTCTCTGGCAATGCCTCAAACTTTAGTCCAATACGTGTCGCAAATCGTGCAGATACAAAAAATAATATGCGCCTGAATCAAACAATGCTACAGCAAGAAAGGATGCGACAGAAATATTACCTGCCACCACGTCACCCGATGCTAAAGCCTCATCCAAGGACAAGATGAATGCATGACCTTGGCCCTGCTGTGCTCCTCGCTGCTGTCTTTCTTGATAATGTTTTTGTGGACTCTATTAGCCATGCTGCTGGTTATGCTACTGCTGGTACCTCTCATCTTACATCAGTAACGGACACTGAGCTAATGGTCTTATTGCTATTGCTGGCCCTCTCTGCCGGGCTGCCCCTGGTGCTGGCAGTGCTGGCAACTGTTGGACTGGCCCTTCGGGCCTCTGAATTATCGGGCAATTGGCAATCCGGTGATCTGGACTGCCACACCTCATATAAAACACATTGGATATCCTACATACATCTCTAGTATGGCCTCCCTTGCCACAGTAAGTGTAACCTACCGGTGCTCCTTGGCGCTGTTACTGTTGTTGTTGTCTTGGCTGCTGCCGAGCTGGTACTGTCACCGTCAAAATTGTCTCCCTCCTCGGCACTGAATCATGGATGCCAACGCCAGATGATGGTGCTGGCATCCAATGTACTCCTCCACTTCCTCCTTCACTCTGATCATGAGACATCTTCTGGCCTCATAGCTTTGTCGATAACCTTTGCATGGTAAGATCGTGCCTCGGAGCTGCTATCAATACTTTTTTATAAGTCTGGTAGTCGTGGCTCTCTACCAGTTGTAAAATCTTCAGATGAAGTCCTTGATAAAACCTCATTGCTCTATCCGACTCTGCAGCCACCGTAGTTAGAGTGAATCTACTCAGCTTGCAAAACTCGGCTGCATATCCATCCACTGTTCTATCGGCCTGCTTAAGACTGATAAATCTTTGTTGGAGCTTATACTGCGCTACGACTCCAAAATATTTATTCCTGAATCGAGCCCTGAAACTATCCTAAGAGATAGGATGCCTCAAGCCAACCTCTACTGATGTCCACCAGTCATTGGCAAGGTCTTGAAGCTGCAATCAAACTTGATCAACTTGTTCATCAGCCGGAACCCTTGTTGCTGCCATAATGACCTCAATATCCTGTAACCAGGGATCTGCTGTGATGGCGTCCTCCGTGCCATCAAAGTAGCTTGGGTTAAGTCGACAAAATCTAACCGATACTCCCGAATCAGTCCTTCCTCCTCTTTCCAGGGCCGTCTACAAACCCTGACTCGACAAGATATTTTGTTCTTGCTGTTGAAACTGCTGATGCTATTGTACCGCCATCTGGTGTTGTTGAGTAGCCATTATTCCCCGGAGGATCTCTAGCAATATCGAGGTGTCAAGTACCACTGGTACTGTTGGGGTTACGGGTATTTCAGGGGCTGATTGCTCGATATGTCCCACTCCTGGTTCCACTGTGCTAGCTTGTTCAACTTCTGGCTCTATTCGAATTTGACTCTAAACAGGTGCTCCCTCCCGTTATTGCCCAGGGGAACCCTGTCCTGCCATGTCTGCTGCTCCAGTGACTGAAGAAGCCCTAAAGAAAAGGATAAGAACTATCAAGAATAGGATGGGAAGAATCAATTAGGCAAGCAGTTTAATAGTTCAAGTGGTGGTATCGAGGAAGATGAAGGAAGATATTAAGGGGACAATTTTGATTGAGACTCCTATGACCATAACACCCCACAAGTCTGAAAATAAAGACATGCATGGGCCACCACTAAAATATTGTCATGTCCTAGTACCGAAATACGGAGACAGACATGGCCAGCTCCCAGTACAAGGTATAGAACGTCGTACGACGGTCACGGCTGTAACTAGATAATGGGGTGCATACTATAAGCAAGTCACTTAGGGTCACATTGAACATCTAATATCTCAATCAGTCAAATAAGAACAGTAAAAGTAGAACGTATATGACAAGAAAGTAAGGCGTCCCAAAGGCCCTGCCATAATATTCAAGAAACCAGCTGTGCAAAAATAAGAAGGCTGGCAGAGTAACAAGAGTACATGACCATGATCAACTACAGTCTGATTAATTATAATCATATAGGGAACTAAATATACATATTCAAGGCTAACAAGTGTCGGTGGCTAAACGTCCAAAAATGAGTAAAATATGAAATAATGAGTAGAAAAGAAGAAACCCACTCATTTTCCTCAGTGGCCATCTGTCTGGTATGCTCCATTATTCAGGGGGAGTACGCTTGATCCTCGGGTACTGCCTCTAAACCTGGCCATACAAAACCAGTAGGGTTAGACCCAAAATAATAAGTACCACAAAGGAAGCACGAATATAGAAATAAAACCAGGCTATGGATTATATATATATATATAGTCTTGTCTCTTAGTTTTGATTCATAGTCTATCGTGACACAACAATCTAACCCAACAACCAAACAAGGACAGGGGTTAAACCATAGCACCATGATAGTCCATGTCCCTAGACTATTTGACAGCAGATACAATGCACAAACACGCTCAGTTATATAATTGGCCAATCACTTATACGGCTTACTAGATAGAGTCTGGGTTATCCCAAAGATATTAAGCATATAGGAATCCTCAGATCCAACCAGATACTAGCAAGGTTAGCCGAGCCACAAATCGTCGCATAGTACATAGTAGTATGTACCGGTCCCTCGTAAGGACACCGTGCTAAGATCACATAGAACACATAGTATCATATAGTATTCGGATATTGCTATCCACTAATGAGGATTTAAACAATATTCATGGGGACTAGCCTATACACCCTAATTCAGATGACTGGAGGTAGCTAGTTAGGCACGATCTCGAGATTCTATACCCACCTAATGCTCTACAAGTTTAGTTGCCTAGTTAACCCTAATGTTAACTGGAATCTCATGGTGTGGTCACATGGTATTCCCCATATATAGCGTACTGTAGTACGACCATGCTAGATATGAATCCACTTTGTCACTTGATAGTTTAATTTGGATTCACCTTAGCGTGATGCAACAATCAACAGATCCTAGTCACGCTTGGTCATTGACTAACCCTTATGTTCATGCTGGAGATTGAGTCATATCATATATCACGTAGCGCATATGTACACCGCAGTGCAAACATGTAATATAATCGCGTAGGAACACTTAGCACGTAGGAACACATAAGACATAGTAAGTGTATCAGGATACAAGTGGTCGGGTCATGAGGCATAGATGGGTCTAATACTTTTATGGTCATCAAAGTCATATAAACCCCTCATAAAGTCCAAAGGAATATTCAACCAAAACTAGTCCAATAAAATGTGTACAAGGGGTCGCATGCGTGCAAAAGGATCAAGACCGCATGAGAAGTCAGGCCGCATGACAATCCTGGCCGCATGGAGTTATGTCGCATAGAGCCAGGGGTAGGTCTACTCCTCGGAATAAGTGATAAGACGACGGAGAATAATTAAGGTGTCAGTGATGTGATATAAAGTGTGATATGACATAAAGTGTGTCAGAAAGAAAAGACAAAACCATGAAAAGAGGTGCCACGGTTCAGAGGCATGCATCAAAGTATGGTGGTTGCATATCCTGCTTGCCGCATAAGTGCCGGTGTCGCATGGGTTCGATGTTCCATGGAGTATTTTGGACTTAGCAAATTTTCCATTCGTTCAGCGACTAAAAACAAGAAGTCCTTTCAAAACACATATGTATTAGTCAGTCATGCGTCAAAAGAGATGGATGCATGCTGGAATACGCAAAGAGTTCAGGTCGCATAGCATCTTCATGTCGCGTAGCCCTCTCTACCGCATATGGTGCTAGCCGCATGAGATCTTCATCATTCCAAACAGCAGGTTCAGCCATGAAAAAATCTCCAAAATAAAAAATTTATTTTCTTCATAAAAACTACGTTTTAACTCCGAATTGAGTGAACCAAAAGCCAAAATGCTCGAAATAAAGTGCTCCATCCATCCCAAAAATTATTTTTTAAAAATAATATGTTTTAGTAGATCAAAACCACCAAATGCTCAAAGAACCTATGAAACCCTAAGTTATAAAAGTAGATCTACACAATCAATCCATCAAAACCAAAAACTACAAGCACTAAAAGTTTTTAGAATCAGTATAAGCATATAATAGACTAATAAAATACAAGAAAAAGCAAGAATCAAAAATCAAGAGATTTTTCCATGTGGTGCAAGGTGTACTTGCCTAAAAATAAAAGAAAGATGGAAAATGAAGAATGAGGCAAGAGAGAAACAAGTTAGCTTATATAGCTAGGGTTTGAGGTTTAGACCATGGGTTCAAATTCATGAATAAACTAACCCACAAATAAACCATGAAACCTGATAAACCAAAGAATGGGTCTAGTCTCCATGCATGCAACCTAATGATCTTGCGAGCAAGAATTACTCTAAGCAGAAATAAATACAAGCAAGAAATAAATATATCCCAAAATACGTATTTCGGGAACGGGGAGTGACAAACGCCACTTGCATACGATGGTTCATAGCAAGATGATGATCATTGCGAATCTTGAGTGGGTTTTTTTACCACCACTTATGATATTATTTTGACTATTTTGAGGTATTTAAACATCGGGCACCTGTTTAGTCCATATATTCTTGGAGCTTATTCCCCATTCATTTTTATAGCATAATTTTATATATTAAATGACAGATGATGATGTGATCATGTATGACTTGATATTGTATTAGGTTTCCATTTTATACATTGAGTTTTATGATTATTTTTAATAGAGTATCGGGAACACCTTACTGCTTTATCTTATATATTCTATCTTATCACTTCTAATTTAATTATGAGACATAGTATTTACTTTAATACCATATAGAGACTTGTATTTTAGTATATACCTTCTTGTCTATGTATAACCACGATAGTATTACGGGATACTAGCATATACCATACTGTATTACTGGCTTAGTCATACTCTCGTTCTTCGTATTTTAGTATCGGGCATGAGAGTACTTCATTCCAAACTTTATGGAGAAGTGTTTAAAGTCAAAAATGTACGAGTGCATCAACTCTAAAACATTTATACTTTGGTTAACTCTTTTGAATGGCTTTATCAAAATTTTAGCCTCAACACAAACTTCACATTTATTGTCACGTCCAAAAACCAGAATACTAAAGAGTGGGACTGACAAGGCCAGCTATATATACTTAGAGCACACCGATACTCCGCATATACAGTGAAGCTGTAAGACATGAGGGGTCACTACTACTACAAACCAACAGTCAAGTCTAGGTCCAACAACCCTAGTATCTCAATCACAATAACAACAGGAATAATAATAAGATATAAGATCAGCTAAAATATAATAGTAAAGCGTCACAAACTATAATAAACAGATGATCATGAAGCTAGTGAACACAAAATGAATAAAGTAGCCAGAATCTAAGTCATACATGATCAACCCTAGAATATGTCAATCATGTTATTATTCGTAGGCTAACTGATCAAACTCAAAATACGAGCTAAACACGTGTTCGGTGGCCAAAAGCCAACAAAAGTAGAATGTATATCAGAGTGAAAAAGTTAGAAAATTCACTCACGTGGTCTGGTGCTCCTTACGAAAGATCCTCCGGTGCTGCTACTGGATCTGGCCATGCAAAACCAGTAGGGTCGGACCCCAAATAGCAAGTATCAAAAAGGAAGCTAATCTAGGAACTTAAACCAACAACTCAAGCAATGCAACTACTGAAAGTAAAGACTGAATGTAATAATCTCAGGATAAAAAAAGAAATATTGTAAACCTGCAATAAGATATATCCTGAACTGATAAGCAAAATAGAATAACAAGTATAAAAAATAAAGGTGTGAACATGTAAAGACTAGACTAACCATCATCTATCAATCATGATAAATCATATAAGTACGGCTTGATACTTTAACTAACTAGGGTTATCAAAATCATAATTACTAACAATTATAATGTAATACAATACTAGGATTCCTTCTGATCGCATATCCCTGCAGTCCGTCTGGGAAATTCATACACACAAATTAGCCATGAATACTCCTTAAGATACTCCATAAGATACGCCACTGGATACTCCACAAGATACTCCACAAGATAACCCTATGACTAACCGGGACTGTATGCAATCTAGAAAAATCTCTAGCCATGTACTAAGTGAATCTCTAGTTGATAACCCCTAGTTTTTTTGTATGAATCCGGGTGTGGCATTCAGCATAATACATCCTATACATGATATAATAAAACAAGTTCTAATAGTAATATAAACAAGTTTTAATATACATTGCACAAACGGACTCACTTAAGCCATGACAACAACCAAGCCATGTGAAACCAAGTGAAGCCAGGTAAAGCCATGTACAACCATGTGAGGCCAAGTCCATCCAGGTGAAGCCAATTGAAACTAAGTCAAGCCATGTCCGATGAAGCCATGCAAATTCATGCCAAGTCAAGTCCAGTCAATCATGTCATCACGTGTAGCCGGACAAAGCCAGTTGAAACTTAGTAAAGCCAAGTTAAGTCAAGTCATCTGAAGCCATATAAGTTCATGTCTAGTCAGGTCAAGTCATCACGTGTCCAAGCAAAAGCCAGAAGAATAAAAATAAAATCACGAAAAAACAAAATTCCTAAAGAAAGAGCACGATCGATATATCGTCGGTACAGTCCAGTACACCGTCGGTATACCGGTCCAGAAATAGAAAAAATACAGCAAGTCTGCATTCTAACAAATTGGTATACCATCGGTATATTGTAGTATACCTTCGGTATGTCGTTCCAAGTAGGAAAGAAAGATTTTGGAAAACAAAGTTCCACAAATGGGTATACCGTCGATATACTGTAGTATATCGTCGGTATGCCGGCCAAATACAATATCCTAAAGTCGATTAACAATGTTGGCAAGGATCGGTATACCGTCGGTACACTGTAGTATACCGTCTGTATGCCGATAAGGTTCACAAAAAATATCTACAAATCTAAGTCGGTCGAAATCGGTATACTGTAGTATGTCGTCGGTATACTGTAATATATCGTCGGTATGCCAGTTTCCAAGGATAAATATGGTTAAAGTCAAGTCCGATTTTCGGGACCCAAATCAAACTCCAAAAATTATCAGAACCAAGTCTAACAAGAGACCAAGTCTAACAAGCGGTTAAGTCTAGGTTAAGTCTCATATCACAATATGGACTAAATCTCACATCACAACTCAGGTACCATTTCTGCTACCGAGTTACAAAAAAGGGACAGGACAAGATTCTACCAGAAATCAAAACCAAAATCATCAAAAGGCTAAAAATTATGATATAAACAATTATAATAAAGCACGCCTAAGCTAAAAAGCAACAACCAAGGCTGCAGAAAAGTAAAATAACAGAAAGTAAAAGAAGTTCATAGAATCGACAAGGTGTACTTGCCTAAAGCGAGCTCCCAGCCTAAACCTTCTAGTCCACCACCATAAAGGGGTTCAGAAACTACACTCTAGGTCTCAAGACCAAGCGCCAAGCTCGAGAGAAAAAGGGTAAAGAGAAGAGAAAGAAAGAGAAATAAAAATAAAATCAAATAAAAATCAAGGATTATTTATAGAGAAATTCTCAAAAATATATCGAAAAGTAAAACAAATATCTATCGGGCAGTATACCGTTGGTATACCGGTGAGGTAGTAAAGTTTCAATTTTAAAATTTTTTGAGCTTCCTCGTGAACCAATATAATGCAATAAATAGCACAAAAATACGTATCTGCTTCAAATACGAATATTGTGATGGCGTCCTCTGTGCCATCGAAGTACCTTGGGTTAAGTCGACAAAATCTAACCGATACTCCCGAATCAGTCCTTTCTCCTCTTTCCAGGGCCATCTGCAAACCCTGACTCAATAAGATATTTTGTTCTTGCTGTTGAAACTGTTGATGCTATTGCACCACCATCTGGTATTGTTGAGTAGCCATCATTTCCCGGAGGATCTCTAGCAATGTCGGGGTGTCAAGTACCACTGGTACTGTTGGGGGTACGGGTATTTCAGGGGCTAGTTGCTCGATATGCCCCACTCCTGGTTCCACTATGCCAGCATGTTCAACTTCTGGCTCTATTCGAATTTGACTCTAAACAAGTGCTCCCTCCCGTTGTTGCCCAGGGGAACCCTGTCCTGCCATGTCTGCTGCTCTAGAGACTGTAGAAGCCCTAAAGAAAAGGATAAGAACCATCAAGAATAGGACGAGAAGAATCAATTAGGCAAGCAGTTTAATAGTTCAAGTGGTGGTATCGAGGAAGATAAAGCAAGGTATCAAGGGGGACAATTTTGATTAAGACTCATATGACCATAACACCCCACAAGTCTGAAAATAAAGACACGCATGGGCCACCACTAAAACCTTGTCATGCCATAGTAGTGGAATATAGAGACGGACATAGCCAGCTCCCCTGTACAAGGTATAGAATATCCTACGACGGTCACGGCTGTAACTAGACAATGGGATACATACTATAAGCAAGTCACTTAGGGTCACAAAGAATATTTAATATCTCAATCAGTCAAATAAGAACAGTAAACATAGAACATATATGACAAGGAAGTAAGGCATCCCAAAGGCCCTGCCATAATATTCAAGAAACCAGTTGTACAAAAATGAGAAGGCTAACAGAGTAATAAGAGTACATGACCATGATCAGCTACAGTCTGATTAATTATAATCATGTAGGGAACTAAATATCCATATTTAAGGCTAACAAGTGTCGGTGGCTAAAAGCCTAAAAATTAGTAAAATGTGAAATAACGAGTAAGGAAGAAGAAACCCACTCGTTTCCCCCAGTAGCCATCCGCCTAGTGTGCGCCATTGTTCAGGGAGAGTACGCTTGATTCTCGGGTGCTGGCTCTAAACCTGGCCATGCAAAACTAATAGGGCTAGACCCCAAATAGCAAGTACCACAAAGGAAGCATGAATATAAAAATAAAACCAGGCTATGAAATAGATACATATACATACATATAGTCATGTCTCATAGTTTCGGTTCATAGCCTATCATGACACAACAATCTAACCCTACAACCAAACAAGGACAGGGGTTAAACCATTGTACCAAGATAGTCCATGTCCCTAGACAATTTGACAACATATACAATGCACAAACACACTCAGTTATATAATTGGCCAATCACTTATACGGCTTACTAGATAGAGTCTGGGTTATCCCAGAGATATTATGCATATAAAAATCCGTAGATCCAACCAGGTACTAGCAAGGTTAGCCGAGCCATAAATTGCCGTATAGTATATAGTAGTATGTACCGGTCCCTTGTAAGGCCACCGTGCTAAGATCGCATAGAACACATAGTATCATATAGTATTCGGATATTACCATCCACTATTGAGGATTTAAACAATATCCATAGGGACTAGCCTACACACCCTAATTCAAATGACTGGAGGTGGCTAGTTAGGCACAATCTCGAGATTCTATTCCCTCTCAATGCTCTACAAGTTTAGTTGCCTAGTTAACCCTAATGTTAACTAAAATCTCATGGCGTGGTCATACGGTATTCCCCTTATATAGCGAACTGTAGTATGGTCATCCTATATATGAATCCACTTTATCACTTGATAGTTCAATTTGGATTCACCCCAGCGTGATGCAATAATCAACAGATCTTAGTCACGCTTGGTCATTGACTAACCCTTATGTCCATGCTGGATATTAAGTCATATCACATGTCACGTAGCGCATAGGTACACCACAGTGCAAACATGTAATATAATCGCGTAGGAATACATAACACATAGTAAGTGTATCAGCACGGATACAAGTGGTCGGGTCATGACGCATAGATGGGTCTAATACTTTTATGGTTATCAAAGTCTTATAAACCCCTCATAAAGTCCAAAGGAATATT
The DNA here is from genome assembly GCA_036927795.1 of Iris macrosiphon. Lineage (NCBI taxonomy): Eukaryota > Viridiplantae > Streptophyta > Magnoliopsida > Asparagales > Iridaceae > Iris > Iris macrosiphon. The sequence continues at coordinate 121,380 of JAYESA010000439.1, read as the reverse complement.
CAACGAAAACTAGTCCAATAAAATGTGTACAAGGGGTCGCATGCGTGCAAAAGGATCAAGACCACATGAGAAGTCAGGCCGTATGACAATCCTGGCCGCATGGAGTTATGTCGCATAGAGCCAGGGGTAGGTCTACTCCTCGGAATAAGTGATAAGACGACGGAGAATAATTAAAGTGTCAGTGATGTGATATAAAGTGTGATATGACATAAAGTGTGTCAAAAAAAAAGACAAAACCATGAAAAGAGGTGCCACGGTTCAGAGGCATGCATCCAAGTATGGTGGTCGCATACCCTGCTTGCCGCATAAGTGCCGGTGTCGCATGGGTTCGATGTCGCATGGAGTATTTTGGACTTAGCAAATTTCCTATTTGTTCAGCGACTAAAAACAAGAATTCCTTTCAGAACACATATGTATTAGTCAGTCATGCGTCAAAAGATGGATGCATGTTGGAATACGCAAAGAGTTCAGGTCGCATAGCATCTTCATGTCGCGTAGCCCTCTCTACCGCATATGGTGCTGGCCGCATGAGATCTTCATCATTCCAAACAGCAGGTTCAGCCATGAAAAAATCTCCAAAATAAAAAAATTATTTTCTTCAAAAAAACTACGTTTTAACTCCGAATTGAGTGAACCAAAAGCCAAAATGCTCGAAATAAAGTGCTCCATCCATCCCAAAAACTATTTTTTAAAAATAATATGTTTTAGTAGATCAAAACCACCAAATGCTCAAAGAACCTATGAAACCCTAAGTTATAAAAGTAGATCTACACAATCAATCCATCAAAACCAAAAACTACAAGCACTAAAAGTTTTTAGAATCAGTATAAGCATATAATAGACTAATAAAATACAAGAAAAAGCAAGAATCAAAAATCAAGAGATTTTTCCATGTGGTGCAAGGTGTACTTGCCTAAAAATAAAAGAAAGATGGAAAATGAAGAATGAGGCAAGAGAGAGAAACAAGTTAGCTTATATAGCTAGGGTTTGAGGTTTAGACCATGGGTTCAAATTCATGAATAAACTAACCCACAAATAAACCATGAACCATGATAAACCAAAGAATGGGTCTAGTCTCCATGCATGCAACCTAATGATCTTGCGAGCAAGAATTACTCTAAGCAAAAATAAATACAAGCAAGAAATAAATATATTCCAAAATACGTATTTCGGGAACGGGGAGTGACAAACGCCACTTGCATACAATGGTTCATAGCAAGAAGATGATCATTGCGAATCTTGAGTGGGTTTCTTTCCCACCACTTATGATATTATTTTGACTATTTTGAGGTATTTAAACGTCGGGCACCTGTTTAGTCCATATATTCTTGGAGCTTATTCCCCATTCATTTTTATAGCATAATTTTATATATTAAATGACAGATGATGATGTGATCATGTATGACTTGATATTGTATTAGGTTTCCATTTTATACATCGAGTTTTATGATTATTTTTAATAGAGTATCGGGAACACCTTACTGCTTTATCTTATATATTCTATCTTATCACTTCTAATTTAATTATGAGACATAGTATTTACTTTAAGACCATATAGAGACTTGTATTTTAGTATATACCTTCTTGTCTATGTATAACCACGATGGTATTACGGGATACTAGCATATACCATACTGTATTGCTGGCTTAGTCATACTCTCGTTCTTCGTATTTTAGTATCGGGCATGAGAGTACTTCATTCCAAACTTTATGGAGAAGTATTTAAAGTCAAAAATGTACGAGTGCATCAACTCTAAAACATTTATACTTTGGTTAACTCTTTTGAATGGCTTTATCAAAATTTTAGCCTCAACACAAACTTCACATTTATTGTCACGTCCAAAAACCAGAATACTAAAGAGTGGGACTGACAAGGCCAGCTATATATACTTAGAGCACACCGATACTCCGCATATACAGTGAAGCTGTAAGACATGAGAGGTCACTACTACTAAAAACCAACAGTCAAGTCTAGGTCCAACAACCCTAGTATCTCAATCACAATAACAACAGGAATAATAATAAGATGTAAGATCAGCTGAAATATAATAGTAAAGCATCACAAACTATAATAAACAGATGATCATGAAGCTAGTGAACACAAAATGAATAAAGTAGCCAGAATCTAAGTCATACATGATCAACCCTAGAATATGTCAATCATGTTATTATCCGTAGGCTAACTGATCAAACTCAAAATACGAGCTAAACACGTGTTCGGTGGCCAAAAGCCAACAAAAGTAGAATGTACATCAGAGTGAAAAAGTTAGAAAATTCACTCACGTGGTCTGGTGCTCCTTACCTAAGGAATGTACGGAAGATCCTCCGGCGCTGCTACTGGATCTGGCCATGCAAAACCAGTAGGGTCGGACCCCAAATAGCAAGTATCAAAAAGGAAGCTAATCTAGGAACTTAAACCAACAACTCAAGCAATGCAACTACTGAAAGTAAAGACTGAATGTAATAATCTCAGGATAAAAAAAGAAATATTGTAAACCTGCAATAAGATATATCCTGAACTGATAAGCAAAATAGAATAACAAGTATAAAAATAAAGGTGTGAACATGTAAAGACTAGACTAACCATCATCTATCAATCATGGTAAATCATATAAGTACGGCTTGATACTTTAACTAACTAGGGTTATCAAAATCATAATTACTAACAATTATAATGTAATACAATACTAGGATTCCTTCTGATCGCATATCCCTGCAGTCCGTCCGGGAAATCCATACACACAAATTAGCCATGGATAATCCTTAAGATACTCCATAAGATACGCCACTGGATACTCCACAAGATAACCCTATGACTAACCGGGACTGCATGCAATCTAGAAAAATCTCTAGCCATGTACTAAGTGAATCTCTAGTTGATAACCCCTAGTTTTTTGTATGAATCTGGGTATGGCATTCAGCATAATACATCCTATACATGATGTAATAAAACAAGTTTTAATAGTAATATAAACAAGTTTTAATATACATTGCACAAACGGACTCACTTAAGCCATGACAACAACCAAGCCATGTGAAACCAAGTGAAGCCAGGTAAAGCCAAGTACAACCATGTGAGGCCAAGTCCATCCAGGTGAAGCCAATTAAAACTAAGTCAAGCCATGTCCGATGAAGCCATGTAAAGTCATGCCAAGTCAAGTCCAGTCAATCATGTCATCACGTGTCGCCTGGCAAAGCCGGTTGAAACTTAGTAAAGCCAAGTTAAGTCAAGTCATCTGAAGCCATATAAGTTCATGTCTAGTCAGGTCAAGTTATCACGTGTCCAAGCAAAAGCCAGAAGAATAAAAATAAAATCACGAAAAAATAAAATTCCTAAAGAAAGAGCACGATCGATATATCGCCGGTATAGTCCAGTACACCGTCGGTATACCGGTCCAGAGATAGAAAAAATACAGCAAGTCTGCATTCTAACAAATTGGTATACCATCGGTATATTGTAGTATACCTTCGGTATGTCATTCCAAGTAGGCAAGAAAGATTTTGGAAAACAAAGTTCCACAAATCGGTATACCGTCGATATACTGTAGTATATAGTCGGTATGCCGGCCAAAACAAATATCCTAAAGTCGGTTAACAATATTGGCAAGGATCGGTATACCGTCGGTACACTGTAGTATACCGTCTGTATGCCGATAAGGTTCAAAAAAATATCTACAAATCTAAGTCGGTCGAAATCGGTATACTGTAGTATATCGTCGGTATACTGTAATATATCGTCGGTATGCCAGTTTCCAAGGATAAATATGGTTAAAGTCAAGTCCGATTTTCGGGACCCAAATCAAACTCCAAAAATTACCAGAACCAAGTCTAACAAGAGACCAAGTCTAACAAGAGGTCAAGTCTAGGTTAAGTCTCATATCACAATATGGACTAAATCTCAGGTCACAACTCCGGTACCATTTCTGCTACCGAGTTACAAAAAAGGGACAGGACAAGATTCTACCAGAAATCAAAACCAAAACCGTCAAAAGGCTAAAAATTATGATATAAACAATTATAATAAAGCATGTCTAAGCTAAAAAGCAACAACCAAGGCTCCAGAAAAGTAAAATAACAGAAAGTAAAAGAAGTTCATAGAATCGATATGGTGTACTTGCCTAAACGAGCTCCCAGCCTAAACCTTCTAGTCCACCACCATAAAGGGGTTCAGAAATCACACTCTAGGTCTCAAGACCAAGCGCCAAGCTCGAGAGAAAAAGGGTGAAGAGAAGAGAAAGAAAGAGAAATGAGAAATAAAAATAAAATCAAATAAAAATCAAGGACTATTTATAGAGAAATTCTCAAAAATATATCAAAAAGTAAAACAAATATCTATCGGGCAGTATACCGTTGCTATACCGGTGAGGTAGTAAAGTTTCAATTTAAAATTTTTTGAGCTTCCACGAGAACCAATATAATACAATAAATAGCACAAAAATACGTATCTGCTTCAAATACGAATATTGTGATGGCGTCCTCCGTGCCATCGAAGTACCTTGGGTTAAGTCGACAAAATCTAACCGATACTCCCGAATCAGTCCTTTCTCCTCTTTTCAGGGCCATCTGCAAACCCTGACTCAACAAGATATTTTGTTCTTGCTGTTGAAACTGTTGATGCTATTGCACCACCATCTGGTATTATTGAGTAGCCATCATTTCCCGGAGAATCTCTAGCAATGTCGGGGTGTCAAGTACCACTGGTACTGTAGGGGGTACGGGTATTTCAGGGGCTAGTTGCTCAATATGCCCCACTCCTGGTTCCACTATGCCAGCATGTTCAACTTCTGGCTCTATTCGAATTTGACTCAGAACAAGTGCTCCCTTCCGTTGTTGCCCAGGGGAACCCTGTCCTGCCATGTCTGCTGCTCTAGAGATTGAAGAAGCCCTAAAGAAAAGGATAAGAACCATCAAGAATCGGACGAGAAGAATCAATTAGGCAAGCAGTTTAACAGTTCAAGTGGTGGTATCGAGGAAGATAAAGCAAGATATCGAGGGGGACAATTTTGATTAAGACTCATATGACCATAACACCCCACAAGTCTGAAAATAAAGACACGCATGGGCCACCACTAAAATCTTCTCATGCCATAGTAGTGGAATACAGATACGGACAAGGCCAGCTCTCCTGTACAAGGTATAGAATATCCTACGACGGTCACGGCTGTAACTAGACAATGGGGTGCATACTATAAGCAAGTCACTTAGGGTCATAAAGAATATTTAATATCTCAATCAGTCAAATAAGAACAGTAAACATAGAACGTATATGACAAGGAAGTAAGGCATCCCAAAGGCCCTGCCATAATATTCAAGAAACCAGCTGTACAAAAATGAGAAGGCTAACAGAGTAATAAGAGTACATGACCATGATCAGCTACAGTCTGATTAATTATAATCATGTAGGGAACTAAATATCCATATTCAAGGCTAACAAGTGTCGGTGGCTAAAAGCCCAAAAATGAGTAAAATGTGAAATAACGAGTAGGGAAGAAGAAACCTACTCTTTTCCCCCTGTCACGACCCGCACCCGGAAATTCGGGCACGAGTGCGTGGGTACGTCCAGCCTACGCCGCAGAGTCGGCGGTAGTACGCTGTCTAGGTCAAATCCACAGTTAACTAATCTAGCTCATTCACAAATAGCATAGGCAAGATAATAAAGAAAATAGATACTTAAGATTTCAAATAAAGTAAATACGACAACAGATTCAAATGTTTTAGTACAGAAAATTAGAATAAAATCGGGGACAAACCCGATTACTAAGAATAAAGAGCAATAAATAAAATAGCCACTACTATCTACTCTGCAGCAGGGGTCTCCTGGGTGGGACCTGGCTCCTCATAAGTATCATCTGTACCCTCATAGGGACCATAATATGTAGGGGCAAGGTCCTCATCATCGCCTAAATCAACGGATCCTGTCAGGAAAGGAGCAAAGTACACAATGCACAACAAAATTAAACTAAATATTTATGACAATTAAATTGAGTATCAATATTGAGAAATTGCATAAAAGAACATCAATATCTCAGAGTTAAAACTATAAACAAGAATATGAGAAAACAGAAATAAATGAGACAGGAAAGAAACTACAACAGTCAGCAAGAAATATAACAAGACCAGAAACTATCTGTGTGAACTTGTGTTTGTTTTAGAATAGATAGTTGGCATGTAGGGGTTTATAAGGCTAATCCGGCCGTCATAAACGGCTATTAAACAGGGAAAATCGAGATCCGGCTGAGGGTACAGTCACGTACCAACAGCTATTAAATATGGCAGGGGAAAGGGTAAACCACATGCCTTCTAGTATTCTCCCACCCGACATGAAAAATAAGACATGAACTCCAATATTCAAGACATAAAATCCAGTATTCCTAACACTAGGTGTAATCATCAAGGGTACAAGTAAAGCAGGGAATTAATTATCATAATATAAAGTTTTAACTTGAAGTGCAGGTACTTGCCTGTTGTTTGGATCCAATAATTGTACGCGGGGAAATATTCCAGAGATGATTCCAAAAGCTGAAATAGATATTACCATCACGCTCAGAAGATTTCAAATAGCTAGAAACGCCTGTCCTTGGGTCCAATTTGGAGACAAGGGCAAAAACGGCAGTTTCGGGTCAAAACGGGGTCCGCCTGTGGGCCCGCTTTGCACCAAAAAATGTGTCCGGGTCAACGGTCTCCAAATTCACCAAGCTTAGTGTCAACAGGTCAGGAACGCTGATACGAACCCAACGGAACTTCCAGAATTGGATTCCGATGAGCCGATCACAAAATCGCCCGTCGAGCGGGGCCTGTGGGGCCCGCGACACGCGATTTCGTCAACGTTCTCGGAATCGAACCAAACTTGACCCACAGGACCAGCGTATCGCTACGAGTCCGATGGCGTAAGTTTCGTCTCGATCTGACGAGTGTACAAAAAGTTAGGGTAAATTACAGAAAAATCGGATACGGGGCGATGTCTGCGGATACGCGTTGATTTCGGTGTGCACGCACACCCGAATCAGCTTCCACGAAATCTCACACGTCTGTATCGACGACGCGCACGTATCTGTGAAGACCGCACGCGACCAAGTAGTCCCGTTTGGCGGGGCGTACTCGGTTCTGGGGTGAAACAGGGTCTGGTTTTTCCTGTTTTGGGATCGTGGTGTGCGATCACCACAGGACGCGATGCCCCGAGCGGTTTGTCCGGGCACCGAGAGGGTCATACAAGCTTCGCAACGTAATTTACGAAATCGAAAATGGAGATACAGGGTGCAAGATACGAGTACCTGAACCGGGCTCTTCGAAATAAGGAAATCTTTTGTCCGTGTCGTGTCCGACACGACACGAGGAAATGGGGGGAAAATTTGGGTTTCTGGAGCTGCGGTGGGCCGGCCGAAGGCTGAGGCGGCGCTGGCTGGCCGGAGGCGATCGGGGGTGTTCGCCGGGGCGAGGTGGAGGCGTTGACCGATCAGCGGCGGAGCTCTGGGAGGCGGCGGCGAGGTTCTGGAGGAAGGAGAAGGAGAGTGGAGAAGGAGGAGGAGGCTGGGGCGGCTCGGGGACGAGGTCGACGGCGCTGTGTCCGGCGAGGGGAGAGGGAGGAGGAGCTGCAGCAGAGGGAGGAGGAACTCGGTGTGGCAGAGGGGATTCTGGCGAGGTGGCGGAGCTCGGGGGTGATGGGAGGAAGAAGAAGAAGAAGAAGAAGAAGGAGGAGGGGAGCTTAAATAGGAGGAGGAGGCGGTTAAGGGGGGGCCGAGCACGGCGGGGAGAGGGGCTCGTGGCACGGAGGACTCGGGGAGTGGGCCGGAACGGCGGCGCTGCGCGCGGAGGCCGGCGCTGGACGCGGGCGACGTGGGGCTGGGGAGAACGGGTAGGCGGTTCAGGTCGGGTCGGGCGGCGGGGATCCGACCCGACCCGCTAGCACTGGCGGGCTGGGCTCGATGGGCCGTTGGGCCGGGCTGGGCTGGATGGGCCAGAACTAAATAATAAATAATAATAATAATAATAATAATAATAATAATAAATAGTTAAATTAATTAATTAATTTAATTAAAATAGTTTTGAGGTATTTAAAAATAGGTCTGAGACCCGAAAAAATCCAGAAAAATTACCCTAAGTTCAGTTTTCCATTTTACACCGAAAAATATTATTTTTATGATATTTTAATATTATTTTCTAACAAATAAAAATTATTTAATAATTAAGAACCTTGATTTTAATTTTAGAAAATTCCCAGAAAATTCCAGAAAATTGGAAAAAATCCAAGTTTTAATAATTTTGAAAATTCAGGGGGTTTACAACCTACCCAACTTATAAAAATTTTGTCCTCAAAATTTAAGAATAACAATGGGACGAAAGGAAAGGCCGGGAATTAAAATATACCTCAGGGTTCAAAAAGATAGGGGTAGCGCTCTCTAATCTCGTCTTCTCGCTCCCAGGTGGATTCGCCGGGAGAATGGTGCTTCTAAGCTACGCGAACCAGGGAAATAACCTGGTTCCGTAGAACTTTCTCCAATCGATCCAGTATCTCCACGGGTTGCTCTTGATAAGTCAAACTTGGGCCTACTTTGAGCTCTAAGTGATCCAAAATGTGGCTGGAATCTGACACATATTTCCTCAGCTGCGACACGTGGAAGACGTTATGGACTCCATCCAGAGAGGGTGGCAATGCCAGTCGGTATGCCACTTCTCCGATTTTCTTCTGTATGCCAAAAGGTCCAATAAATCTTGGGCTGAGTTTTCCACTTCTTTCGAACCTAATGGTGCCACGTGTCGGGAAAATCTTCAAGAATACCAGCTCTCCAACCTTTAATAAAGTTATAATCAAGTCTTAGTCCCATAATCAAAATGTTTAAATTGACTTGAATTCATAAATTTAATTACCTCAAATTCCAAGGGCCTTCGGTGGCCAATGTCGTTGCCTGTCTTGAGCCACTCGAAGTCTGTCCCTTATTTGTTTTACCTTCTCAGTTGAATCGATCACCATCTCTGGTCCCAGTAGGGCTCTTTCTCCAACGTCGTCCCATGATAGTGGGGTACGACATCTTCGTCCATACAGAGCTTCAAATGGAGTCATCTCAATACTTGCTTGGTAACTGTTATTATAAGAGAACTCCACCAGATGTAGATAGTCTTCCCACGATCCTCCAAAATCCAGAACACATGTACGGAGCATATCTTCAAGGGTCTGGATTGTACATTCCGATTGTCCATCTGTTTGGGGATGATAAGCTGTGTTGAATTTGAGTTTAGTCCCCAGGCTGGCTTGTAGGCTCTTCCAAAAGTGAGAGGTGAATCTTGAATCTCGGTCGGAGACAATACTTACTGGAACCCCATGCAATTTAACAATATGTCTGATATATAAATCTGCCAGCTTTTCTGTAGATAGCCCTACTTTGAAAGGTAGAAAATGTGCAGATTTGGTCAGTCTATCTACTATCACCCAGATTGCATCCTTTCCACTAGGTGTCCTTGGAAGTCCGGAAACAAAATCCATTGTAATATGTTCCCACTTCCACTCTGGAATGGGTAGGGGTTGAAGCAATCCTCCAGGTCTTTGTCTTTCTGTCTTGACTTGCTGGCACACTAAACAACGAGATACGAACCTGGCTACTTCTCTTTTCATGCCATACCACCAAACATGCGTCCTCAGGTCCTTGTACATCTTGTTGGCTCCTGGATGTATAGAGTATTATGATCTGTGCGCCTCTTGCATAATTTCTTCCCTTATGTCTCCTTGAGGTACACACAATCTATCGCCATGCCTCAGTGATCCATCTTCATGAATTCTGAAATCTTCCACTAATTCAGCTTGCACTTGACCTCGAAGGCTTCGCAGGCCTTCGTCTTGAAACTGAGTCTCCTTGATCTTGTCAATTAAGGTAGACTGTATCTGCAAGTTCATCATTTGGCCTTCTTTTCCTGGAATAATTACCTCAATACCTAAACTTTTCAAGTCCTCGAGCAAATGTCGGTCCATAGTCAAGTACATCGCCATAGGATATCTGCTTAGAGCATCAGCAACTACATTGGCCTTCCCAGGGTGATATTGAAGGGTGATATCAAAGTCTTTCATTAGTTTCAGCCACCTTCTTTGCCTCATGTTTAGCTCTTTCTGGGTGAAGATATATTTTAGACTTTTATGGTCCGTAAATATTTCCACCCTTTCTCCATAAAGATAATGCTTCCATAGCTTAAGAGCAAAGATGACAGCTGCCAGTTCTAAATCATGAGTTGGATAGTTCTTTTCATGAGGTCGAAGCTGTCTAGAGGCATATGCTATTACTTTCTTGTTCTGCTCCAATACACAACCTAGACCTTTTCTAGAAGCATCACTATAAATAGCGAATCCTCCGGTTCCAGAAGGTAAGGTCAGAATAGGGGCAGTAGTCAGCCTTTTCTTCAATTCTTCAAAAGCATGCTGACATTCATCAGTCCAGGTGAACTCTTCATCCTTCCTTGTTAATTTTGTCATGGGTTCAGCAATTCTAGCAAAGTCCTTCACAAACTTTCGATAGTAGCCAGCTAGTCCCAAAGAGCTTCTAATCTCTGCTACAGAGTCTGGAGTGGGCCATGATTCTACTGCCGCTATCTTCTTAGGATCTACTGCTATTCCATCTCCAGTCACAACATGTCCCAAGAATTCTACTTTGTCTAGGAAGAATGCACATTTAGATAATTTTCCATAAAGTTTTTCCTTCCTCAAAGTCTCCAATGCTAGCCTCAAATGTTCTTTATGTTCTTCGGGGGTCTTGGAGTAGATCAAAATATCATCAATAAAGACCACTACAAATTTGTCTAGGTATGGCTGGAAGACTCTGTTCATTAAGTTCATAAAAACTGCTGGTGCATTCGTCAACCTGAACGGCATTACTAAGAATTCGTAGTATCCGTTCCGGGTATTGAAAGCAGTTTTAGGGATGTCTTCCTTTCTCACCCTTACTTGGTGGTAACCCGACCTCAAATCAATCTTTGAAAATACCCGAGCTCCACTCAACTGATCAAATAAGTCATCTATCCTGGGCAGGGGATACTTATTCTTAATTGTTAAGGCATTCAAGGCCCTATAGTCAATACACATTCGGGACGTTCCATCCTTCTTGGGCACAAATAATACTGGAGCTCCCCAGGGTGAGACACTAGACCTAATGAAATATTTGTCTTCTAGCTCTTTGATTTGCTCATTTAGTTCTATTATCTCCTTCTTGTTGATTCTGTAGGGATTTTGAGATACTGGTGCTGCTCCCGGCACTAAGTCAATAGAGAATTCAACTTCTCGGTCTGGGGGTAAGCCTGGGAGATCCTCAGGGAAGACATCAAGATATTCAGAGATGATAGGTAGCGGCAATTCTTCTGTTACTAGGGCTCCACAAATTTTGTTACTACCCATCTCTCTAGAACCTCTAGCAAATTCAAATTCTGGCTTGTCAGGGGGCCTGAAGATTACATTACCTCTGTGGCAGTCTATAGTGGCATGATGTTGACTCAACCAATCCATACCCAGTATAATATCAAAACTGGGCACTGGCATTACGAGTAGCCTAGCATACAGTTCTCTTCCATATAATGTAATAGGACAATTGTTACATGCATCACTAACCGGGATGGTTCCTCCACCGGTAATGATCTTATAATAATTCCTAAGGGGTTTAGTGATTAAGCTATGCTTCATAAGAAAATCTACTGACATGAATGAATGTGAAGCTCCAGAATCAAATAAAGTAATGGTTGGTATTGAATTTATAAGCACAGAACCTGTGATCACGTCTGCTGTGGCTTCAGATTCTTCCAGAGTCATTGCATAAGCACGGCCTTGCTGCGGTGCACCCCTCTGTTGCTGCTGTTGGTGCTGAGCAAAGCATTATTGTTGTGTTGGAAGCGGGGGTCCCCTCTGCTGTGTTGCTGGGGCCCTGGCCTGGGCTGGAGCCTTTGGTGCAGCGGTGCATCCTTGAGCAGCAGGACAGTCCCTCATTTGATGCGCTGCTGAGCCGCAGTAGAGGCAGGCACCTAGCCTCTTCCTGCAGACTTGCCAAGTGTGACATGGTTTTTGGCAAAAATTACAAGCAGCAGCTTGTTGGTTTTGTCCTTGAGCCTGGTGTTAGGGTGCTGGAGCTCGAGGGAGAGGACGCTGAGTTTGATGCGGGGCCCTCTGCTATTGTTGTTGCTGAAATGGACGTTTGTTGGGTCCCGCATTTCCGGTATCTCTCTCTCGCTTTAGTTTATGCTCCATGTCTCTCTCAATGCCTTGTGCCACGCTCAGGATTTCCTCATAGGTGCGAGCTCGGCTGGTGGTGACAGCAAGGCGAATATCCGGAGACAGCCCCTTCTTGAATCTACGGGCTCTGTCCTCCGGGGTACGAACCATATACTCCGCAAAGTGGCTCAACCTGCTAAATTCAGCAGTATACTCATCAACAGATAGGTTACCTTGTTCCAGTCTCTCGAATTGGCTTTCGAGAGCTTTCCGGGCTACTTCGTGGTAGAATTTCTCCTTGAATAGCCTCTTGAAGTCCTCCCAGGTGAGGTCAGGAGCAGAGAGTTGGGGTTCATCTCTGAACCAGGTCCGAGCTATGTCGAACAGTTGCAGGCTTGCGGATTCTACTTTGAGATCATCAGGAACCCGAGCAGTCTTCAGGAGTCTCTCGACATTCTCTATCCACTCATCGGCATAGAGAATGCCTTCAGTTCCGTAGAATTCCAAGGGTCTAAGGTTCTTGAAGTCTTTGGCACTCCCTGGCCTCTTGAGTGGCGACTCCTGGGACCTAAGAGCTTCTGAGAGGCTGGTCCGCAGAAGTGCAGTCTATTCTTTCTGGGATTCCACTAGTCCCTGAAACACTCCAAGTAGCTGTGCCCCATCCAGAGTAACTGCCGGAACAGATGGAGGCGGCGGGAGTGCAAGAGTTTTGGGCATACTCTGCTTAGCTGGTTCTGATGTGCCTCCTACTGTGTTCCTTGTCTGGACCATTCTGAAAGATTAAGGGATAGGAAGATCAGAATAGACTACTTGGAAATCAAGGGCGATAGGAAAATTGAGCAGAAATGATATCAAGAATTGAAATAAGGACCCTATACTGTGAATGAGCTTTTCCTAGAATCCGCAATCTTATTCCATACCCTGTCTTAGGGTATTACCCTATTTAAGGATAGGACCTGCATGGGCCACCATAAAAACGTGTCACGATTCGCACCCAGAAATTCGGGCACAAGTGCGTGGGTACGTCCAGCCTACGCCGCAGAGTCGGCGGTAGTACGCTGTCTAGGTCAAATCCACAGTTAACTAATCTAGCTCATTCACAAATAGCATAGGCAAGATAATAAAGGAAACAGATACTTAAGATTTCAAATAAAGTAAATACGACAATAGATTCAAATATTTTAGTACAGAAAATCAGAATAAAATCGGGGACAAACCCGATTACTAAGAATAAAGAGCAATAAATAAAATAGCCACTGCTATCTAATCTGCAGCAGGGGTCTCCTGGGTGGGATCTGGCTCCTCATAAGTATTATCTGTACCCTCATAGGGACCATAATATGTAGGGGCAAGGTCCTCATCATCGCCTAAATCAACGGATCCAGTCAGGAAAGGAGCAAAGTACACAATGCACAACAAGATTAAACTAAATATTTATAACAATTAAATTGAGTATCAATATTGAGAAATTGCATAAAAGAACATCAATATCTCAGAGTTAAAACTATAAACAGGAATATGAGAAAACAGAAATAAATGAGACAGGAAAGAAACTACAACAGTCAGCAAGAAATATAACAAGACCAGAAACTATCTGTGTGAACTTGTGTTTATTTTAGAATACATAGTTGGCATATATGGGTTTATAAGGCTAATCCGACCGTCATAAACGGCTATTAATGTAACCCCCTGATTTTTCAGAAATTTTTAATTTGGATTTTTCATAATTTTCTGTAATTTTCTAGAATTTTCAAAAATTTATTTTAGATTCAAATATAATTAAAAATATCCCAAACTTTTATTTTATGTTATAAATAATAAAATATATTTTCTAGAAGTTTTTGGGAATTTTCTGAGTATTTTTAGTATTTATTGGGAGTTATTTAGGCTAATAACTAATTTTTAGGACTTGTAGAATTTATGGTGCAAGCCCAAGAATATAAAATGGACCCATGTTATTTTCTAAGGTTTAAAATATTATTATATATTTTCTGGAATTATTTCAGAATTTGTGAAATAATGTTAGTATTTATTTTTAGTTTTATGGCAAAACTAATTTTTAGAGCTTCTCCTAATTATAGTAGGAAATCTATGAATATAAAATTATCCCAAATATTTTTCTAAGGTTTTTTTGGTTCAAAATATATTTTCTGTAATTTTTCCAGATTTTTATGATTATTTTTAATGTTTATTTTGAGTTATTTAGATTTAAAATGACTTAAATAATGTTTTGATAAAGGCAAATCAAAAATAAATAATATAAATAAAACCATTCAATCAGATTCTGACACATGTCAGTCTATAGATATCCATTCAGCCGCAGGTACATCTATATATATATATATATATATATATATATATATATATATATATATATATAATATTATAACCCTAATTATCTCATTATTTTAGAGAGAGAGAGAGATTTGGGAGAATTGTCATCTAGGGTTTCTTCATCTTCCAGAAGCCATTACGCATAGCTCCGGACTCCAAACGAGGTCTAGTTTCTTGCGTTAGAACGATATTGAGGTTAGCTTTCTGATTATATAATTTGTTTTACAAAATTATTAGTATTAAATTCTAGAAAATTCGTAGAGCACATCATTACCGAAAATAGACGTGTTTCGATGTTTTCGCAATTTCGGGAGAATCCGGAATCAGAATCACGAACCGTTTAAAGTTTCGGAAATCTAATGTCGAGATCATCAACATATATTTTTTCAGAATTTAATTTGAAGTATTTACATACTGTTAATTCTGTAGAACTTCTAGGTTAGAATTTAACCATCGGTGCACAATACAAAATTTGTATGTGCCATAATTCCCAAACGAATTTGAATTCGGACGAGCCGTAAATTCTAGTATGTTTTTGATGCTGAAATCTACAGGAAATCATGCATGAAAGTCGATTTTGTGTCGGTTGACTTTTTGGTCAACAGATCGCCTCGATTTGCGTGCCATGAGTCTCGAGTTGATAAAATTTAGTTTCTTTGGACAAAATTTAGGAATTAACATAAAAATCAGAATAATAAGATTAAAATAGGATTTTAGAGTAATTATTCCATAATTAAATAAATTAAAATAAATTATCTTTTGACGTGATAAATTTGTAATACGTAGGCTATTTGGACTGTGACTTGGACTCTGATTCATACCAGCAACAGGACTCCAGGCAAGTGTACCTTGCCAAACTCTGCAGTATTATTATATATTTTCCTTGCTTTATTATATTGATGTGCATGCTTAACCTAGGGCCGTGTGACGTACTTAGCGTCCGATTATAGTCGGGTGCCAACACCGTACGCGGAGTTGTGTATTATCATCTAGACATAGATATTTATGACCCTCTTTATTCTTGTATTTGTCCTATCAAGTACACTATAACCCAGGACACTTGATACTATTCATGAGATAGAATCTTCCTGAGATATTCATGGTGATTCTGTGTAGGATACATATTTTATGACATAGACATCATATTCATAGATATTAGATGACTTGCTGCATTAGATATGATCGTGCGTGACATGGACATGGTGCATCATGGACATGAGACGTGTGATTACATTGGGTGGGGAGAGACACACAGGCTACAGGCTGAGTTTATATATATATATATATATAACATAGTAAACACATAGTAAACATATAGTAAAATACATAGTAAACACTGCTACCGGCTCCAAGACACAGAGCTTGTAGTAGTCTCAGCCTGAGTTTAGTGATGCTCTCAAATTGCATTTTCACATAGATGGTTATATAGTTTACCCTATTTATTTTATTTACTATTACACTGCATTTTGGCATATCGATTTATGTACCTTGTTATGTCCCCTGAGGACCTGGATACCGGACTTTGTCCCCAGGACTAGCAGACGAGATCGACCCCGAGTTACACGGGATAGGAGCATTAGCAGAAGATGGAGCAGGAGAAGACACTGGAGCAGTACCAGATCCAGTAGACGATTGATCCCCGAGGGTATCATCTGGGTATAGGCTTTCCCCATACTCGGTATTTGCTGTGGTTATCTTTATTCTTGTATCTTGACAGATGTATCAGACTCATTATCGGGTTATTTTCCCGAGTTTATATCATATTGAGATTGATCTTGCTTTATGATTCTGATATTGTTGTATTCATTTCTGTGGATGAGATTAGTATATCTAGACCATTATTATTGTATTACAGCTTAAGTACGCCCCGATGGATCCATTAAATTAGGTTTGTCCATCGGTGTGTGCTGCTGGCCATTGCCACGTGTCTAGTCCCTCGATATTTTGGGACTGGGGCGTGACATGGTTTTTGTGGTGGCCCATATAGGTCGACGACTAAATTGTTCGGTTTCAACTTAGGAACCGAGCAAGCCTGCAATAAGGATAGGATAAGTTTTTGGATCTCATCCACTTGCTTGAATCGTTTTTGACATCTATATCGGATTTGAATTAATTTCTTGACTTGCATCCTGCCTTGATTTTCGTGCGCCTCTTATTGTTTATTTTGGTTGTTACTCTAAACTTTTTATTATGTGATTGGTAATTAGAACTTGACAGTTTGAGTTAATCTTATAGATGGTGACCTAATGATTACCCCTTAGCTTTGAACCGCGTAATTAGTACCCCACCTCGATACAAGTTATCTTTCCTTTCCCTTGAGACTAGTAACCTGTCCATTCTCACTATTGACACATGACCTATGAGCACTATGATTAAGACTTAAGATGACCATTACTTACGTAATACCATAGGAGACCCTAATAAGAGTTCTGTTTTATTTAGATGTGCAAGGTTATTTTGCAGGACCCTCTTAAGACTGTCACAGTATTAGTTTAATTCTTATAAGTTGGGTAGTATGCCTCACAACATAGTACCACCTAGCCCTATTGATGAAGTGACTTAGGATGACACAACTTTAGACTTGCATAAGACGACAGTATTTATTCAGACGATAGAATTTAGAGGTCCTTGCCCCCATTTGGTCGACTAGCGACATAGACAAGGAGTTGTATGATAACTGTAGAGATTGTAGAGTCTTTTATTATTGTTGCTTATTTTGTTTCTGTTTGTGAACTCGAATTGATTTGTACCTCCTTTCATCATCATCTAGTGTACTTATAATTTTTGTACTACCTTGACTTATGCTGCTATATTATAGCCTAGTTTTTGCAAGCTTATTCTTTATCAAGCTTGTTCATGACATATGTGTTATTGGGGCCTGATCAACCCCACTAATACAATTGTCTATTCAGAATCAATGTATTATGGTCTGATTAACCTTAGTGCATTTTGGTTCGCTCTTCACACGACTACTTTACGTGGATTGAGATATATAGTTGACTAGTAGACGCCTATACTTACCCTCTAGATATGTCTGAGCAGATCGTATCGGTTACATAACTGTACTAATACGAGCATGCAAACAAAAGATTACCAAAATAGGATTTCAATCCACAACTGCTTTGACAATTCCCAATTAAATTTTTTAAATGCCTTGATCTCAATACTTCTATTCTATTACGCTGCCCTTGAACTCTTTATTATTGGTCTCCGTCTTCCCTTATTTCGGAAAGACAAAATATCGTGCTTGGTATAAATTGATACACAGAGAATACTAGATATACCCCATAGGCCGATCACATACTTGAGGATTATTCTTCGTAATTAAGGACATATCATATATGATATGATCGGCATTGAAGTTCGAGGATTGAATGACATGAGTAAACATATTAAGGAATATTCTCTTAAGGTATATAGCCTTATGTGATAGATGGGTAAATTCTAAGTTGGGTAGTAGTGCATTGTCAACTCGAGAGGAATTTCTTTTAGATTGTGATCGAGTAAGATTAAATTGGGAGAGGTTCAAGCCATTTTAATTTTGAGAATTTTAGAAGAATGACTAAGATGATGAGGATTAATGAATTGATATTGAGGACCCAATATTTATACCTTAAGTACATGATTTAAACAATGAAGGTAAAATCATCAACTTGAAATTTAGAGGATAAAAAGATGAAATTTCAGACTTGAACAATGGTGGACTGCATTTTAATTTTTTTTTTTAAGTTGATGATTTGAGTTAAAATAAAAAACTTGATGGTTGGACTACCTATTTGAAATATTAAGGATGTGAATGGAATTTAAGAAGTTGAAGCATACAAAAACTTATAAGTGAAAATAGGAATAATAATGGACTCGAATTACTTCTAGAGGAGATTATGATAATTGGAGATCGTAAGGTAAAATTGATATGCGTATTTAAATCTTGAAGATGATATATGGATTTAATTTAAATTTGGATATGGATAATTTGAAAAAGCGAGAAGAGATAACCATAGGTTGAATTTGATTGGATCAGTGGTCATATTAACCTAGAAGTGATTACAATGGATATGATTAGGATTTTAATTGTCACAAGGAGATTGCGATTGACTTGCCTTATGTACACGAAGGATTAACAAATTATGCCTTATTTTAATTTTGAGGACGACATTGTCTTAAGTTGGCTGGATTGTGAAACCCCCTCACCTAAGAAGTAGACCTACTTGGCTTAGATAGTGAGACTAAGGCTAGCTCGAATCCACTTAGGAATAGAACACGACATTTTTCATTTAGTTTTATAACATGGTATCCCTCGGCGCGCCTTACCATTGCTTCGATAATTGGAGCACTTCCCTAGTCACTGCCTTCCTACAAATTCCACACCTTGTCCTAGACATGCCCATCCTCCAATTTTTATCTTTGTGCAATGTTTCAATTGTTGGGTGCTTTTATGCAAAAGAGCATTTAGGTGTCCACACTATTGGACATGACACACGAAGAAACCTATTTTCACTCATGTGAATTTCTCCAATGATTTTCGAAATGTGCAACGTGCAACATCGTCCACTCCGTTAAACCTAGCCTTGCATTTTAACCAATACAAATCTTAGACCATCCTTGACTTCTACCATGGCTTAATTTTAATTTCGAGGACGAAATTTTTATAAGTTGGGTAGATTGTAACCCCCTGATTTTTCAGAAATTTTTAATTTGGATTTTTCACAATTTTCTGTAATTTTCTAGAATTTTTAAGAATTTATTTTAGATTCAAATATAATTAAAAATATCCCAAACTTTTATTTTATGTTCTAAATAATAAAATATATTTTATAGAAGTTTTTGGGAATTTTCTGAGTATTTTTAGTATTTATTGGGAGTTATTTAGGCTAATAACTAATTTTTAAGACTTGTAGAATTTATGGTGCAAGCCCAAGAATATAAAATGGACCCACGTTATTTTCTAAAGTTTATAATATTATTATATATTTTCTGGAATTATTTCAAAATTTGTGGAATAATGTTAGTATTTATTTTTAGTTTTATGGCAAAACTAATTTTTAGAGCTTCTCCTAATTATAGTAGGAAATCTATGAATATAAAATTATCCCAAATATTTTTCTAAGATTTTTTTGGTTCAAAATATATTTTCTGTAATTTTTCCAGATTTTTATGATTATTTTTAATGTTTATTTTGAGTTATTTAGATTTAAAACGACTTAAATAATATTTTGATAAAGGCAAATCAAAAATAAATAATATAAATAAAACCATTCAATCAGATTCTGACACATGTCAGCCTATAGATATCCATTCAGCCGTAGGTACATCTATATATATATATATATATATATATATATATATATATATATATATATATATATATATATATATATATATATATATATATATATATATAATATTATAACCCTAATTATCTCATTATTTTAGAGAGAGAGAGATTTGGGAGAATTGTCATCTAGGGTTTCTTCATCTTCCAGAAGCCATTACGCATAGCTCCGGACTCCAAACGAGGCCTAGTTTCTTGCGTTAGGACGATATTGAGGTTAGCTTTCTGATTATATAATTTTTTTTACAAAATTATTAGTATTAAATTCTGAAAAATTCGTAGAGCACAGTATGTCCGAAAATATACGTGTTTTGATGTTTTTGCAATTTCGGGAGAACCCGGAATCAGAATCATGAACCGTTTAAAGTTTCGGAAATCTAATGTCGAGATCATCAACATATATTTTTTC
Source organism: Iris macrosiphon (assembly GCA_036927795.1). Lineage (NCBI taxonomy): Eukaryota > Viridiplantae > Streptophyta > Magnoliopsida > Asparagales > Iridaceae > Iris > Iris macrosiphon. The sequence goes on along the minus strand of JAYESA010000439.1, from coordinate 101,130 downwards.
CAGAATTTAATTTGAAGTATTTACATACTGTTAATTCTGTAGAACTTCTAGGTTAGAATTTAACCATCGGTGCACAATACAAAATTTGTATGTGTCATAATTCCCAAACGAATTTGAATTCGGACGAGCCGTAAATTCTAGTATGTTTTTAATGCTGAAATCTACAGGAAATCATGCATGAAAGTCGAGTTTGTGTCGGTTGACTTTTTGGTCAACAGATCGCCTCGATTTGCGTGCCATGAGTCTCGAGTTGATAAAATTCAGTTTCTTTGGACAAAATTTAGGAATTAACATAAAAATCAGAATAATAAGATTAAAATAGAATTTTAGAGTAATTATTCCATAATTAAATAAATTAAAATAAATTATCTTTTGACGTGATAAATTTGTAATACATAGGCTATTTGGACTATGACTTGGACTCTGATTCATACCAGCAACAGGACCCCAGGCAAGTGTACCTGAGTTTAGTGATGCTCTCAAATTGCATTTTCACATAGATGATTATATAGTTTACCCTATTTATTTTATTTACTATTACACTGCATTTTGGCATGTCGATTTATGTACCTTGTTATGTCCCCTGAGGACCTGGATACCGGACTTTGTCCCCAGGACTAGCAGACGAGATCGACCCCGAGTTACACGGGATAGGAGCATTAGCAGAAGATGGAGCAGGAGGAGACACTGGAGCAGTACCAGATCCAGTAGACGATTGATCCCCGAGGGTATCATCTGGGTATAGGCTTTTCCCATACTCGGTATTTGCTGTGGTTATCTTTATTCTTGTATCTTGACAGATGTATCAGACTCATTATCGGGTTATTTTCCCGAGTTTATATCATATTGAGATTGATCTTGCTTTATGATTCTGATATTGTTGTATTCATTTCTGTGGATGAGATTAGCATATCTAGACCATTATTATTGTATTACAGCTTAAGTACGCCCCGATGGATCCATTAAATTGGGTTTGTCCATCGGTGTGTGCTGCTGGCCATTGCCACGTGTCTAGTCCCTCGATATTTTGGGACTGGGGCATGACAATTAAACAGGGAAAATCGAGATCCGGCTGAGGGTACAATCACGTACCAACAGCTATTAAACATGGCAGGGGAAAGGGTAAACCACATGCCTTCTAGTATTCTTCCACCCGACATGAAAAATAAGACATGAACTCCAATATTCAAGACATGAAATCCAGTATTCCTAACACTAGGTGTAATCATCAAGGGTACAAGTAAAGCAGGGAATTAATTATCACAATATAAAGTTTTAACTTGAAGTGCAGGTACTTGCCTGTTGTTTGGATCCAATTAATTGTACGCAGGGAAATATTCCAGAGATGAGTCCAAAAGCTGAAATAGACATTACCATCACGCTCAGAAGATGTCAAATAGCTAGAAATGCCTGTCCTTGGGTCCAATTTGGAGACAAGGGCAAAAACGGCAGTTTCGGGTCAAAACGGGGTCCGCTGGTAGGCCCGCTTTGCACCGAAAAACGTATCCGGTTCAACGGTCTCCAAATTCACCAAGCTTAGTGTCAACAGGTCAGGAACGCTGATACGAACCCAACGGAACTTCCAGAATTGGATTCCGATGAGCCGATCACAAAATCGCCCGTCGAGCGGGGCCTGTGGGGCCCGCGACACGCGATTTCGTCAACGTTCTCGGAATCGAACCAAACTTGACCCACAGGACCAGCGTATCGCTACGAGTCCGATGGAGCAAGTTTCGTCTCAATCTGACGAGTGTACAAGAAGTTAGGGCGAATTACAGAAAAATCGGATACGGGGCGATGTCCGCGGATACGCGTTGATTCCGGTGTGCACGCACACCCGAATCAGCTTCCGCGAAATCTCACATGTCCGTATCGACGACGCGCACGTATCTGTGAAGACCGCACGCGACCAAGTAGTCCCGTTTGGCGGGGCATACTCGGTTCCGGGGTGAAACAGGGTCTGGTTTTTCCTATTTTTGGATCGCGGTGTGCGATCACCACAGGACGCGATGCCCCGAGCGGTTTATCCGGGCACCGAGAGGGTCATACAAGCTTCGCAACATAATTTATGGAATCAAAAACGGAGATACAGGGTGCAAGATATGAGTACCTGAACCGGGCTCTTCGAAACAAGGAAATCTTGTGTCCGTGTCGTGTCCGACACGACACAAGAAAATGGAGGGAAAATTAGGGTTTCTGGAGCTGCGGCGGGCCGGCCGGAGGCTGAGGCGGCGCTGGCTGGCCGGAGGCGGTCGGGCGTGTTCGCCGGGACGAGGCGGAGGCGTTGACCGGTCGGCGGCGGAGCTCTGGGAGGCGGCGGCAAGGTTCTGGAGGAAGGAGGAGGAGAGGGGAGAAGGAGGAGGAGGCTGGGGCGGCTCGGGGACGAGGTCGACGGCGCTGGGTCCGACGAGGGAAGAGGGAGGAGGAGCTGCAGCAGAGGAAGGAGGAGCTCGGCGCGGCGGAGGGGATTCTGGCGAGGTGGCGGAGCTCGGGGGTGATGAGAGGAAGAAGAAGAAGAAGGAGGAGGGGAGCTTAAATAGGAGGATGAGGCGGTTAGGGGGGGGCGAGCACGGCGGGGAGAGGGGCTCGTGGCGCGGAGGACGCGGGGAGTGGGCCGGAACGGCGGCGCTGCGCGCGGAGGCCGGCGCTGGACGCGGGCGACGTGGGGCTGGGGAGAACGGGTCGGCGGTTCGGGTCGGGTCGGGCGGCGGGGATCCGACCCGACCCGCTAGCACTGGCGGGCTGGGCTCGATGGGCCGTTGGGCCGGGCTGTGCTCGATGGGCCAGAACTAAATAATAAATAATAATAAGAATAATAATAATAATAATAATAATAATAACAATAATAATAATAATAATAAATATTTTAATTAATTAATTAATTTAATTAAAATAGTTTTGAGGTATTTAAAAATAGGTCTGAGACCCAGAAAAATCCAGAAAAATTACCCTAAGTCCAGTTTTTTATTTTACACCCAAAAATGTTATTTTCATGATATTTTAATATTATTTACTAACAAGTAAAAATTATTTAATAATTAAGAACCTTGATTTTAATTTTAGAAAATTCCCAGAAAATTCCAGAAAATTGGGAAAAATTCAAGTTTTAATAATTTTGAAAATTCAGGGGGTTTACACCCCCAGTGGCCATCCGCCTAGTGTGCGACATTGTTCAGGGAGAGTACGCTTGATCCTAGGGTGCTGGCTCTAAACCTGGCCACGCAAAACCAATAGGGCTAGACCCCAAATAGCAAGTACCACAAAGGAAGCATGAATATAAAAATAAAACCAGGCTATGAAATAGATACATATATATACATATAGTCATGTCTCATAGTTTCGGTTCATAGCCTATCATGACACAACAATCTAACCCTACAACCAAACAAGGACAGGGGTTAAACCATCGCACCAAGATAGTCCATGTCCCTAGACAATTTGATAACATATACAATGCACAAACACACTCAGTTATATAATTGGCCAATCACTTATACAGCTTACTAGATAGAGTCTGGGTTATCCCAGAGATATTATGCATATAAAAATCTGCAGATCCAACCAGGTACTAGCAAGGTTAGCCGAGCCATAAATTGCCGTATAGTATATAGTAGTATGTACCGGTCCCTCGTAAGGCCACCGTGCTAAGATCGCATAGAACACATAGTATCATATAGTATTCGGATATTACCATCCACTAATGAGAATTTAAACAATATCCATAGGGACTAGCCTACACACCCTAATTCAGATGACTGGAGGTGGCTAGTTAGGCACAATCTCGAGATTCTATTTCCTCTCAATGCTCTACAAGTTTAGTTGCCTAGTTAACCCTAATGTTAACTAAAATCTTATTGCGCGGTCATACGGTATTCCCCTTATATAGCGAACTGTAGTATGGTCATCCTATATATGAATCCACTTTATCACTTGATAGTTCAATTTGGATTCACCCCAGCGTGATGCAATAATCAACAGATCTTAGTCACGCTTGGTCATTGACTAACCCTTATGTCCATGCTGGAGATTGAGTCATATCACATGTCACATAGCGCATAGGTACACCACAGTGCAAACATGTAATATAATCGCGTAGGAACACATAACACATAGTAAGTGTATCAGCACGGATATAAGTGGTCGAGTCATGACGCATAGATGGGTCTAATACTTTTATGGTCATCAAAGTCATATTTACCCCTCATAAAGTCCAAAGGAACATTCAACCAAAACTAGTCCAATAAAACGTGTACAAGGGGTCACATACATGCAAAAGGATCAAGGCCGCATGAGAAGTCAGGCCGCATGACAATCCTGGCCGCTTGGAGTCATGCCACATGGAGTCATGCCGCATAGAGCCAGGGGTAGGTATACTCCTCGGGATAAGTGATGAGGCGAGGAGGAATAATTAAAGTGTCAGTTATTTGACATAAAGTATGATGTGACATAAAGTGTGTCAGAAAGAAAAGACAAAACCATGAAAAGAGGTGCCACGGTTCAGAGTCATGCATCCAAGGATGGTGGCCACATACCCTGCTTGCCGCATGGGTTCGATGTCGCATGGGTTCGATGCCGCATGGAGTATTTTGGACTTAGCGAATTTTCCATTCGTTCAGTGACTAAACACAAGAAGTCCTTTCAGAACACATGTGTATTAGTCAGTCATGCGTCAAAAGAGATGGATGCATGCTGGTATACGACAAAGAGTTCAGGTCGCATAGCATCTTCATGCCGCATAGCCCTCTCTGCAGCATATGGTGCTGGCCGCATGAGATCTTCATCGTTCCAAATAGCAAGTTCAGCCATAGAAAAATTTCCAAAACAGAAATTTTGTTTTCTTCATAAAAACTACGTTTTAGCTCCGAATTGAGTGAACCAAAAGCCAAAACGCTCGAAATGAAGTGCTATATCCATTCTAAAAACTATTTTTTGAAAATACTATATTTTAGTAGATCAAAACCACCAAATAATCAAAGAACCCATGAAACCTTAAGTTATAAAAGTAGATCTACACAAATCTATCCATCAAAACCGAAAACTCCAATCACTAAAAGTGTTTAGAATCATCATAAGCACATAATAGACTAATAAAATGCAAGAAAAAGCAAGAATCAAAAATTAAGAGATTTATTCATGTGGTGCAAGGTGTACTTGCCTAGAAATAAAAAAAAGATAGAAAATGAAGAATGAGGCAAGAGAGAGAAATAAGTTAGCTTATATAGCTAGGGTTTGAGATTTAGACCATGGGTTCAAATTTATGAATAAACCAACCCACAAATAAACCATGAACCATGATAAACCAAAGAATGGGTCTAGTCTCCATGCATGCAACCTAGTGATCATGGGAGCAATAATTACTCTAAGCAAAAATAAATACAAGTAAGAAATAAATATACCCCAAAATACGTATTTCGGGAATGGGGAGTGACAACCGCCACTTGCATACGATGGTTCATAGCAGGAAGATAATTATTGCGAATCTTGAGTGGGTTTCTTTCCCACCACTTGTGATATCATTTTGACTATTTTGAGGTATTTAAACGTCGGGCACCTGTTTAGTCCATATATTCTTGGGGCTTGTTCCCCATTCATTTTTATAGCATAATTTTATATATTAAATGACAGATGATGATGTGATCATGTATGACTTGATACTGTATTAGGTTTCCATTTTATACATCTAGTTTTATGATTATTTTTAATAGAGTATCGGGAACACCTTACTGCTTTATCTGATATATTATATCTTACCGATTCTAATTTAATTGTGAGAAATAATATTTTCTTTAAGACCATATAGAGACTTGTATTTTAGTATATACCTTCTTGTCTATGTATAACCACGATGGTATTACGGGATACTAGCATATACCATACTGTATAGCTGGCTTGGTCATACTTTCGTTCTTCGTATTTTAGTATCGGGCATGAGAGCACTTCATTCCAAACTTCATGGAGAAGTATTTAAAGTCAAAAATGAACGAGTGCATCAACTCTAAAATATTTATACTTTGGTTAACTCTTTTGAATGGCTTTATCAATATTTTAGTCTCAACACAAACTTTACATTTATTGTCACGCCCCAAAACCAGAATACTGGAGAGTGGGACTGACAAGGCCAGCTATATATACTTAGAGCACACCGATACTCCGCATATACAGTGAAGCTGTAAGACATGAGGGGTCACTACTACAAACCAACAGTCAAGTCTAGGTCAAACAACCCTAGTGTCTCAATCACAAGTACAACAGAAATAATAACAAGATGTAAGATCAGCTAAAATATAATAGTAAAGCGTCATAAACTATTATAAACGGATGATCATGAAGCAAGTGAACACAAAATGAATAAACTAGCCAGAATCTAAGTCATACATAATCAACCCTAGAATATGTCAATCATGTTACTGCCCTTAGGCTAACTGATCAAACTCAAAACACGAGCTAAATACGTGTTCGGTGGCTAAACGCCAACAAAAGTAGAATGTACATCATAGTAGAAAAGTAAAAAAGTACACTCAAGTAGTCTGGTGCTCCTTATGGTCACCATCCTCAGGAATGTACGGAAGATCCTCTGGTGCTGCTACTGGATCTGGCCATGCAAAACCAGTAGGGTCAGACCCCAAATAGCAAGTACCACAAAGGAATCTAATCTAGAAACTTAAACCAACAACTCAAGCAATGCAACTACTGAAAGTAAAGACTGAATGTAATAATCTCAGGATAAAAAAAAGAAATATTGTAACCTGCAATAAGATATATCCTGAACTGATAAGCAAAATAGAATAACAAGTATAAAAAATAAAGGTGTGATTATGTAAAGACTAGACTAATCATCATCTATCAATCATGGCAAATCATGTAAGTACGGCTTAATACTTTAACTAACTAGGGTTATAACAATCATAATTACTAACAATTATAATGCAACACAATACTAGGGTTCCTTCTGATCGCATGCCTCTGCAGTCCGTCCGGGATATCCATACACACAAACCAGCCACAGATACTCCTTAAGATACTCCATAAGATACGCCACTGGATACTCCACAAGATACTCCACGAGATAATCCTATGACTAACCGGGACTGCATGCAATCTAAAAAAATCTCTAGCCATGTACTAAGTGAATCTCTAGTTAATAACCCTAGTTTTCTTTGTATGAATCTGGGTGTGGCATTCAGCAGAATCCATCCTAGAGATGATATAATAAAATAAGTTCTAATAGTAATATAAATAAGTTTTAATATACATTGCACAAACGGACTCATGTAAGCCATGACAATAACCAAGCCATATAAAACCAAGTGAAGCCAGGTAAAGCCATGTACAACCATGTGAAGCCAAGTACATCCTGGTGAAGCAAAGTAAAACTAAATCAAGCCATGTCCGATGAAGCCATGTAAAGTCATGCCAAGTCAAGTCCAGTCAATCATGTCATCACGTGTAGCTGGGCAAAGCCGATTGAAACTTAGTAAATCCAAGCCAGGTCAAGTCATCTGAAGCCATGTAAGTTCATGTCTAGTCAGGTCAAGTTATCGCGTGTCCAAGCAAAAGCCAAAAGAATCAAAATAAAATCATGAAAAACCAAAAATTCCTAAAGAAAGAGCACGATCGGTATATTGTCGGTACAGTCCAGTACACCATCGGTAAACCGGTCCAGAGATAGAAAAAATACAGCAAGTCTGGATTCTAACAAATTGGTATACCGTCGGTATATTGTAGTATACCGTCGGTATTTTGTTCCAAGTAGGCAAGAAAGATTTTGGAAAACAAAGTTCCACAAATTGGTATACCGTCGGTATACTATAGTATACCGTCAGTATGTCGGCCAAGACAAATATCTTGAAGTCGGTTAACAATGTTGGCAAGGATCGGTATATCGTCGGTACACTGTAGTATATCGTCTGTATGCCGATAAGGTTTACAAAAAATATCTATAGATCTAATTCGGTCAAAATCGGTATACTGTAGTATGTCGTCGGTATACTGTAATATACCATCGGTATACCGGTTTCCAAGGATAAATATGGTTAAAGTCAAGTCTGATTTTTGGGACCCAAATCAAACTTCAAAAATTAACAGAACCAAGTCTAACAAGAGGTCAAGTCTAGGGTAAGTCTCATATCACAATATGGACTAAATCTCACGGTCATAACTCTGGTACCATTTCTTCTACCGAGTTACCAAAAAGGGACATGACAAGATTCTACCAGAAATTAAAATCAAAACTATCAAAAGGCTAAAAAAATACGAGATAAATAATTATAATACAGCACGTCTAAGCTAAAAAGCAACAACCAAGGCTACAAGAAAGTAAAATGACAAAAAGTAAAAGAAATTCATAGAATCGACAATATTACTTGCCTAAAGCGAGCTCCCAGCCTAAACCTTCTAGACCACCACCATAAAGGGGTTCAGAAACCACACTCTAGGTCTCAAGACCAAGCTCCAAGCTCGAGAGAAAAAGGGTGAAGAGAAGAGAAAGAAAAATAAAAGAGAAATAAAAATAAAATAAAATAAAATCAAGGGCTATTTATAAAGAAACTCTCAAAAATATATCGAAAAGTAAAACAAATATCTGTCGGACAGTATACCGTCGGTATACCGGTCAGGTAGTAAAGTTTCAATTTTAAAAAATTTTGAGCTTCCTCGAGAACCAATATAATGCAATAAATAGCACAAAAATACGTATCCACTTTAAATACGAATATTGTGAGACGAGTTTCACATTTATCCACCTCCTTAGCCCATATTTCGATATAAGACCTAGACTAAACATTTTGTTTACTTTTTATAGTGAATATGTCTTACCTTATTATACCACAATTCAAGAGAATACCTAGAAATAAAATTTTTATTAATGCATTGATCTGGGGCAACAAGGTGAAGTTTAAACATTTCTTTAGTAAAAAAGATTTGCCAAATTAATATCCTTATAGGACATCATCATTCGGCAAGCATTGATGTTCATCCTTAAACCAATTTTCATACCATCATTGCATATTAGACTCCTAGAGATCAAGTTCTTTGCGACATCAAAAACGTATTGTTAGCCAAATGATTAAATTGAGTTTTTGATCATGGTTAATTAATTAAGTTTAGTATGTGCTCATTGTATTTTACTTATTAGTGATATAATTATCCAACATAAACTTAACTAATTTGTCATAGTCAAAAAGGAGAAGATTGTTCGCTCAATGATTTGATTAAGTTTTTTTTATTATGCTAAACCGTTTGATGTTTAGCTTTATGAAATCTCTAATGATCATGACATCACTATATTATTTATACTTAAACTTGGCATATTCCTAGTGTACATTAATTTTATCATACTTGCTACTATAATAATTCTTTGTTCACCTAACATGTATTTTATAAAAAAAAGAATAAGCAAAGAGTAAAGATGGACTTGTGCAAATAAAGAATATATGATGGGCTGAAAATAGTGATAGCCTAAAGATTTTATTGAACCGTCTACGACATCTCCGAGGCCACACACTTGGGGATTTTGCGGAAGAGGATCGGGAAAGCTAATCAGATTTTTAGATCTGGTTATCTTCGAACGACTGCCATCTGGAGAAAAGTCATAATTCAATCAAAGGATGAAGTCAAGCAATCAAGACATCATGCTCAGTGTAATATTTCTTTATTCTTATGTTTTTAGGATTATTTTTAACTCAATAAAGAAAGGAAAATAAAAGCTAAAACAAATATTCAGTCAAATACCAAGTTTTTAAATAAATTACCAAATAGACCCAAAACCATCAGACTAGTATATTCTTAAATCGGCATTTCCTTCCAGAACATAAATTCTACCAAATTTTACTTCAGACTGGTATACCGACAATATACTGTCTTGGTTGTTCAACAATTATTACTGCAACGGCTTATAGTCGTTACTATGCATAGCGATATACCGACAATACAATGCTTGCACAATAATGACTATATTACTTGAGGTTGTTTATGTGCTATATAAGAACCCAATTGCCCTTATTTGTTCCACTTCTTGAAGTCTTAACGTTTCACTCAATGCACTCCAAACCTCTCAATATACAAAAGCTTTTATTTGCCATGTCTATTTGAGATAGAGTTTTAATTGATTATAAAGTGGATTTTCAAATTATTATGAGAAGATTAAAAAAAATTTATAAGAGGTTGAAGTCTGCAAGCCTTCGTAGCAAAGCTTATGTAGAAGTCAACGAGCCCTTCGAATCAAAGCTCGTGTATAAGAAGTCGACGATCCATTCGAATCAAAGCTCGTGTATAAGAAGTCAGCGAGGTCTTTGGATCAAAGCTCGCAAGTATACATATTTGTTAAAATAGTGGATTAAAGCCAAAGATAGTTCCGGGACTAGAGTGCCTCATGGAGATAATAGGATACATCGGATATCGATATTCTTGTCTAATTTTATTAAGTTATTGACTTAGTCTTTCTCTGATTTGTAATTATCTTTAACCATGATTGTAGGGTTCAGTTGTAACCTCATGAGTTAGTTTATTTTTGTAATTATCTCTAACCATGATTGTAGGGATTCAGTTGTAACCTCATGAGTTATTTTGATGTAAACTCTTGTAAAACCCCTCGACTAATTCTATAGATAGTCAGATTTGGATTTGGAAAATTTTTGGAATTTTCAGAAGATAATGAGGTTTAGAGTAGAGTTGAGTTTGCCTGTGATTTTATTTTATTTAATTAAAACCCTTGGCGCGCCCTATCTTTGTCTAATTTTTTTGGAGCCGATTATCAGCCAATAAATTATGTACAAATATTGTACACTCGACTCAACTCGCCAAATTAGGCACTGGACTTTTTCTGATTGTTAAAATCAACTTTTGTGTGCTCTAAATTAATTGCGCAACATTTCCGAAAATTGTAAATCGTATTTTATTTCGTGTCGGTCACCTGTGTCGTTACCCTTGATTTTGGGGTACCAACTTAACCCGTTGAGCCAGACCAACAAAAGGGTCCAAGACTGACTCTAAGTCCCCACCATTTTTGGCCTTTGTGCCGTTTCCAGATTTTGACCCCGCGGGCCCCAATTAAATTAAATTCGCGGGACGCGTTATCGTTACTTAAATCAGGGATTTAACAACCTTGTAAATTCTATTTTAATATTAAATTAATCCCAATGCACTTCAAATTTGACCCGCGCCTAACGCGCAATGCCCCCTCACTATGACAATTTTAAATATATTTTTTTCAGCAATTTTTGCGTCATTTCATGTGTCCATGCAAATTCTCGAATTTATGGGGGCTAATTTGCAATTAACAAATTGTTGGCAACACCTCATTGGTCATGATTATTTGTTGGGTCCCAAAATGGGGTCCCAAACCAAAATCCCTCATGAAGAAATCCCACCCCTATTCATATTAAATTCCAACCATTCATTTTTCCTGGGGGAATCACCACCACACATTCAAACCCTCACATCTCCCTATAAAGTAACATTTTCTCCCCCCACCCTCAACACTCCACCGGCCCTAATCTCAACACCACTCTCTCTCCTCCTCCATTTATTACTCCCCATGCAAAGTTCCTTCATTCTTCATTCTTCTTCTTCCATTCTTCTCATGGAAGAAGCAACTCCTTCTTCTTCCTTCATCCCCCACTCTTCCTCCACTTGAAGCATACCCGACCGGAGACTCCGACCCCGACCTCCGGGCGCGTCGGCCGCCGACGCAGCCACCCCGTTCCAGCCGGCCTTTACCCCGAGTTGCTGTGCGTCCGGCCTTCCCCCATGCTGCTGCCGATCTCCTCCGGCCGGCGCGTGCGTCCCCGCCCCACAGCGGCTCCGCTACCACCTCGAACTCGAACCAGCGGCTCCATCTCCGACTTCCCACGCCGGCCATCCCCGCTGCAGCAGGGCAGCTCCGGCCACAGAGATCGACCCCCGCCGGTGCTGTCTCCACTCCCCGCCGCGTGCGTCCCGCTCCGGCAGCAGACTCTTTCTCCCCCCGTCGATTCGTCTACCACCTCCTGCTCCACTACCACCTTCGGCCGGTCATCAACCTCGCCGCGACGAGGTCGACTTCCCCCTCTCATTCTTTTAATTCCAGAATTTATTACCTGTTTTAATATGATTATTAGGATTGTGGGCTATGAACTAGGAAATGTTTTAGGGTTGAGTTCTTATATATATGGATGTGGATGGATAGGGTAGTATGATAATTAAAAATACGGTTGAGGTATATATATGTAGTTTGAGGTTAATGATGTTAAAAATGAGTATGGAGGAGGTAGTGTTTAAAGAGATATAATATATTGCTAATGTCTGTATAGTGATGATAAATAATAGTGTAGTGAAACATTTGAACTAAAGGAAATATGAGTTTGTTATATGCAAATATTATTGGAATGAGGATGTTTATATATACATATGGACTTAAGTTATCTAAGGATAAGTATTGATGGTTATGGATGGTAATTGGTTCGAGGATTATCTGTAGATAAGGTGCTTAGCGTTTGTATTTATATTGATTGGCATATACAGGGTTGAAATAAATAATTAAATCCAGTATTTTTCAGATGAATAGAAGATCGATTGAGGTTATAAAATACTTGCAAATGGAGAGCAGGTAAGTTAATCCGGAATGAGTATTATATCAGATCACGAGACAATGAATTGAGGACGTTAGAATTAGTAGATAATTCATGAGACTGAGTCTAGAGGTAGATGTGTGTAGCACACCGGTCTGTCCTAAATAGATTATTGATTCTAGTTTGTAATTCAACTCTAGGTATTGCGGGACCCGAGGACTTGGACGCGGTACTGGGACCCCGTCATCAGCAGCCTCGTGCAGGCAAGTATACCTTGCCTTGTTATACTGTTTAATTTTCTGTATTTTAGCTTCCTGTTCATTGTTTTAGATATTATAACTGTACGCGTCTGAGAGAAACTCGGGTGCAGTCAACGAATGCGTTGACGTTAGGACTTGTGTCTGACTTAGTGTCTAGTAGACCCACCCAAAGTTGTGGAGTTATTGGTATGACTCCCAGGCCTTGACACATCTCGTACACGTGTTGTGAGTCTCATGTAGGGCACGGTCCTGCGTATGTGATTGGCCACCTGTACGTGTAGGCGTGCGACGGATAGGGAATAAATGCTATTAGTGATGCATGATAGAAGACTTAGCAGTTATTAGTAGGTGGATCATAGACTAGCGTGGTACAATGGTCCTATCCCTGTCCTTGTTTGGTTGTAGGGATGGACCCTTGCGCTAACGTTGACTATGAGCCAGAGTTACGACGCCCCGGCGTAGTAGCGGAAGCGTGTTGTGGATACAACATGCTTAGATCATGGGGCGGGGAGGACGACTAGTAGGCGTATGGGACACCCACTCCTTCTATGCAGATACCGCACTCGACGGAGTGATACGGACGTATATATATTGCAGATACCACGTTCTCTCGAGTGTTGGACGTTACTTGTTACATATTGCAGATACCACACTCTAAAGAACGTTAGACGTTATACTATTTTAGATACCATGCTCCTCGGAGATGGACGTTATCAGGTGCCCGTGTTATAGGGGGCATATGTGGCATACACTAGCCGGTTGTCACGATTGGTGAATTACGTCAGCATATGTTTAGCCTACACTTTCCCATACACTCAAGTTGTCCTTAAATTGCATTCACTTAGATGGTTAGCACACCCCCTTTATTTACTCAGTACTTACTTTATGGCATGTATTTTTTTGTATCTTGTTACGTCCCTCTGAGGACCTGGTTCCCTTCCAGGTTATTTGTGCAGTTGCAGGATACTTGATCTAATAGAGTGTGGACATCATTGCAGGTATATTTATATTTTCAGCTATTTCAGTCTTGTAGTACTTCCATTTTATTCTGCTTATATAGCCTAGTGTTTATAGACCTATATTGTTCTTCTGGTCTATTTGAACGGATGTGTTATTGGGCTGCAGACTGATGATGCGTATCGTTCTTTCTTGAGATTACTTACCCTGGATTGAGATTTAGATTTAGTTGTTATATATTAGAAATAGACTATTACTTGGATTACTTGACCATGGACAGCGTAAGTGCACTTCGTCGGGTCCATTAAATTGGAAAGCCCTGCGAAGTCGTACCAGCTGGCCATTGCCACGTGTCTGGTCTCATAGATTTTGGGACTGGGGCGTGACATGGTTTTAGTGGTGGCCCATGCAGGTCAGAGCAAATCGTATCGGTTACGTTACTGTACCGAACGAGCCTGCAACTTAGGATTAATGTGAATAAGATCTCAATCCATAACCGATTTTAAAACTCCTCTTGTATGTGATTATCGCCCTTGGACTTCTAATTTACATTCGTTCAATCTTCGTCAATATCGCAATCCTTGTTCCTCGTCCCCTATTGTTCAGGGAGACGAATGCTTGTGACTGATGACTTCCCTCCAGAAGAAGATCGAAGACCAGATGACAGGAGATAGAATTTGTATACCTTTCTCGGAGAAGGTTGTTACCTTATCAGAATAGATTGATGGGTTCTTTGGATTCTAGAACTAGTGTGGAAGGTTGGCAAGAGAGTTAGACCCAGTAGTACCCTATTCGTACTCGAGATAGCAGTGATCTCGGAAGTACAAGGAGCTGGAAAGATTGTTGATCAAGGCCTAGAATAGTCTAAGGAAATGCATAGCCCGATGCTGGAGACTAGTGGTTGCATATTATAGCAATATCAGGAATAATATTATGGACTAGAGAAGATAAAATTCCAGGCTCTCAATTGGAAGATAATGATCTGATTTCAAGAAATGTGTTTGAGTGATACCATTATTGTACTATGTGACTTGGAGAGATAAATAACGAAAAGAAGAAATTTGAGGAATGAAATTTTAGAGAAATTTAAGGAGAGAAATTATATTTTAGACAGGGAAGAATTTTATTTTTCTTCTTTCAGAGGATTAGTGTGGTAAACAGAACAGGAAAATTTATTTTGAGGATTAAGTCTGGACGATGACATAATCCTAGACATGGATTGGTTGAGCCAATACCACGCAACGCTAGATTGCCATCGTGGTTGTGTCATCTTTAGACCCCCAGATCACCCAGAGTTTGAGTTTCTTCGGGGAGCCCGAGAGCATGGTGTCCAACCTACTCTAGCGACACACATTGCAGAAGGTGAACCGATGTACCCTCACTTTATAGCAGAGTTCGAGGATGTGTTTCCAGAGGATCTCCCAGGACTGCCACCTGATCGAGAGATTGAGTTCACTATAGAGTTGACTCCAGGAGCCGAGCTAGTTACTTCCCCCGTTTACAGACTAGCACCGAAGGAGTTGGTTGAACTGAAGGTTCAAGTAGATGATCTCTTAGAAAAGGGTTTCATTCGGGCTAGTGTATCTCCATGGGGAGCACCCATTTTGTTCGTACCGAAGAAGGACGGGACGGTACGCTTGTGTATCGATTACAGGGCGCTAAATACTGTAACGATAAAGAACAAGTATCCACTACCGCGCATCGATAATTTGTTTGATCAGCTTAGCGGTGCATGTGTATTCTCGAAGATCGACCTCAGATCCGGATATCATCAGATCAAGGTACGAAAAGGGGACATCCAGAAGACGGCCTTTCGGACGAAGTATGGCCATTATGAGTTTTTAGTCATGCCGTTTGGTTTAACCAACGCCCCAGCAGTATTCATGTGTTTGATGAACTATGTTTTCCACCAGTACTTAGATAAGTTCGTGGTGGTATTTATAGACGATATCCTGATATATTCCAAGAGCCAAGTGGAGCATGAGAGACATCTCAGGATTATGTTGGAGACGCTGAGACATGAGAGGCTGTATGCCAAACTCAGTAAATGTGAGTTTTGCTTGGACAGAGTATCATTTCTGGGACACATAATCACCGGAGATGGACTATCAGTTGATCCGGAGAAGATAGCTGCAGTAGAGACCTAGCCTACCCCTACATCAGTTACGGAGGTTAGGAGTTTCCTCGGACTTGCCGGATATTACCGGGGGCTCGTGGAAAACTTTTCGAGGATAGCTGCACCTATGACGCGACTGACGCGTAAAGGCGAAGAGTTTATCTGGACCGACGAGTGTCAGGCGGCTTTCGATGAGCTGAAGAAGCGTCTGACATCGGCACCAATTTTGACACTACCTTCCGGATCAGGAAGATTTGTAGTGTATAGTGATGCGTCAGGGAGCGGATTGGGATGTGTACTGATGCAACACGGCAAGGTGATAGCCTACGCATTGAGACAGTTGAGAGTTCATGAGAAGAACTATCCGACGCACGACTTGGAGCTAGCTGGGTGATATTTGCACTAAAGCTATGGAGACATTACCTTTATGGTGAGCGTGTTGAGATTTATACAGATCATAAAAGCCTGAAGTACGTCTACACGCAGAAGGAGCTCAATATGAGGCAGAGACGTTGGCTAGAGCTGATGACAGATTATGACATTGAGCTACAGTACCACCCTGGCAAGGCGAATGTCGTAGCAGATGCCATAAGCAGGAAGCCCATGGCATACTTTCTGACAACGCAGCGACAGTTGCTAGAGGATCTCCAGGAGCTTGGGATAGAGATCGTATTGCCTGGCATGGATAGACAGATGGCCAGTCTTGAGGTTCAGTCTACATTGATTGAGAGAATCAAGGCAGCATTGCCTACAGATGCGAGATTTCGACGTCTGCGAGAGAGAACCGAAGCCGGCCTGCAGACGGGACTCAGGATTCATGAAGACAGAACGTTGAGGTACGAAAATTGCCTATATGTTTCGAGTGGCGAGCTACGCCAAGAGTTGATGACAGAGGCTCATAGCTCGATTTATTCCATTCATCCCGGGGGTACGAAGATGTACCGAGACTTGAGATAGCATTTTTGGTGGCATGGGATGAAGAGGGAAATTGCAAGATTTGTGGTGAAGTGTTTAGTTTGTCAGCAAGTCAAGGCTGAACATCAGAGGACTGCAGGATTATTGCAGCCACTCCCCATTCCCGAGTGGAAGTGGGAACACATTACCATGGACTTCGTCACAGGATTTCCGCGAAGCCCTAGCGGGAAGGATGCAGTTTGGGTTGTCGTAGACAGACTCACCAAGTCTGCACATTTCTTGCCCTTCAGAGTTGGGCAATCCACAGAGATACTAGCTGACATGTATATGAGACAGATAGTACGATTACATGGAGTGCCTGTCAGCATCGTATCGGATCGTGATTCCAGATTCATGTCACATTTTTGGCGGAGTATGCAGGAGAGCTTAGGAACTCGTCTCAAGTTCAGCACTGCGTATCATCCACAGACTGATGGACAGTCAGAGCGCACGATACAGATATTGGAGGATATGTTGAGAGCGTGCATGATTGATTTTGGAGGATCTTGGGAGGACCATCTACACTTGGTGGAATTCTCCTACAATAACAGTTACCAGGCCAGCATACAGATGGCACCCTATGAGGTACTGTACGGCAGGAAATGCAGGTCGCCAGTTTGTTGGAGTGACGTGGGAGAGCGTCAGATACTGGGTCCAGAGTTGGTGATGCAGACAGTAGAGAAGGTCAAGCAGATTCAGAGCCACCTGCGCGCAGCACAGGACAGACAGAAATACTGGGCAGATGCGCACCGCAGACCATTGGAGTTCAAGGAGGGTGACCACGTATTTTTGAGGATATCGCCCACTCGTGGTACCATCAGATTCAGAGGCAGAGGCAAGCTGAGTCCGAGGTATATCGGACCTTTTGACATTCTGGAACGAGTTGGCGAAGTGGCTTACCGTCTTGTATTACCTCCATCATTAGAGGGAGTACATGACGTGTTTCACGTATCGCAGCTGAGGAAATATGTCACAGACCCTAGCCACGTGCTTGATCATTCGGAGATTACAGTCGGGCCTAGTCTGTCTTACGTAGAGCAGCCAGTTGAGATCCTCGATCGCAACGAAAAGACTTTGAGAGGACAGACGATTCGACTGGTCAGAGTGGCAAGGAAGCACCATTCACCAGGCGAGTCTACTTGGAAGCGCGAGGATTCTATTCAACAGCGGTTCCCGTTCTTATTTGAGGAGCAAGGTACGAATTTACGTACGGCATTTGAATTACTAGTGGTTTTAAAATAAAAATAAAATCGCTTAACTATTATCGTGCCTTACTTTTAATTTCGAGGACGAAATTTTTCTAAGTTGGGAAGAATGTAAAACCCCTCAACTAATTCTATAGATAGTCAGATTTGGATTTGGAAAATTTTTGGAATTTTCAGAAGATAATGAGGTTTAGAGTAGAGTTGAGTTTGCCTGTGATTTTATTTTATTTAATTAAAACCCTTGGCGCGCCCTATCTTTGTCTAATTTTTTCGGAGCCGATTATCAGCCCATAAATTCCGTACAAATATTGTACACTTGACTCAACTCGCCAAATTAGGCACTGGACTTTTTCTGATTGTTAAAATCAACTTTTGTGTGTTCTAAATTAATTGCGCAATATTTCCGAAAATCGTAAACCGTATTTTATTCCGTGTCGGACACCTGTGTCGTTACCCTCGATTTTGGGGTACCAACTTAACCCGTTGAGCCGGACCAACAAAAGGGTCCAAGACCGACTCTAAGTCCCCACCATTTTTGGCCTTTGCGTCGTTTCCAGATTTTGACCCCGCGGGCCCCAATTAAATTAAATTCGCGGGAGGCATTATCGTTACTTAAATCAGGGATTTAACAACCTTGTAAATTTTATTTTAATATTAAATTAATCCCAATGCCCTTCAAATTTGACCCGCGCCTAACGCGCAATGCCCCCTCACTATGACAATTTTAAATACATATTTTTCCGCAATTTTTGCGTCATTTCATGTGTCCATGCAAATTCTCGAATTTATGGGGGCTAATTTGCAATTAACAAATTGTTGGCAACACCTCATTGGTCATGATTATTTGTTGGGTCCCAAAATGGGGTCCCAAACCCAAATCCCTCATGAAGAAATCCCACCCATATTCATATTAAATCCCAACCATTCATTTTTCCTAGGGGAATCACCACCACACATTCAAACCCTCACATCTCCCTATAAAGTAACATTTTCTCCCCCCACCCTCAACACTCCACCGGCCCTAATCCCAACACCACTCTCTCTCCTCCTCCATTTATTACTCCCCATGCAAAGTTCCTTCATTCTTCATTCTTCTTCTTCCATTCTTCTCATGGAAGAAGCAACTCCTTCTTCTTCCTTCATCCCCCACTCTTCCTCCACTTGAAGCATACCCGACCGGAGACTCCGACCCCGACCTCCGGGCGCGTCGGCCGCCGACGCAGCCACCCCGCTCCAGCCGGCCTTCACCCCGAGCTGCTGTGCGTCCGGCCTTCCCCCATGCTGCTGCCGATCTTCTCCGGCCGGCGCGTGCGTCCCCGCCCCACAGCCGCTCCGCCACCACCTCAAACTCGAACCAGCGGCTCCATCTCCGACTTCCCATGCTGGCCATCCCCGCTGCAGCAGGGCAGCTCCGGCCACAGAGATCGACCCCCGCCGGTGCTGTCTCCACTCCCCGCCGCGTGCGTCCCGCTCCGGCAGCAGACTCTTTCTCCCCCCGCCGATTCGTCTACCACCTCCTGCTCCACTACCACCTTCGGCCGGTCATCAACCTCGCCGCGACGAGGTCGACTTCCCCCTTTCATTCTTTTAATTCCAGAATTTATTACCTGTTTTAATATGATTATTAGGATTGTGGGCTATGAACTAGGAAATGTTTTAGGGTTGAGTTCTTATATATATGGATGTGGATGGATAGGGTAGTATGATAATTAAAAATACGGTTGAGGTATATATATGTAGTTTGAGGTTAATGATGTTAAAAATGAGTATGGAGGAGGTAGTGTTTAAAGAGATATAATATATTGCTAATGTCTGTATAGTGATGATAAATAATAGTGTAGTGAAACATTTGAACTAAAGGAAATATGAGTTTGTTATATGCAAATATTATTGGAATGAGGATGTTTATATATACATATGGACTTAAGTTATCTAAGGATAAGTATTGATGGTTATGGATGATAATTGGTTCGAGGATTATCTGTAGATAAGGTGCTTAGCGTTTGTATTTATATTGATTGGCATATACAGGGTTGAAATAAATAATTAAATCCAGTATTTTTCAGATGAATAGAAGATCGATTGAGGTTATAAAATACTTGCAAATGGAGAGCAGGTAAGTTAATCCGGAATGAGTATTATATCAGATCACGAGACAATGAATTGAGGACGTTAGAATTAGTAGATAATTCATGAGACTGAGTCTAGAGGTAGATGTGTGTAGCACACCGGTCTGTCCTAAATAGATTATTGATTCTAGTTTATAATTTAACTCTAGGTATTGCGGGACCCGAGGACTTGGACGCGGTACTGGGACCCCGTCATCAGCAGCCTCGCGCAGGCAAGTATACCTTGCCTTGTTATACTGTTTAATTTTCTGTATTTTAGCTTCCTGTTCATTGTTTTAGATATTATAACTGTGCGCGTCTGAGAGAAACTCGGGTGCAGTCAACGAATGCGTTGACGTTAGGACTTGTGTCTGACTTAGTGTCTAGTAGACCCACCTAAAGTTGTGGAGTTATTGGTATGACTCCCAGGCCTTGACACATCTCGTACACGTGTTGTGAATCTCATGTAGGGCACGGTCCTGCGTATGTGGTTGGCCACCTGTACGTGTAGGCGTACGACGGATAGGGAATAACTGCTATTAGTGATGCATGATAGAAGACTTAGTAGTTATTAGTAGGTGGATCATAGACTAGCGTGGTACAATGGTCCTATCCTTGTCCTTGTTTGGTTGTAGGGATGGACCCTTGCGCTAACGTTGACTATGAGCCAGAGTTACGATGCCCCGGCGTAGTAGCGGAAGCGTGTTGTGGATACAATATGCTTAGATCATGGGGCGGGGAGGACGACTAGTAGGCGTATGGGACACCCACTCCTTCTATGCAGATACTGCACTCGACAGAGTGATACGGACGTATATATATTCCAGATACCACGTTCTCTCGAGTGTTGGACGTTACTTGTTACATATTGCAGATACCACACTCTAAAGAACGTTGGACGTTATACTATTTCAGATACCATGCTCCTCGGAGATGGACGTTATCAGGTGCCCGTGTTATAGGGGGCATATGTAGCATATACTAGCCGGTTGTCACGATTGGTGAATTACGTCAGCATATGTTTAGCCTACACTTTCCCATACACTCAAGTTGTCCTTAAATTGCATTCACTTAGATGGTTAGCACACCCCCTTTATTTACTCAGTACTTACTTTATGGCATATATTTTTTTGTATCTTGTTACGTCCCTCTGAGGACCTGGTTCCCTTCCAGGTTGTTTGTGCAGTTGCAGGATACTTGATCTAATAGAGTGTGGACATCATTGCAGGTATATTTACATTTTCAGCTATTTCAGTCTTATAGTACTTCCATTTTATTCTGCTTATATAGCCTAGTGTTTATAGACCTATATTGTTCTTCTGGTCTATTCGAACGGATGTGTTATTGGGCTGCAGACTGATGATGCGTATCATTCTTTCTTGAGATTACTTACCCTGGATTGAGATTTAGATTTAGTTGTTATATATTAGAAATAGACTATTAGTTGGATCACTTGACCATGGACATCGTAAGTGCACTTCGTCGGGTCCATTAAATTGGAAAGCCCTGCGAAGTCGTACCAGCTGGCCATTGCCACGTGTCTGGTCTCATAGATTTTGGGACTGGGGCGTGACAACTCTGCTATATAAAGGCTCACGCATCAAAATAATAAAAGGAACCTTTTTCCACATTTATCATTTCTTCACATGGTATCAAAATAGCCTAAACCGATCCTACGCTATGTCTTCCAAAAATAACCAGATTACTCCTTCCGCTACTCAAATCTTGTTCACTGCTTCTGGTGGCGCCGCGGCCAACCTTCAATTCCCGGCGCTAGCAGTCCGTCTCGATCGCTCCAATTACTCTCTATGACGCGGCACTATTCGCTCGGCTCTTGAGGCTTATGAGCTTGAGGGATTTCTTGTCGCTGGTGGTACTCCTCCGCCGACTGTTTTATCGGCCGCAGATTCATCAACCACCACCAGCCCGAATCCTGACTTTGTTGCTTGGAAGCGCAAGGACCGACTGGTTCTTTTATGGCTGCGATCCACTCTCTCCACTCCTATGCTTGGTCACATTGTTCGGGCTGCCACAACCGTAAAACTTTGGTCCATGTTAGAGCAGATGTTTCACTCCCAAACTCGTGCCAGGCAGATGCATTTGAAATAACAACTTCAATTGCTCTTCATGGGAAACCTGTCTATCTTGGAATATGTTGAGAAGAAAAGGGCAATTTATGATTCTCTCGTTGAATGTCTCACCTCTGTATTGGACAAGAATTTTGTCTCTTTTGTGCTATTTGGCTTAGTGGCTGAATATAGTGCGTTCAAAACAGCACTGAGTATGCGGCTGGAACCGATTTCGTCGAATGAGCTGCTCGGCCTCCTTCTTCAGGAAGAACAGCGCATACTTGACTCTTGCGCCGAATCTAGTTTTTCGTTGGCCCATGTTGCTCATCGTAGAGGCGCGGCTGCAAGTCGACATTCCCCGTTGGACTCTGCCACGTCTGGCGACCGCTACCGCCCGGTGTGTCAACTTTGCGACAAGCAGGGTCATGAAGCACGAAACTGCCATCAACGACTTAACCTGTCTGCCTTCCCTGCCACCAATCGTTGCGCCGCTGATTGCCTCCGCCAGTTCGCCAGCAAGCAGGCTCATGTGGCGTACACCGCCAGCCCGTCCGCCATCACTGACCCATCGGTGGTCGACTCTGGAGCGTCGAATCATGTCACGGCTGACCTGTCCGGCCTCAACCTCCAGTCCGAGTACACTGGCAGTGACAACCTTGTCGTCGCAAACGGTCAGTCCCTTCCTATTACGCATACAGGCAATCTTTCTCTCTCTGCTAAATATGTTGCTAAATCCCTTACCCTTAAAGATATTCTTGTTGTGCCTAAAGTATCTAAAAACCTTCTTAGTGTTCATCAATTATGCCTCGATAACAATATTTTTGTGGAACTTCATGCTAATTATTGTTATGTTAAGGACCTTCAGGGCACGAGAATACTCAAGGGAATTGTTGAGAATGGCTTGTACCGGCTTCCTGTTCGCTCACCCGCTCCCAGAGTTTTTGTTGGTGAACGCACCTCTGTCTCTTGTTGGCATCATCGCTTTGCTCATCCGCATGAGTCCATCTTGCGTCGTCAATTAGTTACTTTTAATTTTCCTGTTTCTGCAAATAAATTATTGCCTTTGTGTAGTGCTTGTCAATTAGGCAAGAGTCAAAGACATCATCTACCCTCTTGTCATGTTCCCTCTAAACATCCTTTTGATTTAATTTATTCGGATGTTTGGGGTCCTGCCTCTGTGTCTTCTTTAAATGGTAATTTCTATTTTGTCATTTTTATTGACGATTGCACCAAATTTGTTTGGGTTTATTTCTTGGCAGCTAAGTCTCAGGTTTTGTCTGCCTTTACATCTTTCAAAACTATGGTTGAGACACAGTTTTTCACTAAACTCAAAGCTTTTCAATCTGATTGCGGTGGTGAGTACCAAACTGTATCAACGTTTCTTGAAACTAATGGCATACTTCATCGTGTTTCTTGCCCTCACACTCCTGAACAAAATGGTGCTTCTGAAAGAAGGAATAGGATTATCATTGAAAAAGGGTTGGCTCTTTTGGCACATTCCTATCTTTCTATAGAATTTTGGGAACATGCCTTTCATACCGCCATTTACTTGAATAATAGAACTATAACTCCTATTCTTCAGAACAAGTCCCCGTATGCATGCCTATATCAGCGTCAACCTGATTATCATTTTCTGAAATCCTTTGGTTGCTTGTGTTTTCCTTATCTTCGCCCTTACAACAGTAGCAAGTTGGAATTCCGTTCTGTGGCGTGCATCTTCTTAGGGTATAGTGCTAAACATAAAGGATATCTGTGCTATCATGTTTCTTCCTCTCGAAAGTACATTGCTCATCATGTTGTCTTTGATGAGTCTTCTTTTTCTTTTTCGGAGCATAATTCTCAGTCCGGACAGCTAGATTCGCCTCGTCCTGACCTCTCCCTTTTTCCGCTTCAAGAAGCTGCATTAACACCACTTTCGATTGCATCTTCTCCTTCGGATCCTTCTCGACCGACTCTCATTCAGCTGTCGTCTTCGTCTACTTCCGACCTTACGCCACATTCCCCTACGGTGGTGCCACCTTCCCCACCACCGATCCCTTCGCCGGTTATGCCATATCAACATGCTCCCTCGTATTTTTGCCCCTCCAACACTTCGACCTACAGTATGGTCACTCGAGCCTCCACTAATTCCCTTAAACCTAAAGCCCACACTGCTACCAAACACTCGATTTCCTGTGATTCCTCTGATTTTGAACCCAAAACTTTCTTACAAGCCAAAAAGAACCCCAATTGGCAACATGCTATGCAACTAGAGTTTGATGCCTTAATTGCTAATGGGACTTGGGACTTGGTTCCTAGGCCCTCCTCTTCTAATATTGTTGGTTGTAAGTGGGTTTTCAGGATCAAGAAGAAACCAGATGGCTCTATTGACCTGTACAAGTCCCGTTTGGTTGCCAAGGGATACAATCAAGAAGAGGGAGTTGACTACTTCGACACATTCAGCCCGGTCATCAAGCCTACTACGATTCGGGTGGTATTGAGCATTGCTGTCACTCGTCATTGGCCTCTCCGTCAGGTTGACATTAATAATGCCTTCCTCAATGGTGATCTAGTAGAAACTGTCTATATGGAGCAAGCACCGGGTTTTACTTCCCCTGATCGGCCGTCCTAAGTCTGTCGCCTCAAAAAGGTACCTTATGGCCTCAAGCAAGCTCCGCGAGCATGGTTTCAGAAGCTCAACCAGGCTTTGCTTCGTCACGGGTTCCGGCAATGCATCTCCGATACCTCTCTTTTCATCAAACGTCATGGCTCCGATGTTGTCTATGTGCTTGTTTATGTGGATGACCTCATTATCACCGGTTCCAACTCTTCCTTCATTGATGAGTTTGTCAAGTATCTCAACTCGGTTTTCTCTCTGAAGGATTTGGGTGATCTCAACTTTTTCTTGGGAATTGAAGTCCATCGTAATTCAGCTGGTCTTCTACTCTCCCAAAGAAAGTGCATTTTGGACCTCCTCGATCGCAGCAAAATAATGGGCGCTAAACCCATATCCTCGTCGGCTGTTCCAGGTTCTCGGCTCGTTTCAGGCGGTGATCCATTCTCCGACGTCCATCTCTACCGTAGCATCGTAGGAGCTCTCCAATATGCCACCATCACCCGGCCTGAGATTTCCTACTCAGTCAATCGGGTCTGCCAGTTCATGCATCAGCCATCGGAACATCATTGGGCTGCGGTCAAACGAATCCTCCGCTACCTCAAGGGTTCACTCGATTCCGGCCTCTTCTTCCGTCCTGCTCGTGACACTCGGCTTGTTTGCTTTACTGATGCTGGCTGGGCTTCTGATCCCGAGGACTGTCGCTCTCAACATGGGTTCTCGGTTTACTTTGGAGGCAACCTTGTGAGCTGGTCTTCTCGCAAACAGAATGTAGTTGCTCGCTCTAGCACTGAGGCTGAGTACAGGGCTATTGCCTTTGCCTCGGCTGAACTTATTTGGTTTCAACAGCTTCTCAAGGAAATGGTGGCACCATCTCCTGGTCCTCCCATTCTTTTTTGTGATAATCTCAGTGCCACTTTTTTTACTGCAAATCCGGTCTTTCATCAACGGTCCAAGCACATCAAAATCGACTATCACTTTGTCCGGAAACAAGTTCAGACAGGTGCTCTGATTGTTAGGCATGTCAAATCTGCTGATTAGATAGCGGACATTTTTACCAAAGCTGTTGGCTCCTCACGGTTTTAAAACTTACGGTCCAAGCTTCTCGTTCATACTCGATCGTGAGCTTGCGGGAGGGTATTAAGTTATTGACTTAGTCTTTCTCTGATTTGTAATTATCTCTAACCATGATTGTAGGATTCAGTTGTAACCTCATGAGTTAGTTTATTTTTGTAATTATCTCTAACCATGATTGTAGGGATTCAGTTGTAACCTCATGAGTTAGTTTTGATGTAAACTCTGCTATATAAAGGCTCACGCATCAAAATAATAAAAGGAACCTTTTCCATATTTATCATTTATTCACAAATTTCTAGAACACTTTTAAATTGCCTATTAGATTTCTTAATTATATTTAATTACTTGTTTAACCCTATTCAATTCCCCTCCCTCTAGGGTTCTTTCACGTGCTTCGTATTATGTAGTATAAGTGACTTCCCCGAAATCAGCTTCAACACTAACATTCTGATTCCCTTCACTTCAGCTTGCGTCTTATTAACCATAGATACAATCTCAGAAGAAGTTTCATAATGGCTTTTCTTTCCATAATTGAAGCAAGTTGCATCCTTCCTATACTTAATCTTGAAAGAACTAGACTTCACTTTCATATTCTTGAAGCCCTTCCTCTTGTTGTTGAAGGTTGCTTTCTACTTACTCTTATAAATCCCAAATGGATCATGTTTTTTCTTAGAAAACTATGTAGACAGAGAGTCCACTTTGATCTTGTTCCAGATTTTATCTTCACGGATGAAGCACATAAGATCATCCAACTTCACTTCCGCCTTCTTGTGGTATATGTCAGTTATGATGTTATCCTAGCTTGGAGGGAGCTTAGAGAGAATAACTCCCACCATTAACTTGTCAACTAGCGGCATCTCTTCCTCCAGATTCTGTTAAAACTTCATAAGCTCCTTCACCTGGGGAAGTGCCGTATTTTCTTCTTCAAACTCCATTTGTATGAATTTGTTGATGATGTAGATCTTGGACGTATTTTTTATTGTCCTTGTGCTGCTTGGTAAGATACTCCCAGATGTCTCTATCCTTATCGTTTTTGCTATAGAATTCGGCTAAGGAATACTATAGTGAGGATTAACTGTTCAAAGATATTTTCTCTCTCTTCCACTTTTGTTTTGCAACTATCACAATAATGATAATTTTAGCATTTTCAGAAACTGGAGTGACCGGTTCTATAGTCAAAACATATTTAATATTGACGAGTTAAAGATTCAGGCTTATATTCTTCTTCAAGTTGTTGTACTTCTCTCTACCAAAATTTTCTAGCTTTTTAAAGCTTGTGTTGAGAAGATTATACTTCCATCAGGTAAAGTGATTATGAACGAGATTCTTGCAACTTTGAAGTCTCACACAAAATCTTGATTTGAGATTGGTCAACAAGTAGAATTTCTCTAATTTATCTTGACAATGATGAAAATCGCTAAACCAAAATACACCTGCTAACAGAGTACTCTGCTGAAATAATAGTAGTAGAAAACTGTTGAAAATCTAGCAAAAAAGTTGTTGACTAAAGAACAGATCTATGAAAGATGTTAGCAGTGAGACGTGCTAAAGCATTCGCTAATCTG
Source organism: Iris macrosiphon (assembly GCA_036927795.1). Classification (NCBI taxonomy): domain Eukaryota; kingdom Viridiplantae; phylum Streptophyta; class Magnoliopsida; order Asparagales; family Iridaceae; genus Iris; species Iris macrosiphon. The sequence continues at coordinate 73,681 of JAYESA010000439.1, read as the reverse complement.
ATTAGCCAAATAGCATGTTGGGTTGGTTAGAATTATTGTTGCTCAAAACGAATTTTGATCATCTTCGTCGATCCATTTCCAGGAGCCACCAAGTTTTGTAGAAGTTCTGGAATACTCTATGCCACCTTGGACAAAGCGCTGACGCGCTGGTGGACTCAAGGACTACCGCTAATAGCTTCTACAAAAACTTGGACTCATAGAGAGGAAATTCTCTTTGTATCAACACTTAACTACTGGAGTTCAGCTTAAATAAGGGAGCAATCCTCTAATCAACGGAAACCGGCCACTAAAGACATGGACGAAAGATCAATGAGTACCTCCCTATTAAGTTGGAAAGTTACCAAAAATAACTTCATATTAATAGTAGTTATAAAACTGAACATACTGCACGGATCTACAATACTACAGCTCCAGGAACCGCAGCCCTGTGAAACTGCGTCACTAAAACCGCATGAACCATGCCACAACATCCCCACAAAATTGTACTTTCACTGCCTCGCGTACGCCACTCCTAGCAAGAGCATGCCAACTTTATGCCCAATGCGTACGTGTGAAATACAAATTGTGTCATCAAAGTACTACTTTGTGCCATTCGTCCACGTCCGAGTTATTTACTTCCAAAAATTGATGGCCAAGAACAATTGATTGATATAGGAAGTAAAACCTCTCGCCATTCTAACCACTTGAGCTAATACATCTCATGCATACAAGACAATACATAATAACTCAAATATTTAAACACACACACATAGAGGTTTGTCTCAACGTGAAATGGTGGGACATGGTCATTAATGATGAAATTCAATAAACTCTAACAAGATCATATGTAAGAAAATTGTAAATAAGGGCGGAACAACAACTCACGCTCGGCCTATGATGGAATCCGTCCCTGAGGAGCTTGCGAACCTTTAAAAACCCTCAAGAAATTAACATGCTAACCCCCCCCCCCCCCCCAAAAAAAAAAAAAACTTAGGGCCTATTTGGTTTGCAGGGTTGGACAACGTAATGTAATTGGCATTACGTTGTCAATTGGCATTACGTTGTCAATCTAACGCGGGTGTATGTTAGGACAAAAAAAAATTAGATGTAATGTAATTGCGATTACAAATTTGATTACATTTCATCAGTTTCTTCTAAATCAATTACGTCATAAATATATGTAATCACAATTACATTACAACTTAAGGGAACGTTTTGTACACGATAATTTTTTTATTTTTTGCACGTTTTTCATTTTTGGTCGTTTTGGTCGTTTATTGTGTCGTTTTTGATCTTTTTTGTATTTTTGGTGTTTTTTGCTGTTTTTGTCATTTTTAGTCTTTTTTTATTTTGGTCGTCTTTTATCTTCTTCTTTTTTTTTGTCGTTTTTGATCTTTTTGTCATTTTGGTCATTTTTTGTTTTTTGTTTTTTTGCTCGTTTTTATCTCTTTGGTCTTTTTTTTGTCATTTTTAGTCGTTTTGCTCATTTTTTGTAGTTTTGGGTCGTGATTTGTTTTCTCGTCTTTTATCGTTTTGGTAATTTCTTTTTCTTTTTTTGCTCGTTTTTATCTTTTGGTCTTTTTTTTCCGTTATTTTTCCTTTTTTTGCCATTTTTCATATTTTTTCGTTGTCATTTTTTGTCTTTTTTTTATTTTTGGTCATTTTTTATCTTCTTTTAGTAGAGGACAAAACTAATATTTTCCCCCTTTTTATTATATTCATTTTTTAATTTTTTTTTCTTTCCTTGTTTTTTATTTTTTTATTTCTTGTATTGCTTTACATTTAAATTTTATATTGTCTTTTTTTAAATAACGTTACATTACAAACTCAATTACGCTTCATGGTAGACCAAACATATGAATGCAATTTACATTACAATGCATGGTTTGATTATATGTTCCAACTAAACATGGTAATATAATTATAATTCTATTACATTACAAACGCAATTACATTATAAACTAATTTTATTTCGATCACATTACAGTGAACCAAATACAACCTTAATACTAAAAGTTAACAGTTAGTTTATGGTATTTAAGTAAAAATCAGCCTATAGTGTGTCTATAACCAAATAGGTCCTAACAAATAAAGAAGTCGATAATGTGGAGCTAACTAACCAATGTAAAGATCGAAAGACTTCGTACATAAAAATTTAAAATTCTTCTACACAGAACACGGTTAAAATCGGGTCTGAAGTCGCAGGACGCGTGTCCGGTTATGATTGGCCGAATTTTTTCAGCTGATGTCAGCTACAGACTGGTTGTTTTATTTGGCCAATTTTGAGCTGCCAAGTGGCAGCTCGGTTTCAGTTTTGGTTCGGTGGTATTTTTTTTTTTTTTTTAAATAATAAAAAAAAAAAAAAAAAAAAAAAAAAAAAAAAAAAAAAAAAAAAAAAGAAGAAGAAGAAGAAGGCAGGCTCATTTTTTTGGCATTCCTTTCCGTCAGAGGTGACATAGCCGATCGACAACGTTTCCAAGTGGAGCTTCTCTTCCTGCAGATGGTGATGTGCAGCCACAGGACAAGGGGAGACGGACGTACTCTTTGGTCAATAAACGCAACCTCCTCTCTTTCACCATTTCTATTTTAATATTGGACAAGCACTTTTGACTTTTGCAAGTGGGCACAATAATTCTTCGTCCTATTATAATTTTTTTTTATGATATAATCAAAATCGAATAAATTAAAATTTTAAAAATTTAAAATTGAAGTCGAAAGTATCATACCCAAAATTGAAATCGTGGTTAAATTTTATTAAAAATTATAATTTATATTTTTTTTTTTTCTTATCCGAAATCTCCTTCCACCCCCTTAGGACCACATGGCTCACAAGTCGAAAGTGTCATACCCAAAGTATGTCATCACAATGTAGATATCGTAATTATGGCTAAATGATAAAAAAAAATAAAAAAAATCGTTGATCATTAGGACCACATGGCCCAAATTGTACACTTTTATATTAGGTCTTTTTCAGTAGTTATCCGAGATTTTATTTTATGGGCCAAGTTATTTTAAGAAGAACGTGGTATTTATTTTATTTAGAAATCTAATTATAAAATTTGTCTGTTTCATATATAATTATTATTCTCTCCTAAACGCAATCTGATTCCCCTCATGCCAATTGATATGATGTAGAATATTGCAATTTGACTGTTTCTCCTTTTCAAGTAGAAACAAGATTTCATTTCCTTAAAATCAAGGCTAGCTCGGTGTTAGATTAATTGTCTTAACCGAAGATAATTTTGGTCGTCCCTTGATCCGCTCTATTGTGAGACGTTTTTTTATCTCCTTGGGGTCATCCGCGACTCCTATATTTTGTAGGTCAGGCTGGACCTGGACGTTGTCCTAAGCAGAGGGGGACTCGAAGTCTTGTCTGACTAACCTTGTTTACCCAGAGTCGATTCTGTTTACAACAACAACAACAACAACGTTTTTATTTTTTTCAAATTTTTTGGATCAAACTCATTTACATTGGATCTAGAATTGATTTGTCTTGCTTTCTTAGTAACTCTGAGTGGTGGACCAGGGGGTCGAGGTCAGTGTTGAGAAAAGCACGAGAAGAAATAACCAAAGCAATTTGTACATTTGTACATGTAGTTCAGTACAAGCCAATAGGCTATGAAGGGAGATTTGAAACGAAACTAAATATTGATTACGGAAAAGTAGCCTACCAGCTTATATTGCATGGACACATAATATCATGATACCATACATTTAGGACACGAAGATATCTCGCCTATTTGGTGTGTCCTCCTGTACTCCGAAATGTTAATGTTGTGTCAAATACGTAATGTTTCGAAATACAGAAATTTGCATACACAACATAAAAGTATGCTGAAATTGTTCTAGGAGTACAAAGTTTGCACAAATTGTATTTTAAGACCAAAAATGTACATACAATCGGCGTAATAAATGATAGTAGTCTTAAAAAAAATTGCAATAAAAAAGCTCAACTTCCTTTTTCCTTTAGTTCCACATCGGTTGGACCACTCCCCCCTTATATGTATATATTAGTTCTTCTTCATTGCTCTCTTAAAGATGTTGTGTGAGGAACCCCTTGGGCCACACGCGCGTGTCGCCGCCGTCGTCCGGCCCGGCTCGGTTCGGTGCGCGAAACGGGTGCGGGTACGTGCCCACACCTGCGGGCGCCGAATGCCGATCCAATTTACTCTTTGGGTTCAGGTTGGGATCCAAAAAATCTTTTTGCTCTCCTGTATTTTTTGAACCGATTTGACTCTTTCAAATTTTTTAACGTTGAGGCAGTATGTCCAGGTTCATTGAACACATGTGGCATCTTCTGTATCAGCTCATATGACAGCAATTCCTTCACGTTTCTTTCCTTTTGTTATTGCACTCCTTAATGGCCTGTTTATGAGCCATTTACTATCATGTCCATTGGCTGTGTCTAGGGACTGCCTATATATTGTGGTATCCTCCTTCTTCATTCTTTACAGAAAATTCTCCTATGTGAAATCTCTCTCTCTCTCTCTCTCTCTCTCTCTCGAACCACATTCTGTTCTCTAAATCCTTGCTCTGGGCAGAGCTAAGTTCGGTCTCTCTCTCCGAGTTATGTGCAACGAAAAGAACCCGGTAATCAGGAGGAGTTTACCATTAGGAGCTTCCGAGAAACGTCTGTACATAGACCTCGGATCAACTCTTAGGACAGTGCTTCGTGCACGACTTCCCCAGAGGCCGGTAACAATTTTTTTTCTTTGTTCTCTTATCAATTTCTGAAAAATATTATATATATTTAAATATTAACAACATTCTAAGAGTTTATAGCTTAGCCTTTTGTGACCACGCATATTGTCCAAATATTTTATTCAAAACACCAAACACAAATTCTGTTGTTTATTGTTAAACACATACCATTTGCTAACACTGCTGAATATATATTTTCTGTCCAAATTTTACTGTAGCAATTTTTCTGTTTGCTACCGAATTTTATATTAAAATAAGTTATTGTAGTATTATTGCTTACCAAACAAAGGTAGTAGTTCACTGTTCATTTAGCTAGTGTGATTTAGTTGGTATTAGAATCATATATTAATTAAGAAGTGCAAATTTTGCTGTTATTTAGTTGGTATTAGAATCAAATTTGTTAGAAAATTATTGTTCATTTAGCAAATTTGTTAACGAGTATTACTGCTTACATACCAAAGTGCAACATAAGTTTTAAATTGTTTTGAATCATATATTAATTAAGAATTGGTATTAGAAAATTATTGTTACTAAGGACTATTCTGTTAATAGAAAGTTTCTAATTTTTGGTTGAATATTTACCAATTTACCAGCACATATAATCTTGTGATTCAATTTAGCTACTGTAGTTTAGTATTTGTAGCACATAAATTCTTACTTAATATATATACCATCATTGATATTCATTGTTATTATTAATTCTACATTTATATATTGTTAACTACAATATTATTTATTTGTAACGACCTCAAGGCAATAATAGTTAAGTATAATTGCAAATCTCTTTGAGTCTGAATTCTAAAAGTAGAGATAAATTTGGGAACAATTGTCAACCGGGTGTAAATAACCCTGAGCGACACGGTATTTAAGTGTCTTCGGACCACCGCTAGCTGGGAACCAGCCCCTACAGCTAACCCAAGTTAATCTACTCTTGATAGACTAAAGATTTTAAGATTGATTAGCAAAATCACTTGAACTATTATTCTAAATCATTAGGCATTGTTATTGAGTAATTACGTATCTTTCAGTTTCAGATTTTCTCATTAGCAATCATGACTGGCAAGGATGAGACTTTTACTGCTAAACCTACAAAATTCAACGGGGCCTACTTTAAGAGATGTCAAAGTCAGATAAAATTTTGGCTCACTATCTTAGGATTGATCTCAGCCATTGATGGTTCCACACAAATCACAAATGACTCTGATGACACTGAGTCTGACATAGGTGTATCCAAGTCCTCTGGTTCCACTAGACCCAAGACCCCTAAGAAAATAGACTATCATTGCTTCCATAGAATTCTAAGCGCTTTTTCTGAATCACTATATGACATATTCTTTGAATAAAAAAGTGCTAAAGAACTTTGGGATGCCCTGGAAGATGAATATAACTGTAATGATGCTGGAATTGAAAGATTCAATTTCTCGTCATTCAATAGATACTTTATGGTAGATAATGAATCTATGAATGACCAAATACATGAATTTCAAGAATACCTTAGGCATATTCAAGCCAAAGGCACTTTCTTCTCTACTGAGTATAAAATAGCCTGCTTAATAGACAAGCTTCCTCCTTCTTGGTCTGATGTCAAGAAAGACCTTATTCATACTCAGGGTAACCTTACATTTGTTTAAGTCCTAAAAAAATTAGAACAGAAGAACAAATTAGGCTAAGGTCTAACCTTAAGTCTGAGTCTAAAGCTAAGGTAAACCTAGTAGAATCCCAAGGCAAACCCAAGCCTCATCATCACCACAAACCCAAATGGAACCTCTTCAAGAAGAAGCAGAAACCTCAGCCTCACCACCAAAACCATCATCACCATAAACCAAGAAACTTCAGTCAAACTCAGGATCAGAAGAGATTTTATTTTGTGTGTGGTAAGAAGGAAGTTGTCCAGACTTCTTACAAAGAAAAACATCCAGCCAAACCAGAAGCAAACATGATTCTCAATGGCTCTTCTAGTTCCTTCAGGTTTGTAAGCTATCAATCCTTAGTCAACATTTCTTACCATTCTGATGATTGGTGGTTGAATTCTGGAGCTAATGTTCATGTTTTCTTTGATCGCTCCTGTTTTTTAAACTATCAGGAATCATGTGGAGGAGGTGTAACTCTAGGAGATAGCTCAGCTGCACAGATTATAGGAAGAGGAATAATAGATCTAAAGATGACATCAGAAAAAACTCTGACTCTTCATGATGTGTTGCATGGGTCGTCTATCAGAAGAAATTTAGTTAGTGGATCTCTTCTTGTAGCTTCAGGGTACAAGATTGTTATGGAGGCAAATAAAGTAGTATTTTCTAAGAATGACTCTTTTATTGAAAAATAATTTGTAAGAGATGGTCTTTTATTTTGAGTACCGTTAATAAAATTCCATATCCTTCTTTTGTTGTTTCCAATGTAGAATTTTCAAATGTGTGGCACAGTAGATTAGGTCATGTGAATCTAGGTTCCCTAAGAAGGATGATGAACTTATATCTTATTCCTAAGACTCCAATAGATGATAAACACAAGTGTGAGATCTGTGTTCAAGCCAAACACACTAGACTACCTTTCAAATCTGTAGAAAGAAACTCTGACCTTCTAGAGCTAGTTCATAGTGATGTGTGTGACTCAAATAGGGTTTTGATCCAAGGCGGTAGAAAATACTTTATTACCTTTATAGATGATCATTCAAAGTATTGTTATACATATCTTCTCAAAACCAAAGATGAAGTTCTAGACAGATTTAAGGTCTATAAATCTGAAGCTGAGAACCAGTTAGAGAGAAAGATTAAGATTCTTAGATTAGATCATGGTGGAGAGTATACATCAAATGATATGACCAATTTCTGTGAAGAACACAGAATAATCCATGAGGTAACTGCTCTATATTCACCACAGTCCAACGGAGTTGCTGAAAGGAAGAATCGTACTCTGTTAGACATGGTGAATGACATGCTCCTCAGCTCAGGTGCTCCCGATAATTTATGGGGAGAAGCATTATTATTGGCCTGTTACATCCTTAATAGGATTCCTAGTAAGTATAATGATAAGACTCCCTATGAATTATGGAAATGTAGAGCTTCTAGGATCCATTATCTCAAAGTTTGGAGATGTCTGGCTAAAGTAGGAATTCCTGAACCTAAAAAGAGAAAGATTGGACCTAAGACTGTAGATGATGTATTCATAGGATATGCCCTAGATAGCAATGCCAACAGATTTCTTGTTACTCACTCATAAGTAAATAAAATCTCTAACAATACTATTATAGAAGCAAGAGATGCAGTTTACTTTGAGAATATATATCCCTTCAAAGATAGAATTTCTTCCTCTCCCTCTAACTCCTCTCTTGCTCTCTCCACTAGCTCTCATGTTCAAATATCTAGTTCACAACCCGAACAAAATATAGAACCTAGAAGGAGTAAAAGAGAAAGAATTGAAAAGAACTTAGGAGAAGGTTTTTTTACTTTTTTTGATAGTGGGTGATCCCTCAACTTATGAAGAAGCAATATCTTCTCCTGATGCCCCTTTCTGGAAAGAAGCCATTAACAGTGAGTATAACTCCATCATGGAGAACAATACTTGGTTTCTAGCAGACCTACCTTTAGGTAGTAAACTCATAGGTTGTAAGTGGATATTCAAAAAGAAACTTAAAACTGATGGTACCATAGAGAAATACAAGGCTAGATTAGTAGCCAAAGATTTTACCTAGAAAAAGGGACTAGATTATTTTGATACATACTCTCTTGTAGCTAGGATCACCTCTATTATAACTCTTCTAGCCTTAGCATCCATTCATAATATGTTAATCTATCAAATGGATGTAAAGACAACATTTCTAAATGGGGACCTAGAGGAAAAAATCTACATGGAGCAACATGAAGGTTTCATTGCTAAAGGCCAAGAAAAGAAAGTTTGCAGATTAGTTAAATCTTTTTATGGCCTAAAGCAAGCTCCCAAATAATGGCACAATAAATTTGACATAGTCATCTTCGAATATGGTTTCGTGCTAAATGAGTATGACAAATGTATATACTCCAAAATTATAGATGAAAGTTGTGTCATATTATGTTTGTATGTAGATGACATCCTTATTCTTGGATCATCACTAGAATTGATAACTAATACCAAGGACTATTTATCCAGCCAGTTTGATATGAAAGATCTAGGTAAAGCCAACTTGATTCCAGACATGCAACTGTCCAAATACAAGAAGGGCTATACTCTATCCTTAGCACACTATATCGAGAAAATGCTAAAACAAAATTGAGTATTTTGATAAGAAACCTGCCCTTACTCCTTATGACAGTAGTGTTGTTCTCAAGAAGAATGAGAGTTCTCCCATAGAATAACACATATATTCTCAGATGATAGGTTCTCTCATGTATATATCAAACAGGACCAGACCTGATATTGTATTTGCTATTGGGAGACTAAGTAGATATACTAGAAACCTAAATCAGTTACATTGGACAGCATTAGAAAGAGTATTTAGATATCTTAGGGGTACTCTAGATTATATACTGCACTATACTAGACATCCTGATATTATAGAAGGTTATTTAGATGCAAACTGTGTAACTGACTCACATGATGTAAAATTCACTACTTGATATGTTTTCACTTTAGGAGGAGCTGCAATCTCCTAGGGCTCATATAACAAACTATCATAACTAGGAGTACAATGGCCTCCGAAATGATAACATTGGACACTACATGTACAGAAGCCGAATGGCTAAGAAACCTTATTATGCATATACCTGTTTTTATTAGTCCTATTCTTGCAATTTCTATAAACTGTGATAATAAATATATTATGGAACTACTAAAGCATGATTCAGTGAATGCTAAGATGAACATGCACCTACAGTTGCGCTTCAAGTCTATAAAGAGCCTATTGGACAAATATATGGTTCTTGACTATATAAAGTCAGAAAAGAACCTTGCAGACCACTTGACGAAGGGTCTGTCTAGGACTTTGATCCTAGAATCATCGAGGGGAATGTGGTTAAGCCTATAAGTAAAGTCACCAGCAGTGGCAACCCAACCGAGTCTGATTGGAGATCCCAAGAAGCCGGTTCAATGGGTAGGAACAAGCTGGACTTAGGTGACTTTTATGGAACACTGACCCGAGATTAAAATTCCATTCTATAATGCCTAAGTGGCTGTACATGCGTACAATGATTCCACATCCCTATGGTGATAGTGTTCTTGAGTGATATGGTTAGGATAAGTTTTAAAACTCTTAATAGGTCCAAGCTGATATGCGGGGTTGAAACCTATCACTAACCCTTAAGGAATTACCTATACGAGAGGTCGTGAAGGCCGCGACTATGGGACAGGGCGATCCCAGATAATTCTCATGAATTTAAAAATAGTGTGCATGGCCAACCAAAAGCGCTACCCGTTAGACCCAGAATCTTTAGCGTACTATGTGTGCTATTTTTCTGAATCTGGTAAAAGAAGTCTGATTCAAGGCATAGTCCATCAAGCACTTCTTCAGACAAAGACAATAGTCACTAAGTGAGATTCAAGGCTGTAGTCCATCTCATCTATGCATAGTATATACCTGTCCAGAAACTCTTCTTTTTAATTTCTTTGTCACTTCTATTTCGGAACTTGACCTTTTGGAGGGGGGTGTTGTTAGCTGTGTTTGTAAGCAAAAGCTCAACTTCCTTTTTCCTTTAGTCTCACATCGGTTGGACCACTCCCCCTTGTATGTATATATTAGTTCTTCTTTATTGCTCTCTTAAAGATGTTGTGTGGAAAATACCTTGGGCCACACGCGCACGCCGCCGCTCGGCCCGGCTCGGTTCGGTTCAGAGCGCGTAATGGGTGCGGGTACGTGCCCACACCTGCGGACGCCGAATGCCAATCCAATTTACTCTTTAGGTTCGGGCTGGGATCCAAAATTTTTTTTTGCTCCCCTGTATTTTTTGAACCGATTTGACTCTTTCAAATTTTTTAACGTTGAGGCACTATGTCCAGGTTCATTGAACACATGTGACAGCTTTTGTAACAGCTCATATGACAGCAATTCCTCCACGTTTTTTTTTCTTTTGTTATTGCTCCTTAATGGCCTATTTATGAGCCATTTACTAACCTGTCAAGTGGCTGTATCTAGGGACTGCTTATATATTGTGGTCTCCTCCTTCATTTTTTACAAAAAATTCTCCTACGTGAAATCTCTCTCTCTCTTTCTCATTCTTCTCTCGAACCACATTCTATTCTCTAAATCCTTGTTCTGGGCAGAGTTAAGTTCGGTCTCTCTCTCCGAGTTGTGTGCAACGAAGAGAACCCGGTAGTCAGGGGGGTTTACCACTAGGAGCTTCCGAGAAACGTATGCACATAGACCTCGGATCAACTCTTAGGGCAGTGCTTCGTGCACGACTTCCCCAGAGGCCGGTAACAATTTTTTTTCTTTGTTCTCTTATCAATTTCTGAAAAATATTATATATATTTAAATATTACAATATATATATATATATATATATATATATATATATGACGTCTAGCCTAGTGATTAAGATCGATGCATATTATCCAGAACGTTGCGGGTTCGAGCATCCTGGGTGTAAGCCCCTGATTTTTCAAAAATATTAAAATTTGGGATTTTTCACAATTTTCTGGAATTTTCTGGGAATTTTCTGTAATTAAAATCAGGGTTTTAAAATATTACCTAATTTTTAATTGATAATAAACAACATTAAAATATTATGAAAATAATAATTTTGGGTGTAAAATGAAAAACTGGACTTAGGGCAATTTTTCTGGAATTTATTGGACCCCGGACCTATTTAAAACACCTAAAAACTATTTATTTATTTAATTATTAATTAATTAATTAATTAATTAATTATTATTATTATTATTATAAAACCCAGCCCACTGGGCCCGGCCCACCGGGCCCAGCCCGAACCCAAACCCAGCCCGCTCCCCACCGGGTCGGGTCGGGTCTGACCGCCGCCCGACCCGCAAACCCGACCCGGGCCCCTCTCTCTCCCCCCACGACCCTGAGCCCGAGTCCGGCGCCGCTCCGCCCGGGCCGCCCGCCGCATCCTCCGGCCTCCCCTCCGCGCACCCCGCCACGTCGACCACTCCACCGCCTCCCTCGGCCTCCCCTCAACCGTCCGCAACCCTATAAAAGCCCAGACCCCTCGACTCCGGCCATCCCTCCCATTTCCAGCCACCCGCCTGAACCCTAGCACCTCCATTCCCGGCCACCCTCCTCGCCGCCGTCATCCTCCGGCGCCTTGCCGACGTCCTACTCCCTGATCCGCCATCCTCCTGCGCCGCCCAGCTCTCCGGCGCCCCCCGCTCGACCCAGCAGCAGCAGCCGCTGCCCTTTCCCTCGCCGGCAGCAGCGTCCGGCGCCGCCCTCGGCTCCGCCGTGCCTCCGTCCGGCCGCGCCCCAGCGCCCCCGACCGCCCTCGACCTTCCCGCCGCCGTGCCGACCACCGGAGGCGCCGCAGCGACCCCAAAACCCTAACCCTAGCTTCCCTGTGTCCGACACGAGTCGGACACGTGTCGGACACGTCTCACCCCTGGTTTTCTGGTCCCCTTCAGGTACTCGTAACTTTCATTTCGTAGCTCCGTTTTCGATTCCGTAAATTGCGTTGTGAAGCCTGTATGACCCTCTCGGTGTCCGGATAAACTGTTCGGGACATCGCGTCCTGTGGTGATCGCACACCGCGATCCAAAAACAGGAAAAACCAGACCCTGTTTCACCATGGAACTGAGTACGTCCCGCCAAACGGGATGACTTGGTCGCGTACGGTCTTCACAGATACGTGCGCCTCATCGATACGGACGTGTGAGTTTTCGTGGAAGCTGATTCGGGTGTGCGTGCACACCGAAATCAACGCGTATCCGCGGACACCGTCCCGTATCCGCCTTTTCGGCAATTCACCCTAACTTCGTGCACACTCGTCAGATCGAGACGAAACTTGCGCCATCGGACTCGTAGCGATACGCTGGCCCTGTGAGTCAAGTTTGGTTCGATTCGGAGAACGTTGACGAAATCGCGTGTCGTGGGCCCCACAGGCCCCGCTCGACGGGCGATTTTGTGTTCGGCTCATCGGAATCCAAATCTGAAAGTTCCATTGGGTTCGTATCAGCGTTCCTGACCTGTTGACACTAAGTTTGGTGAATTTGGAGACCTTTGATCCGGACACGTTTTTCGGTGCAAAGCGGGCCCAACGGCGGACCCCGTTTTGATCCGAAACTGTCGTTTTTGCCCTTGTCTCCAAATTGGACCCAAGGATAGGCGTTTCTAGCTATTTGATATCTTCTGAGCGTGATGGTAATGTCTATTTCAGCTTTTAGACTCATCTCTGGAATTTTCCCCTGAGAGCCAATATTAATCAGATCCAAACATCAGGCAAGTACCTGCACTTCAAGTTTAACCTTTATATTGTGATAAATAAATTTCTTGCTTTATTTGTACCATTGATGATTATATGTAAAGTTAGAACACTGGATTTCATGTCTTGAATAATGTATTTCGTGTCTTGCTTTTCGTGTCGGGCGGGAGAATACTAGGAGGCATGTAGTTTACCCTTTCCCCCTGTAATTACTGTGTGCCAGCTGTTGGTACGCGATTGTACCATCAGCCTTATACTTGATTATTCCCGTAATCATTGTGTACTAGTCGTCTATGACGGCCCTATTAGCCTTATAAACCCCTACATGCCAACTAGGTATTCTAAATATACAAGTTCACGCACATAAGTTCCTGTCTTGTTACAGTTATATTTCTTGTCACATTTTATTCCTGTTTTACTCGAATTTCTGGTTTATAGCAAACAATCATATTTTACTTCTAGTCTTGTTTTATAACATTATTTCTCAGTTAATTTTGCTACTTACTTACGCATTTCTCAACATAATGCTTAGTCAGTTATTTTCTACCTGTCACAAATATTTAGTTTAAATCTTGTTGTGCATTGTGTACTTTGCTCCTTTCCTGACTGGATCCGTTGTTTAGCCGATGACGAGAACCTTGCCCCCACCTATTATGGACCCTCTGAGACAGCAGGTGATACAGTTGCAGAGCCGGTTCCCACCCAGGAGACTACCCCTGCAGAGTTGTTAGCCTTAGTTATTTATTTTCCTTTCATCTTAGTAATCGGGTTTGTCCCCGATATAATCTATGGTTCTGTAATAAACTCTGGATCTGATTATCATATTCTGGTTATAAAATCTTAGCATTCTTTTCCTGCTATTTTTCCTTGCCTATTTAATCATTGTGAATGAGCTAGATTTATCACCTGTGATCATGCCCTAGACAGCGTACTACCGCCGACACTGCGGCGTAGGCTGGACGTACCCACGCACTCGTGCCCGAATTTTCGGGTGCGGGTCGTGACACGTTTTTGTGGTGGCCCATGCAGGTCAAACGACTAAATTGTTCGGTTTCAACTTAGGGACCGAACAGGCCTGCAATAAGATTGAGGATTCTAGGAAAAGCTCATTCACAGTATAGGGTCCTTATTTCAATTCTTGATATCACTTCTGATCAATTTTTTCTATCGTCCTTGATTTCCAAGTAATCTACTCTGATCTCCCTATCCCTTCATCTTTCAGAATGGTTCAGACAAGGAACACAGTAGGAGGCACATCAGAACCAGCTGAGCAGAATGTGCCCGAAACTCTTGCACTCCCGCCGCCTCCATCTGTTCCGGCAATTACTCTAGATGGGGCACAGCTACTCGGAGTGTTCCAGGGACTAGTGGAATCCTAGAAAGAACAGACTGCACTTCTGCGGACCAGCCTCTCAGAAGCTATTAAGTCCTAGGAGTCGCCACTCAAGAGGCCAGGGAGTGCCAAAGACTTCAAAAACCTCAGACCCTTGGAATTCTACGGAACTGAGGGCATTCTCTATGCCGATGAGTGGATAGAGAATGTCGAGAGACTCCTGAAGACTGCTCGGGTTCCTGATGATCTCAAAGTGGAGTCCGCAAGCCTGTAACTGTTCGACATAGCTCGAACCTGGTTCAGAGATGAACCCCAACTATCAGCTCCTGACCTCACCTGGGAAGATTTTAAGAGGCTATTCAAGGAGAAATTTTACCCCGAAGTGGCTCGGGAAGCTCTCGAAAGCCAATTCGAGAGACTGGAACAAGGTAACCTATCTGTTGATGAGTATACTGCTGAATTTAGCAGGTTAAGCCACTTTGCGGAGTACATGGTTCGTACCCGGGAGGACAGAGCCCGTAGATTCAAGAAGGGGCTGTCTCCGGATATTCGCCTTGCTGTCACCACCAGCCGAGCCCGCACCTATGAGAAAATCTTGAACGTGGCACAAGGCGTTGAGAGAGACATGGGACATAAACTAAAGCGAGAGAGAGATACCGGAAATACGGGACCCAACAAACGCCCTTTTCAACAACAACAACAGCCGAGGTCCCCGCAGCAAACCCAGCGTCCTCTCCCTCGAGCTACAACACCCCAACACCAAGCTCAAGGACAGAATCAACGAGTTCCCACTTGTGGCTTTTGTAAAAAACAAGGTCACACCTGGCAAGTTTGTAGGAAGAGACTAGGTGCCTGTCTGTATTGTGGATCAACAGCACATCGAGTGAGGGACTGTGCCGCTGCTCCAGGACGCGGACAAGCTTACGTGATGACCGTGGAGAACGCGCAGACCTTGGGAGCAGCCAATGCGCGTAAGTGATTCGTAGATACCTTTTCCTAGTATTGTTTTCGTGCCTGTGGTTCGTGACCTCAGCCCCAACCTAGTAATTTTAAACTTGCTAAATAACCTAGTATGCTTTAAATTTGATAACTGTAGAGATTTTGAGGTTTTTGCTATTGTGCTTATTATATGTGTCTTGTGAACTTCAATAAATTTGCACCCCCTTTCATCATCATCTAGCGCACTTAAATTTTGCTGAACTTGACATATGCTGCTATTTTATAGCCTAGTTTTGCAAGCCTACCCTTTATCGGGCTTGTTCATGACACATGTATTATTGAGGCCTGATCAACCCCACTAATACAAGTGTCTACTCAGAATCAGTGTACTACGGTCTGATCAACCTTAGTGCATTTTGATTCGCACTTCGCATGACTATTTTACGTGGGTTGAGAGATATAGTGACTAGTATACTTGCCCCTAAACATATCCGAGCATATCGTATCAGTTACATAACCGTACTAATACGAGCATGCGAATAAATGATTACCAGAATGGAATCTCAATCCATAACTGCCTGACAATTCCCATTAGAATTCATTAAAATGCCTTGATCCCTATACTCATGTCCTACCACCTCGCCCTTGAACTCTTTATTATTGATCCTCGTCTTCCCTTACTTCGGAAAGACAAAATCCTGTGTTTGGTATAAGTTTGATTTGTAGTGCTAGATGATAACCCTTTATGACTAAGGCAATACCCTAGGTGATGTGTTTTGTGTTGCAGACTTAAAGATTCAATACCATAATTTATTAAGTTGGGACCTAGCTTTACTAGTTGTACAGCCTTAGAGGGTATATGGGTAAAATTCTAAGTTGGGTAGCGACCGCAATGTTCACTTAAGAGAAACCCGTTATGCTGTGATCAAGTGAGTTTGGACAGAGAGAACCCTGCCATAATTTAAATTTTGAGGACGAAATTTTATAAGTTGGGTAGATTGTAAGCCCCTGATTTTTCAAAAATATTAAAATTTGGGATTTTTCACAATTTTCTGGAATTTTCTGGGAATTTTCTGTAATTAAAATCAGGGTTTTGAAATAATACCTAATTTTTAATTGATAATAAACAACATTAAAATATTATGAAAATAATAATTTTGGGTGTAAAATAAAAAACTGGACTTAGGGCAATTTTTTTGGAATTTATTGGACCCCGGACCTATTTTAAAACACAACTATTTATTTATTTAATTATTAATTAATTAATTATTTATTATTATTATTATTATTATTATTATTATTATTATTATTATTATAAAACCCAGCCCACTGGGCCCGGCCCACCGGGCCCAGCCCGAACCCAAACCCAGCCCGCTCCCCACCGGGTCGGGTCGGGTCTGACCGCCGCCCGACCCGCAAACCCGACCCGGGCCCCTCTCTCTCCCCCCACGACCCTGAGCCCGAGTCCGGCGCCGCTCCGCCCGGGCCGCCCGCCGCATCCTCCGGCCTCCCCTCCGCGCACCCCGCCACGTCGACCACTCCACCGCCTCCCTCGGCCTCCCCTCAACCGTCCGCAACCCTATAAAAGCCCAGACCCCTCGACTCCGGCCATCCCTCCCCTTTCCAGCCACCCGCCTGAACCCTAGCACCTCCATTCCCGGCCACCCTCCTCGCCGCCGTCATCCTCCGGCGCCTTGCCGACGTCCTACTCCCTGACCCGCCATCCTCCAGCGCCGCCCAGCTCTCCGGCGCCCCCCGCTCGACCCAGCAGCAGCAGCCGCTGCCCTTTCCCTCGCCGGCAGCAGCGTCCGGCGCCGCCCTCGGCTCCGCCGTGCCTCCGTCCGGCCGCGCCCCAGCGCCCCCGACCGCCCTCGACCTTCCCGCCGCCGTGCCGACCACCGGAGCCGCCGCAGCGACCCCAAAACCCTAACCCTAGCTTCCCTGTGTCCGACACGAGTCGGACACGTGTCGGACACGTCTCACCCCCGGTTTTTGGGTCCCCTTCAGGTACTCGTAACTTTCATTTCGTAGCTCCGTTTTCGATTCCGCAAATTGCGTTGTGAAGCCTGTATGACCCTCTCGGTGTCCGGACAAACTGTTCGGGACATCGCGTCCTGTGGTGATCGCACACCGCGATCCAAAAACAGGAAAAATCAGACCCTGTTTCACCACGGAACTGAGTACGTCCCGCCAAACGGGACGACTTGGTCGCGTATGGTCTTCACAGATACGTGCGCCTCGTCGATACGGACGTGTGAGTTTTCGTGGAAGCTGATTCGGGTGTGCGTGCACACCGGAATCAACGCGTATCCGCGGACACCGTCCCGTATTCGCCTTTTCGGCAATTTACCCTAACTTCGTGCACACTCGTCAGATCGAGACAAAACTTGCGCCATCGGACTCGTAGCGATACGCTGGCCCTGTGAGTCAAGTTTGGTTCGATTCGGAGAACGTTGACGAAATCGCGTGTCGTGGGCCCCACAGGCCCCGCTCGACGGGCGATTTTGTGTTCGGCTCATCGGAATCCAAATCTGGAAGTTCCGTTGGGTTCGTATCAGCGTTCCTGACCTGTTGACACTAAGTTTGGTGAATTTGGAGACCTTTGATCCGGACACGTTTTTCGGTGCAAAGCGGGCCCAACGGCGGACCCCGTTTTGACCCGAAACTGCCGTTTTTGCCCTTGTCTCCAAATTGGACCCAAGGACAGGCGTTTCTAGCTATTTGATATCTTCTGAGCGTGATGGTAATGTCTATTTCAGCTTTTGGACTCATCTCTAGAATTTTCCCCCGAGAGCCAATATTAATCAGATCCAAACATCAGGCAAGTACCTGCACTTCAAGTTTAACCTTTATATTGTGATAAATAAATTTCTTGCTTTATTTGTACCATTGATGATTATATGTAGAGTTAGAACACTGGATTTCATGTCTTGAATAATGTATTTCGTGTCTTGCTTTTCGTGTCGGGCGGGAGAATACTAGGAGGCATGTAGTTTACCCTTTCCCCCTGTAATCACTGTGTGCCAGCTGTTGGTACGCGATTGTACCATCAGCCTTATACTTGATTATTCCCGTAATCATTGTGTACTAGTCGTCTATGACGGCCCTATTAGCCTTATAAACCCCTACATGCCAACTAGGTATTCTAAATATACAAGTTCACGCACATAAGTTCCTGTCTTGTTACAGTTATATTTCTTGTCACATTTTATTCCTGTTTTACTCGGATTTCTGGTTTATAGCAAACAATCATATTTTACTTCTAGTCTTGTTTTATAACATTATTTCTCAGTTAATTTTGCTACTTACTTACGCATTTCTCAACATAATGCTTAGTCAGTTATTTTCTACCTGTCACAAATATTTAGTTTAAATCTTGTTGTGCATTGTGTACTTTGCTCCTTTCCTGACTGGATCCGTTGTTTAGCCGATGACGAGAACCTTGCCCCCACCTATTATGGACCCTCTGAGACAGCAGGTGATACAGTTGCAGAGCCGGTTCCCACCCAGGAGACTACCCCTGCAGAGTTGTTAGCCTTAGTTATTTATTTTCCTTTCATCTTAGTAATCGGGTTTGTCCCCGATATAATCTATGGTTCTGTAATAAACTCTAGATCTGATTATCATATTCTGGTTATAAAATCTTAGCATTCTTTTCCTGCTATTTTTCCTTGCCTATTTAATCATTGTGAATGAGCTAGATTTATCACCTGTGATCATGCCCTAGACAGCGTACTACCGCCGACACTGCGGCGTAGGCTGGACGTACCCACGCACTCGTGCCCGAATTTTCGGGTGCGGATCGTGACACGTTTTTGTGGTGGCCCATGCAGGTCAAACGACTAAATTGTTCGGTTTCAACTTAGGGACCGAACAGGCCTGCAATAAGATTGAGGATTCTAGGAAAAGCTCATTCACAGTATAGGGTCCTTATTTCAATTCTTGATATCACTTCTGATCAATTTTTTCTATCGCCCTTGATTTCCAAGTAATCTACTCTGATCTCCCTATCCCTTCATCTTTCAGAATGGTTCAGACAAGGAACACAGTAGGAGGCACATCAGAACCAGCTGAGCAGAATGTGTCCGAAACTCTTGCACTCCCGCCGCCTCCATCTGTTCCGGCAATTACTCTAGATGGGGCACAGCTACTCGGAGTGTTCCAGGGACTAGTGGAATCCTAGAAAGAACAGACTGCACTTCTGCGGACCAGCCTCTCAGAAGCTATTAAGTCCTAGGAGTCGCCACTCAAGAGGCCAGGGAGTGCCAAAGACTTCAAAAACCTCAGACCCTTGGAATTCTATGGAACTGAGGGCATTCTCTATGCCGATGAGTGGATAGAGAATGTCGAGAGACTCCTGAAGACTGCTCGGGTTCCTGATGATCTCAAAGTGGAGTCCGCAAGCCTGTAACTGTTCGACATAGCTCGAACCTGGTTCAGAGATGAACCCCAACTATCAGCTCCTGACCTCACCTGGGAAGATTTTAAGAGGCTATTCAAGGAGAAATTTTACCCCGAAGTGGCTCGGGAAGCTCTCGAAAGCCAATTCGAGAGACTGGAACAAGGTAACCTATCTGTTGATGAGTATACTGCTGAATTTAGCAGGTTAAGCCACTTTGCGGAGTACATGGTTCATACCCCGGAGGACAGAGCCCGTAGATTCAAGAAGGGGCTGTCTCTGGATATTCGCCTTGCTGTCACCACCAGCCGAGCCCGCACCTATGAGGAAATCTTGAACGTGGCACAAGGCGTTGAGAGAGACATGGGGCATAAACTAAAGCGAGAGAGAGATACCGGAAATACGAGACCCAACAAACGCCCTTTTCAACAACAACAACAGCCGAGGTCCCCGCAGCAAACCCAGCGTCCTCTCCCTCGAGCTACAACACCCCAACACCAAGCTCAAGGACAGAATCAACGAGTTCCCACTTGTGGCTTTTGTAAAAAACAAGGTCACACCTGGCAAGTTTGTAGGAAGAGACTAGGTGCCTGTCTGTATTGTGGATCAACAGCACATCGAGTGAGGGACTGTGCCGCTGCTCCAGGACGCGGACAAGCTTACGTGATGACCGTGGAGAACGCGCAGACCTTGGGAGCAGCCAATGCGCGTAAGTGATTCGTAGATACCTTTTCCTAGTATTGTTTTCATGCCTGTGGTTCGTGACCTCAGCCCCAACCTAGTAATTTTAAACTTGCTAAATAACCTAGTATGCTTTAAATTTGATAACTGTAGAGATTTTGAGGTTTTTGCTATTGTGCTTATTATATGTGTCTTGTGAATTTCAATAAATTTGCACCCCCTTTCATCATCATCTAGCGCACTTAAATTTTGCTGAACTTGACATATGCTGCTATTTTATAGCCTAGTTTTGCAAGCCTACCCTTTATCGGGCTTGTTCATGACACATGTATTATTGAGGCCTGATCAACCCCACTAATACAAGTGTCTACTCAGAATCAGTGTACTACGGTCTGATCAACCTTAGTGCATTTTGATTCGCACTTCGCATGACTATTTTACGTGGGTTGAGAGATATAGTGACTAGTATACTTGACCCTAAACATATCCGAGCATATCGTATCAGTTACATAACCGTACTAATACGAGCATGCGAATAAATGATTACCAGAATGGAATCTCAATCCATAACTGCCTGACAATTCCCATTAGAATTCATTAAAACGCCTTGATCCCTATACTCATGTCCTACCACCTCGCCCTTGAACTCTTTATTATTGATCCTCGTCTTCCCTTACTTCGGAAAGACAAAATCCTGTGTTTGGTATAAGTTTGATTTGTAGTGCTAGATGATAACCCTTTATGACTAAGGCAATACCCTAGGTGATGTGTTTTGTGTTGCAGACTTAAAGATTCAATACCATAATTTATTAAGTTGGGACCTAGCTTTACTAGTTGTACAACCTTAGAGGGTATATGGGTAAAATTCTAAGTTGGGTAGCGACCGCAATGTTCACTTAAGAGAAACCCGTTATGCTGTGATCAAGTGAGTTTGGACAGAGAGAACCCTGCCATAATTTAAATTTTGAGGACAAAATTTTATAAGTTGGGTAGATTGTAAGCCCCTGATTTTTCAAAAATATTAAAATTTGGGATTTTTCACAATTTTCTGGAATTTTCTGGGAATTTTCTGTAATTAAAATCAGGGTTTTGAAATAATATCTAATTTTTAATTGATAATAAACAACATTAAAATATTATAAAAATAATAATTTTGGGTGTAAAATAAAAAACTGGACTTAGGGCAATTTTTTTGGAATTTATTGGACCCCGGACCTATTTTAAAACACAACTATTTATTTATTTAATTATTAATTAATTAATTATTTATTATTATTATTATTATTATTATTATTATTATTATTCTTATAAAACCCAGCCCACTGGGCCCGGCCCACCGGGCCCAGCCCGAACCCAAACCCAGCCCGCTCCCCACCGGGTCGGATCGGGTCTGACCGCCGCCCGACCCGCAAACCCGACCGGGGCCCCTCTCTCTCCCCCCACGACCCTGAGCCCGAGTCCGGCGCCGCTCCGCCCGGGCCGCCCGCCGCATCCTCCGGCCTCCCCTCCGCGCACCCCGCCACGTCGACCACTCCACCGCCTCCCTCGGCCTCCCCTCAACCGTCCGCAACCCTATAAAAGCCCAGACCCCTCGACTCCGGCCATCCCTCCCCTTTCCAGCCACCCGCCTGAACCCTAGCACCTCCATTCCCGGCCACCCTCCTCGCCGCCGTCATCCTCCGGCGCCTTGCCGACGTCCTACTCCCTGACCCGCCATCCTCCAGCGCCGCCCAGCTCTCCGGCGCCCCCCGCTCGACCCAGCAGCAGCAGCCGCTGCCCTTTCCCTCGCCGGCAGCAGCGTCCGGCGCCGCCCTCGGCTCCGCCGTGCCTCCGTCCGGCCGCGCCCCAGCGCCCCCGACCGCCCTCGACCTTCCCGCCGCCGTGCCGACCACCGGAGCCGCCGCAGCGACCCCAAAACCCTAACCCTAGCTTCCCTGTGTCCGACACGAGTCGGACACGTGTCGGACACGTCTCACCCCCGGTTTTCGGGTCCCCTTCAGGTACTCGTAACTTTCATTTCGTAGCTCCGTTTTCGATTCCGCAAATTGCGTTGTGAAGCCTGTATGACCCTCTCGGTGTCCGGACAAACTGTTTCGGGATATCGCGTCCTGTGGTGATCGCACACCGCGATCCAAAAACAGGAAAAATCAGACCCTGTTTCACCACGGAACTGAGTACGTCCCGCCAAACGGGACGACTTGGCCGCGTATGGTCTTCACAGATACGTGCGCCTCGTCGATACGGACGTGTGAGTTTTCGTGGAAGCTGATTCGGGTGTGCGTGCACACCGGAATCAACGCGTATCCGCGGACACCGTCCCGTATCCGCCTTTTCGGCAATTCACCCTAACTTCGTGCACACTCGTCAGATCGAGACAAAACTTGCGCCATAGGACTCGTAGCGATACGCTGGCCCTGTGAGTCAAGTTTGGTTCGATTCGGAGAACGTTGACGAAATCGCGTGTCGTGGGCCCCACAGGCCCCGCTCGACGGGCGATTTTGTGTTCGGCTCATCGGAATCCAAATCTGGAAGTTCCGTTGGGTTCATATCAGCGTTCCTGACCTGTTGACACTAAGTTTGGTGAATTTGGAGACCTTTGATCCGGACACGTTTTTGGTGCAAAGCGGGCCCAACGGCGGACCCCGTTTTGACCCGAAACTGCCGTTTTTGCCCTTGTCTCCAAATTGGACCCAAGGACAGGCGTTTCTAGCTATTTGATATCTTCTGAGCGTGATGGTAATGTCTATTTCAGCTTTTGGACTCATCTCTGGAATTTTCCCCCGAGAGCCAATATTAATCAGATCCAAACATCAGGCAAGTACCTGCACTTCAAGTTTAACCTTTATATTGTGATAAATAAATTTCCTGCTTTATTTGTACCATTGATGATTATATGTAGAGTTAGAACACTGGATTTCATGTCTTGAATAATGTATTTCGTGTCTTGCTTTTCGTGTCGGGCGGGAGAATACTAGGAGGCATGTAGTTTACCCTTTCCCCCTGTAATCACTGTGTGCCAGCTGTTGGTACGCGATTGTACCATCAGCCTTATACTTGATTATTCCCGTAATCATTGTGTACTAGTCGTCTATGACGGCCCTATTAGCCTTATAAACCCCTACATGCCAACTAGGTATTCTAAATATACAAGTTCACGCACATAAGTTCCTGTCTTGTTACAGTTATATTTCTTGTCACATTTTATTCCTGTTTTACTCGGATTTCTGGTTTATAGCAAACAATCATATTTTACTTCTAGTCTTGTTTTATAACATTATTTCTCAGTTAATTTCGCTACTTACTTACGCATTTCTCAACATAATGCTTAGTCAGTTATTTTCTACCTGTCACAAATATTTAGTTTAAATCTTGTTGTGCATTGTGTACTTTGCTCCTTTCCTGACTGGATCCGTTGTTTAGGCGATGACGAGAACCTTGCCCCCACCTATTATGGACCCTCTGAGACAGCAGGTGATACAGTTGCAGAGCCGGTTCCCACCCAGGAGACTACCCCTGCAGAGTAGTTAGCCTTAGTTATTTATTTTCCTTTCATCTTAGTAATCGGGTTTGTCCCCGATATAATCTATGGTTCTGTAATAAACTCTGGATCTGATTATCATATTCTGGTTATAAAATCTTAGCATTATTTTTCTGCTATTTTTCCTTGCCTATTTAATCATTGTGAATGAGCTAGATTTATCACCTGTGATCATGCCCTAGACAGCGTACTACCGCCGACACTGCGGCGTAGGCTGGACGTACCCACGCACTCGTGCCCGAATTTCCGGGTGCGGGTCGTGACACTGGGCGCCATTTAATTCTTCTTTGGAAAAATTAAGTGGTGAGTTGGTTATGGGTGCGGCGCAGGTGCAGGTGCGGACCTACGGGCCGAGATGTGTGAGACCTTCGAACCAGGAGACCGTAACACAATTACCTCTTCCAAAAAAATTTATATATATATATATATATATATATATATATATATATATATATATAAACTTTTGTATAGACGTTCTTCCGAAGAATGTTTTATATATATATATATTAACTTTTGTATAGACGTTTTTCCGAAGAATGTTTAGGTCAAAATTTATGCTTCAGAACAATTTTACGCTGTGGATGTACATTTTTGTTGGAAATATTAATGGTGTATGATTCCTAGCTAGCTAGAGTAGTGGGTATAACCATCCGAGAGTCATGCATCCGCTTATCTTCTGCCAACTTCACCCAAAATTCCAAATATATATTCCCTTGAGAAGAGAGAAGATTTGCAGGCTCTGCAGTTTGTTGCCGCATACAGAAGCTGCCAAATGAAGGATGGAAGAGCCCAAGCTACCACTATTGATCCAACAACATATTTACAAGATGGAGATGCTGTTAGTTTTTTTTTGGCTACATGCAAAAGTTCAAATTCCTCGTTCTATTTTTAGTCCCACATCGGATGCACCAAAGCCTTTATGTGTACATATATTACTTTCTCTCCTCTGCTCTATTAAGTTGTTGTGTGGGGAACATCTTGGACCACACGCGCGCGCCGCCGTCCGGCCCGGCTCGGCGCGTAACGGGTGCAGGTACGCGCCGAATGCCGATCCGATTTTCTCTTTCGGGTTCGGGCTGGGACCCTAAAAATCTTTTTGCTCCTCTTCTTTCTTTCATTTAATTTTTTCTTAAACGTTGGAATTTATTCTAAACGTTACAAATGCTTTGGACCGTTATTTTTGTGTGTGTGTCTAGGTTCATTCGGTTAATTCTCTTGTAACGGCTGAATTAATCGTAAATTAATTCTGACCGTTACACAAACAGTATTATTTATACGACCGTGTTTCATTGTAATCAAAAAAAAAAAAATTCTTACGAAACCTCTGTCAACATTCTTCGTCTTCATCTCCAAGCTCTGGGCAGAGCTAAGTCCTGATCGTCCTCTCCAAGTCGTGTGCGGCAACGAGATACCGGTAGTGCGGAGGTTTTACCACTAGGAGCTTCGGGTACGTCTGCACACAGATCCCGAATAAACTCTTAGGGCAGTGCTTCGTGCACGACTTCCCCAGAGGCCGGTAACATATTGTTTAATTTTAATTTTTGTATTCTGAAATTGTTCAATAAGAAAATACATAAAAATTCTAACAATCTAAGAGTTTATTCGTCTGTGATAATTTAAATAGTTACTAAGAAAATACTTACTGTTGTTTTATTCTAAAGGAAAAAAAAATTTGTTACTGTTTAAATAAATAGTCACTGTTGATTTACTGTTGTTAGAATTAAAATCGTTACTATTGTTCAAACAGTTACCATTGTTTTGAAAGCACTTGCTGTTGATTTGTTTTTAAAGCACTTGCTGTTGAATTGAAATAGTTGAAAATACTTGTTGTTGATTTGGTTTACAAAGAACACAGTACTTAGTGTTTTAATACTCACTGTATTTTAATACTCACTGTTAATTCTATTGTTTTACAAAGAACACAGTTACTATTGTTTTACAAAGAACACAGTACTTAGTATTTTGATACTCACTGTGTTTTAATACTCACTGTATTTTAATACTCACTGTTAATTCTATTGTTTTACAAAGAACACAGTTACTATTGTTTTACAAAGAACACAGTACTTAGTATTTTGATACTCACTGTGTTTTAATACTCATTGTATTTTAATACTCGCTGTTAATACTATTGTTTTACAAAGAACACAGTTACTATTTATTACAATTGATTTCTATTAATTTGTTAGAATTGATTTCTAGAAATTTGTTCTATAGCAATTCAAGTTAATACTGTTTCTGTTTTCACTAAAGTAAATTAAAACCGGTTGTCAAATTGCTACTTGCTACTTGTTGTGGATTATCAATACTTGTTAACAAGTTTTGTAGTTAACAATTTATGCTGTAGCCAAACAATTATTTTATTACTGTAGCAAATTTGTTACTTGTAAAACTTGCATCTAAGTAGCACTACTCATTTGGTACTTACCATTACTCATTTGTTCTGTTGATTAGCACTACTTATTAGTTGCTGGATGCTAGAGCAAATTCTTTTGCTTAATTATTGAAATTCTGACCTTCTAGAACTTATCCATAGTGATGTATGTGACTCAAATAGGATTTTGACCAGAGGCGGTAGAAAATACTTTGTTACGTTTATAGATGATTATTCAAAGTATTGTTATATCTACCTTCTCAAAACCAAAGATGAAGTTCTAGATAGATTTAAGGTCTACAAATCTGAAGCTGAGAATCAATTACAAAGGAAGATTAAGATCCTTAGATCTGATCGTGGTGGAGAATATACCTCAAACGAAATGACTAACTTCTGTGAAGAACATGGAATAATTCATGAGGTAACAGCTCCTTATTCACCTCAGTCTAATGGAGTTGCTGAACGCAAGAACCGCACTCTGTTAGATATGGTGAATGCCATGCTTCTCAGCTCTGGTGCTCCTGATAACTTGTGGGGAGAAGCCCTCTTAACAGCCTGTTACATTCTTAATAGGATTCCTAGTAAGACAAAAGATAAGACTCCCTATGAGCTGTGGAAAGGTAGAGCACCTAGGATTAATTATCTTAGAGTTTGGGGATGTCTTGCTAAAGTCAGAATTCCCGAACCTAAAAAGAGGAAGATTGGTCCCAAGACTGTAGATGCTGTTTTCATAGGATATGCCTTAGACAGCTATGCCAATAGATTTCTAGTGACTCACTCAGAAGTAAATAAAATCTCTAACAATACCATTATAGAAGCAAGAGATGCAGTTTACTTTGAAAACATATTTCTTTTTAAGGATAGAAGTTCAATCTCTTCCTCCATACCCTCTACTAGTTCTCAAGTCCAAATACCTAGCTCTCAATCTGAACAAGACTTAGAACCAAGACGGAGTAAAAAGAATAGGATTGAGAAAAATTTAGGAGAAAGATTCTTCACATTTTTGATAGAGGGTGATCCCTCAACTTATGAAAAAGTAATATCGTCTCCTGATGCTCCCTTCTGGAAAGAAGCCATTAACAGTGAATACAACTCCATCATGGAGAATAACACTTGGTTTCTAACAGATCTACCTTTAGGGAATAAACTAATAGGTTGTAAGTGGATTTCAAGAAGAAACTCAGAGCCGATGGTACTATAGAGAAATACAAAGCTAGATTAGTTGCTAAGGGTTTTACCCAGAAGAAAGGGTTAGATTATTTTGATACCTACTCTCCTGTAGCTAGGATCACATCCATTAGAACTCTCTTGGCCTTAGCATCCATTCATGATATGCTAATCCATCAAATGGATGTAAAGACAATATTTTTGAATGGAGATCTAGAGGAAGAACTTTATATGGACCAACCTGAAGGTTTCATAGCTAAAGGTCAAGAAAAGAAAGTTTGCAGACTAGTAAAATCCCTCTATGGCTTGAAACAAGCTCCCAAACAATGGCACAATAAATTTGACAAAGTAATTTATGAATATGGTTTCTTGTCAAATGAGTATGACAAATGTATATACTCTAAAGGTACATGTAATAGTTGTATCATTTTATGCTTGTATGTAGATGACATCCTTATCCTAGGATCATCACTGGAATTGATAAATATTACAAAGGACTATTTATCTAGCCAGTTTGATATGAAAGACCTAGGAGAAGCCAACTAAATTTTAGGAATGCAAGTGACCAAAGGCAAAGAGGGTTATACTCTATCTTTAGCACATTCAATTGAAAAAATGCTAAAAAGATTTAAGTTATTTGATAAGAAACCTGTCCTTACTCCTTATGACAGCAGTATTGTACTGAAAAAGAATGAAGGACCACCTTTGGAACAACATAAATATTTCCAGATGATAGGCTCCCTTATGTATATAACAAACAGGACAAGACCTGATATTGCATTTGCTATTGGGAGACTAAGCAGATATACCAGTAACCCAAATCAGTCACATTGGACTGCCTTGGATAGGGTATTTAGATATCTCAAGGGCACCCTAGATTACAAACTTTATTTTACTAGGCACCCTGATATCATAGAAGGTTATTCAGATACAAACTGGGTAACCGACTCACATGATATAAAATCTACTACTGGATATGTTTTTACTCTAGGAGGAGCTGCGATCTCCTGGAGCTCTTGTAAGCAAACTATCATAGCTAGGAGTACAATGGACTCTGAAATGATAGATTTAGATACAACTTGCACAGAAGCTGAATGGCTTAAAAATCTTATTATGCATATACCTGTTTCTTTTAGTCCTGTTCCTGCAATTTCTATAAATTGTGATAATAAATCTGTTATTGAACTACTAAAGCATGATTCTGTGAATGCTAAGATGAACAGGCACCTGCAGCTGCGCTTCAAGTCAATAAAAAGCCTACTAGGCAAATATGTGGTTCTTGACTATATAAAGTCAGAAAAGAACCTTGCAGATCACTTGACGAAGGGTCTGTCTAGGACTTTGATCCTAGAATCATCGAGGGGGATGGGGTTAAGCCCATAAATTAGTCACCAGCAGTGGCAACCCAACCGAGTCTGACTGGAGATCCCAAGAAGCCGGTTCAATGGGTAGAAACAAGCTGAAGTTAGGTGACTTTATGGAACACTGACTCGAGATTTAAATCTCATTAAAATAAAGCCCAAGCGGCTGTACATGTATACAATAACTCCCCATCCCTATGGTGACAGTGTTCCTGTGTGATATGGTTAGGATGAGTTTAAACTCTTAATAGGTCCAAGCTGTAATGCTGGGTTGATTCATATCACCAACCATTAAGGACTTACCTATATGAGAGATCGTGAAGGCCGCGACTATGGGACAGGGCGATCCCAGACAACTCTCATGAATGTAGAAAGTGCGCATGGCCATTTAAAAGCGCCACCCGATAGACCAAGGACCTCTAGCGTACTATGTGTGCTATTTTCTAAATCTGGTTCAAGAAGTCTGATTCAAGGCGTAGTCCATCAAGCACTTCTTCAGATTAAGACAATAGTTACTACGTGAGATTCAAGGCTGTAGTCCATCTCATCTATGCATAGTATTTTACTGCCCAGATGCTCTCTCTCTCTAATTTTACTTCACTCTTATCTCTGTTTCGGTTCTTGATCTTTTGGGGGGGATTGTTAGTTTTTTTTTGGCTACTTGCAAAAGTTTAAATTCCTCATTCTATCTTTAGTCCCACATCGGATGCACCAAAGCCTTCATGTGTACATATATTACTTTCTCTCCTTTGCTCTATTAAGTTGTTGTGTGGGGAACCCCTTGGGCCATACGCGCGCGCCGCCGCCGCCGCCCGGCCCGGCTCTGCTCGGTTCGGTTCGGCGCGCGTAACGGGTGCGGGTACGCGCCCACATCTGCGGGCGCCGAATGCCGATCCGATTTCCTCTTTCGGGTTCGGGCTGGGACCCTAAAAATTTTTTTGCTCCTCTTATTTCTTTCATTTAATTTTTTCTTAATCGTTGGAATTTATTCTAAACGTTACAAATGCTTTGGACCGTTATTTTTGTGTATGTGTCCAGGTTCATTCGGTTAATTCTCTTGTAACGACTGAATTAATCGTAAATTAATTCTGACCATTACACAAACAGTATTATTTATACGACCGTGTTTCATTGTAATCAAAAAAAAAATTCTTACGAAACCTCTGTCAACATTCTTCGTCTTCATCTCCAAGCTCTGGGCAGAGCTAAGTCCTGGTCGTTCTCTCCAAGTCGTGTGCGGCAACGAGATACCGGTAGTGCGGGAGTTTTACCACTAGGAGCTTCGGGTACGTCTGCACACAGATCCCGAATAAACTCTTAGGGCAGTGCTTCGTGCACGACTTCCCCAGAGGCCGGTAACATATTGTTTAATTTTAATTTTTGTATTCTGAAATTGTTCAATAAGAAAATACATAAAAATTCTAACAATCTAAGAGTTTATTCGTCTGTGATAATTTAAATAGTTACTAAGAAAATACTTACTGTTGTTTTATTCTAAAGGAAAAAAAAATTTGTTACTGTTTAAATAAATAGTCACTGTTGATTTACTGTTGTTAGAATTAAAATCGTTACTATTGTTTAAACAGTTACCATTGTTTTGAAAGCACTTGCTGTTGAATTGAAATAGTTGAAAATACTTGTTGTTGATTTGGTTTACAAAGAACACAGTACTTAGTGTTTTAATACTCACTGTATTTTAATACTCACTGTTAATTCTATTGTTTTACAAAGAACACAGTTACTATTGTTTTACAAAGAACACAGTACTTAGTATTTTGATACTCACTGTGTTTTAATACTCACTGTATTTTAATACTCACTGTTAATTCTATTGTTTTACAAAGAACACAGTTACTATTGTTTTACAAAGAACACAGTACTTAGTATTTTGATACTCACTGTGTTTTAATACTCACTGTATTTTAATACTCGCTGTTAATACTATTGTTTTACAAAGAACACAGTTACTATTTGTTACAATTGATTTCTATTAATTTGTTAGAATTAATTTCTAGAAATTTGTTCTATAGCAATTCAAGTTAATACTGTTTCTGTTTTCACTGAAGTAAATTAAAACCGGTTGTCAAATTGCTACTTGCTACTTGTTGTGGATTATCAATACTTGTTAACAAGTTTTGTAGTTAACAATTTATGCTGTAGCCAAACAATTATTTTATTACTGTAGCAAATTTGTTATTTGTAAAACTTGCATCTAAGTAGCACTACTCATTTGGTACTTACCATTACTCATTTGTTCTGTTGATTAGCACTACTTATTAGTTGCTGGATGCTGGAGCAAATTCTTTTGCTTAATTACTGTTAATACAATTTGCTTAATTTTTAATCACTTAGTTTTTTTTAAACCAATCTAGGACCAAAAAGAAAATAGTTTAGTAAAAGGAAATTGCAAATAAAATCTTGAATCTAAAGTTTCAAAGTAGAGACAAACTCGGACACAAGCCGAAAGGGTCCTTCTGTCAACCGGGTGTAAACAACCCTAAGCGACACGGTACTTAAGAGTCTTCGGACCACCGCTAGCTGGGAACCGGCCCCTACAGCTAACCTGAGTTGATCAACACTTGAAAAACTAAAGATTTTAAGATTGATTAGCAAAGACCACCTAAACTATTATCCTAGACATTGTTATTAAATAATTTATATATTTTCAGATTGATTAGCAAAGACCACCTACAAGCTACCTCCCTCTTGGTCTTATATTTCTAAGGAACTTATCCATACACAAGGAGTTCTTACCTACAATCAAGTCATAAAGAAAATTAGAACCGAAGAACAAATTAGATTGAGGTCTAAGCCCAAGACTGAATCTAAAGCTAAGGTAAAACTTGTAGAAGGCCAAGGAAAACCCAAGTCTAGACCTCCTACAAAGGAAAGGGCTCATTTAGACCAGTAGCGAACATGCTTCACAAAGGTTCTTCGAATTCCTTCAGGTCTGTAAGCTTTCAACCCCTTATTAACCTCTCTTACCATTCTGATGATTGGTGGTTGGATTCTGGAGCTAATGTTCACGTTTCGTTTGATCGCTCCTATTTTTCAAACTATCAGGAATCAAGTGGAGGAGGTGTGACCCTAGGAGATGGCTCAACGGTACAAATTATTGGAAGAGGAAAAGTTAACCTGAAAATGACATCAGGAAAAATTTTAACTCTTCATGATGTTCTTCATGTGCCGTCTGTCAGGAGAAACCTAGTTAGTGGATCCCTTCTTGTAGCATCAGGATACAAAATTGTAATGGAGGCTAATAAAGTAGTTTTTTCTAAGCATGACTCTTTTATAGGAAAAGGCTTTGTAAAAGACGGTCTTTTTATTTTAAGTACAATGAACAAAATGTCTGATTGTTCTCTCATTGTCTCCAATATAGAATCTTCAAATGTTTGGCATGGCAGACTAGGTCATGTGAACCTAGGTTCCATTAAAAGGATGATGACTTTAGACCTTATTTCCAAGACTCCAATAGATAACAAACACAAATGTGAGATTTGTGTTCAAGCCAAACACACTAGATCACCTTTCAAATCTGTAGAAAGAAATTCTGACCTTCTAGAACTTATCCATAGTGATGTATGTGACTCAAATAGGATTTTGACCAGAGGCGGTAGAAAATACTTTGTTACGTTTATAGATGATTATTCAAAGTATTGTTATATCTACCTTCTCAAAACCAAAGATGAAGTTCTAGATAGATTTAAGGTCTACAAATCTGAAGCTGAGAATCAATTACAAAGGAAGATTAAGATCCTTAGATCTGATCGTGGTGGAGAATATACCTCAAACGAAATGACTAACTTCTGTGAAGAACATGGAATAATTCATGAGGTAACAGCTCCTTATTCACCTCAGTCTAATGGAGTTGCTGAACGCAAGAACCGCACTCTGTTAGATATGGTGAATGCCATGCTTCTCAGCTCTGGTGCTCCTGATAACTTGTGGGGAGAAGCCCTCTTAACAGCCTGTTACATTCTTAATAGGATTCCTAGTAAGACAAAAGATAAGACTCCCTATGAGCTGTAGAAAGGTAGAGCACCTAGGATTAATTACCTTAGAGTTTGGGGATGTCTTGCTAAAGTCAGAATTTTCGAACCTAAAAAGAGGAAGATTGGTCCCAAGACTGTAGATGCTGTTTTCATAGGATATGCCTTAGACAGCTATGCCAATAGATTTCTAGTGACTCACTCAGAAGTAAATGAAATCTCTAACAATACCATTATAGAAGCAAGAGATGCAGTTTACTTTGAAAATATATTTCCTTTTAAGGATAGAAGTTCAATCTCTTCCTCCATACCCTCTACTAGTTCTCAAGTCCAAATACCTAGCTCTCAATCTGAACAAGACTTAGAACCAAGACGGAGTAAAAAGAATAGGATTGAAAAAAATTTAGGAGAAGGATTCTTCACATTTTTGATAGAGGGTGATCCCTCAACTTATGAAGAAGCAATGTCGTCTCCTGATGCTCCCTTCTGGAAAGAAGCCATTAACAGTGAATACAACTCCATCATGGAGAATAATACTTGGTTTCTAACAGATCTACCTTTAGGGAATAAACCAATAGGTTGTAAGTGGATTTTCAAGAAGAAACTCAGAGCCGATGGTACTATAGAGAAATACAAAGCTAGATTAGTTGCCAAGGGTTTTACCCAGAAGAAAGGGTTAGATTATTTTGATACCTACTCTCCTGTAGCTAGGATCACATCCATTAGAACTCTCTTGGCCTTAGCATCCATTCATGATATGCTAATCCATCAAATGGATGTAAAGACAGCATTTTTGAATGGAGATCTAGAGGAAGAACTTTATATGGACCAACCTGAAGGTTTCATAGCTAAAGGTCAAGAAAAGAAAGTTTGCAGACTAGTAAAATCCCTCTATGGCTTGAAACAAGCTCCCAAACAATGGCACAATAAATTTGACAAAGTAATTTGTGAATATGGTTTCTTGTCAAATGAGTATGACAAATGTATATACTCTAAAGGTACATGTAATAGTTGTATCATTTTATGCTTGTATGTAGATGACATCCTTATCCTAGGATCATCACTGGAATTGATAAATATTACAAAGGACTATTTATCTAGCCAGTTTGATATGAAAGACCTAGGAGAAGCCAACTTAATTTTGGGAATGCAAGTGACCAAAGGCAAAGAGGGTTATACTCTATCTTTAGCACATTCAATTGAAAAAATGCTAAAAAGATTTAAGTTATTTGATAAGAAACCTGTCCTTACTCCTTATGACAGCAGTATTGTACTGAAAAAGAATGAAGGACCACCTTTGGAACAACATAAATATTCCCAGATGATAGGCTCCCTTATGTATATAACAAACAGGACAAGACCTGATATTGCATTTGCTATTGGGAGACTAAGCAGATATACCAGTAACCCAAATCAGTCACATTGGACTGCCTTGGATAGGGTATTTAGATATCTCAAGGGCACCCTAGATTACAAACTTCATTTTACTAGGCACCCTGATATCATAGAAGGTTATTCAGATACAAACTGGGTAACCGACTCACATGATATAAAATCTACTACTGGATATGTTTTTACTCTAGGAGGAGCTGCGATCTCCTGGAGCTCTTGTAAGCAAACTATCATAGCTAGGAGTACAATGGACTCTGAAATGATAGCTTTAGATACAACTTGCACAGAAGCTGAATGGCTTAAAAATCTTATTATGCATATACCTGTTTCTATTAGTCCTGTTCCTGCAATTTCTATAAATTGTGATAATAAATCTGTTATTGAACTACTAAAGCATGATTCTGTGAATGCTAAGATGAACAGGCACCTGCAGCTGCGCTTCAAGTCAATAAAAAGCCTACTAGACAAATATGTGGTTCTTGACTATATAAAGTCAGAAAAGAACCTTGCAGATCACTTGACGAAGGGTCTGTCTAGGACTTTGATCCTAGAATCATCGAGGGGGATGGGGTTAAGCCCATAAATTAGTCACCAGCAGTGGCAACCCAACCGAGTCTGACTGGAGATCCCAAGAAGCCGGTTCAATGGGTAGAAAC
The DNA here is from genome assembly GCA_036927795.1 of Iris macrosiphon. Classification (NCBI taxonomy): domain Eukaryota; kingdom Viridiplantae; phylum Streptophyta; class Magnoliopsida; order Asparagales; family Iridaceae; genus Iris; species Iris macrosiphon. The sequence continues at coordinate 38,833 of JAYESA010000439.1, read as the reverse complement.
AAGCTGAACTTAGGTGACTTTATGGAACACTGACTCGAGATTAAAATCTCATTAAAATAAAGCCCAAGCGGCTGTACATGTATACAATAACTCCCCATCCCTATGGTGACAGTGTTCCTGTGTGATATGGTTAGGATGAGTTTAAACTCTTAATAGGTCCAAGCTGTAATGCTGGGTTGATTCATATCACCAACCATTAAGGACTTACCTATATGAGAGATCGTGAAGGCCGCGACTATGGGACAGGGCGATCCCAGACAACTCTCATGAATGTAGAAAGTGCGCATGGCCATTTAAAAGCGCCACCCGATAGACCAAGGACCTCTAGCGTACTATGTGTGCTATTTTCTAAATCTGGTTCAAGAAGTCTGATTCAAGGCGTAGTCCATCAAGCACTTCTTCAGATTAAGACAATAGTTACTACGTGAGATTCAAGGCTGTAGTCCATCTCATCTATGCATAGTATTTTACTGCCCAGATGCTCTCTCTCTCTAATTTTACTTCACTCTTATCTCTGTTTCGGTTCTTGATCTTTTGGGGGGGATTGTTAGTTTTTTTTTGGCTACTTGCAAAAGTTTAAATTCCTCATTCTATCTTTAGTCCCACATCGGATGCACCAAAGCCTTCATGTGTACATATATTACTTTCTCTCCCTCTTGGTCTTATATTGAATCTAAAGTTTCAAAGTAGAGACAAACTCGGGCACAAGCCGAAAGGGTCCTTCTGTCAACCGGGTGTAAACAACCCTAAGCGACACGGTACTTAAGAGTCTTCGGACCACCGCTAGCTGGGAACCGGCCCCTACAGCTAACCTGAGTTGATCAACACTTGAAAAACTAAAGATTTTAAGATTGATTAGCAAAGACCACCTAAACTATTATCCTAGACATTGTTATTAAATAATTTATATATTTTCAGATTGATTAGCAAAGACCACCTACAAGCTACCTCCCTCTTGGTCTTATATTTCTAAGGAACTTATCCATACACAAGGAGTTCTTACCTACAATCAAGTCCTAAAGAAAATTAGAACCGAAGAACAAATTAAATTGAGGTCTAAGCCCAAGACTGAATCTAAAGCTAAGGTAAAACTTGTAGAAGGCCAAGGAAAACCCAAGTCTAGACCTCCTACAAAGGAAAGGGCTCATTTAGACCAGAAGCGAACATGCTTCACAAAGGTTCTTCGAATTCCTTCAGGTCTGTAAGCTTTCAACCCCTTATTAACCTCTCTTACCATTCTGATGATTGGTGGTTGGATTCTGGAGCTAATGTTCACGTTTCGTTTGATCGCTCCTGTTTTTCAAACTATCAGGAATCAAGTGGAGGAGGTGTGACCCTAGGAGATGGCTCAACGGCACAAATTATTGGAAGAGGAAAAGTTAACCTGAAAATGACATCAGGAAAATTTTTAACTCTTCATGATGTTCTTCATGTGCCGTCTGTCAGGAGAAACCTAGTTAGTGGATCCCTTCTTATAGCATCAGTGTCATGCCCCAGTCCCAAAATACCGAGGGACTAGACATGTGGCAAAGGCCAGCAGTACGCACCGATGGACAAACCCAATTTAATGGATCCATCAAGGCATACTTACGCTGTAAAATCAAGTCTACGACAACATGGCACAACTAATCTCATCCACAAGATATAAAATATGATCCACAAAATAAATAAGAAATATAAATCATCTGCTAGTCTCAACAAAGTGCTTCGGGGAACAACCCGATAAATATCTGATACAATGGTTCAACAGACCAGAAATATAAATGACTAAAATAAATAAATACTGAGCATGAAACATGGATGCTCAGGAGAAGTCTTCAGCTAACACCTCGTCCTCGGATGGCGGTACAGCTCCTGGATCAGCTCCTGCTGCGGTCCCGTATACCTCGGGATAGATCTCGTCAGCTAATCCTGGGGACATAATCCGGATCCAGGTCCTCAGGGGACATAGCAAGGTACAAGAAAGCTCATGCCAAAATAAATGCAGTGCAGCAGATAATAAAATAAATAGGGCAAAAAAGTAACCATCTAAGTGAAAATGCAAGTGAGAGCAGCACGAGTACTCAGGCTGAGCCACTACAAGCTCTGTGTCGGGGAGCCGGTAGTGGTAATAACACATAATGTGCCTAGCTCTGCTACGAGAGTCTACGGCCTCACAATAGTAGTAGATATATATAGAAAACAGCCTGTAGTCTGTGTGTCTCTCCCCACCCAATGTAACCACGCATATCATGACCATAACGTCTCATGTCCATGTCAAGCGGGATTATAGCTAATGCAACAAGTCATAAAGTATCTATGAATATAGTATCTCTGTCAAGTCCTGTATCCTATACAGAATCACCATGAATATCTCATGAAGATCCTGTCTCATGAATGGTGTCAAGTGTCCTAGGTCATAGTGTACTTGGTAAGACAAGTACGAGAATATAAAGTGTCACGAATGTCCATCTCTAGATGATAATACACAACACCGCGTACGGTGTTGGCACCCGACTAATAATCGGACGCTAAGTAAGTCACACGGTCCTAGGTTGAGCATGCACAGCAATATAAATAAAGCAAGAAAAATATGTAACAATACTGCAGAGTTTGGCAAGGTACACTTGCCTGGGGTCCTGTTGCTGGTATGAATCAGAGTCCAAGTCATAGTCCAAATAGCCTATGTATTACAAATTTATCACGTCAAAAGATAATTTATTTTAATTTATTTAATTCTGGAATAATTACTCTAAAATCCTATTTTAATCTTATTATTCTGATTTTTATGTTAATTCCTAAATTTTGTCCAAAAAAACTAAATTTTATCAACTCGAGACTCATGGCACGCAAATCGAGGCAATCTGTTGACCAAAAAGTCAACCAACACAAACTCGACTTTCATGCATGATTTCCTATAGATTTTAGCATAAAAAATATACTGGAATTTACGGCTCGTCCGAATTCAAATTCGTTTGGGAATTATGGCACATACAAATTTTGTATTGTGCACCGATGGTTAAATTCTAACCTAGAAGTTCTACAGAATTAACAGTATGAAAATACATCGAATTAAATTCTGGGAAAAACATATGTCAATGATCTCGACATTAGATTTCCGAAACTTTAAACGGTTCATGATTCTGATTCCTGGTTCTCCCGAAATCGCGAAAATATTAAAACACGTCTATTTTTGGACATACTGTGCTCTACGAATTTTCCAAAATTTAATACTCATAATTTTGTAAAACAAATTATATAATCAGAAAGCTAACCTCAATATCGTTCTAACGCAAGAAACTAGGCCTCGTTTGGAGTCCGGAGCTATGCGCAATGGCTTCTGGAAGATGAAGGAACCCTAGATGGCAATTCTCCAAAATCTCTCTCTCTAAAAATAATGGGATAATTAGGGTTATAATAATAATATATATATAGGGATGTTGAGAGGCTGAATGAAAGTTTATAGGGTGACGCGTGTCTTGATTTGATTGGATGGTTTTGGTTATATTATTTGTTTTTTTATTTGTCTTTATCAAAACATTATTTAAGTCGTTTTAAATCTAAATAACTCAAAATAAACATTAAAAATAATCATAAAAATCTGGAAAAATTACAGAAAATATATTTTGAACCTAAAAACCCTAGAAAAATATTTGGGATAATTATATATTCATAGATTTCCTACTATAATTAGGAGAAGCTCTAAAAATTAGTTTTGCCATAAAACTAAAAATAAATACTAACATTATTCCAAAAATTCTGAAATAATTCCAGAAAATATATAATAATATTATAAACCTTAGAAAATAACGTGGGTCTATTCTATATTCCTGGGCTTGCACCATAAATTTTACAAGTCCTAAAAATTAGTTATTAGCCTAAATAACTCCCAATAAATACTAAAAATACTCAGAAAATTTCCAAAAACTTCTAGAAAATATATTTTATTATTTAGAACCTAAAATAAATATTTGGGATATTTTTAATTATATTTGAATCTAAAATAAATTCTTGAAAATCTTAGAAAATTACAGAAAATTGTGAAAAATCCAAATTAAAAATATCTGAAAAATCAGGGGGTTACAATCTACCCAACTTATAAAAATTTCGTCCTCGAAATTAAAATTAAGCCATGATAGAAGTCAAGGATGGTCTAAGATTTGTATTGATTAAAATGCTAGGCTAGGTTTAACGGAGTGGACGATGTTGCACGTTGCACATTCCAAAAATTATGGGAAAAATTCACATGAGTGAAAATAGGTTTCTTCGTGTGTCATGTCCAATAGTGTGGACACCTAAATGCTCTTTTGCATAAAAGCGCCCAATAATTGAAATGTTGCACACAGATAGAAATTGGAGGATGGACATGTCTAGGACAAGGTGTGGAATTTGTAGGAAGGCAGTGACTAGGGAAGTGCTCCAATTATCGAAGCAATGGTAAGGCGCGCCGAGGGATACCATATTGTAAAACTAAATAAAAAATATCGTGTTCTATTCCTAAGTGGATTCGAGCTAGCCTCAGTCTCACTATCTAAGCCAAGTAGGTCTACTTCTTAGGTGAGGAGGTTTCACAATCCAGCCAACTTAAGACAATGTCGTCCTCAAAATTAAAATAAGGCATAATTTGTTAATCCTTCGTTTACATAAGGCAAGTTAATCGCAATCTCCTTGCGACAATTAAAATCCTAATCATATCCATTGCAATCACTTCTAGGTTAAGATGACCACTGATCCAATCAAATTCAACATATGGTTATCTCTTCTCGCATTTTCAAATTATCTATATCCAAATTTAAATTAAATCCATATATCATCTTCAAGATTTAAATACGCATATTAATTTTACCTCACGATCTCCAATTATCATAATCTCCTCTAGAAGTAATTCGAGTCCATTATTATTCCTATTTTCACTTATAAATTTTTGTATGCTTCAACTTCTTAAATTCCATTCACATCCTTAATATTTCAAATAGGTAGTCCAACCATCAAGTTTTTATTTTAACTCAAATCATCAAATTAAAAAATAGTTTAAATGCAGTCCACCATTGTTCAAGTCTGAAATTCTATCTTTTTATTCTCTAAATTTCAAGTTGATGATTTTACCTTTATTGTTTAAATCATGTACTTAAGGTATAAATATCGGGTCCTCAATATCAATTCATTAATCCTCACCATCTTAGTCATTCTTCTAAAATTCTCAAAATTAAAATGGCTTGAACCTCTCCCAATTTAATCTTACTCGATCACAATCTAAAAGAAATTCCTCTCGAGTTGACAATGCACTACTACCCAACTTAGAATTTACCCATCTATCACATAAGGCTATATACCTTAAGAGAATATTCCTTAATATGTTTACTCATGTCATTCAATCCTCGAACTTTAATGCCGACCATATCACATATGATATGTCCTTAATTACGAAGAATGATCCTCAAGTATGTGATCGGCCTATGGGGTATATCTAGTATTCTCTGTGTATCAATTTATACCAAGCACGAGGTTTCGTCTTTCCGAAATAAGGAAAGACGGAGACCAATAATAAAGAGTTCAAGGGCAGCGTAATAGAATAGAAGTATTGGGATCAAGGCGTTTAAAGAATTCAATTGGATATTGTCAAAGCAGTTGTGGATTGAAATCCTATTTTGGTAATCCTTTGTTCGCCTGCTCGTATTAGTACAGTTATGTAACCGATACGATATGTCAGACATGTCTAGGGCAAGTATATTCGTCTACTAATCACTACATATCTCAATCCACGTAAGGTATTATTGCGATGGCGAATCAAGCGCACTATGGTTGATCAGACCGTAATACACTAATTCTGAAATATATTATTGTGGGCCTCCCCAATAATACATATGTCATGAACAAGCTCGATAAAGAATAAACTTGCAAAACTAGGCTATAAAATAGCACAATAAGTCAATGTAGTATATGAAATATAAGCACGCTAGATGATGATGAAAGGAGGTACAAATTATTCAAGTTCACAAAACGAACAAAAATGAGCAACAATAATAAAAGACTCTACAATCTCTAAAGTTATCATACAACCTCCTTGTCTAAGTTGCTAGTCGACCCAATAGGGCATGAACCTCTAAATTCTATTGTCTGAATAAACACTGTCATCTTATGCTAGCATACAATTATTGCCATTCAGTTACACCGCCTTGATGGGTCAAGTGGACTATGTGGTACTAGTCTCAAGGGAAAGAAAATATAACTTGTATCGAGGTGGGGGTACAATTTACGTGATTTAACACTAAGGGATAATCATCGGGTCACAATCTATAAGATTAACTCAAACTTATCGAACTCTAACTACTAAACACAAAATTTTCAAATTCAAGACTACAACTATAATCCTAGCAAACTATGGGTCATTAACAAGGAATAAAATTACTTGGCCTACTATTAGAAGTGTCAGGTGGCACGAATTAAAAGACGGAGAAAAGAAGAACATATTTTAGTCGTTGCGCATTAGCGAACGTTAAGGTCGCAGACGAACAACGTATAAAATTAAAATATGAGGCTCTAGATAATATCATAGTTTCCTAAGGTGAAGGTGGCGAGCAATTCTCCATGTTTGAGGTATGATCTCATGGGGAATGTCATACTCGTTGCTGTGGGCTTCCTGAGGTACCGTCTGCTAATATCACGACAAGAACCTATATCCTAACACTATCTCACTATGCACACTAGGTTCTGTTCTAACATTCGATCTCAGATTTCTATTGGTTCCTCAAAACTGGGGTCAACCACTAGGGTCAAACATTAGGGTCCAATCTCTAACTAGCTCTTAGCAGTGCCTATACTACTCTTAGGTCATTCATGACTATAACAAGAAATAATGGTAAATTATTCTATAGGTAAGGGACGCTAGGGTTCACTAAGCATTCTACTTAGGGGTGTGTCAATATCCTATCTGTACTTTTAGTAGGAAGGTTGCCCTACCTATCATTCTATCAACAGGGACTTCTATATTATAGAAGAAAACTCAAGGAACTAATAAGAAGGCACATGAATCAAGCAGGATGCAATTTTTTAACGGAATAGATTGGAAGGAGGAGGAGGAGAAGCCATAGTCAGTTGTGGATGAGATCCTATACTCTAATCCTATTTGCAGGCTTGCTCGGTCCCTAAGTTGAAACCGAACAATTTAGTCGTAGACCTGCATGGGCCACCACAAAAACTATGTCACGCCCCAATCCCAAAATACCGAGGGACTAGACACGTGGCAAAGGCCAGCAGTACGCACCGATGGACAAACCTAATTTAATGGATCCATCAAGGCATACTTAAGCTGTAAAATCAAGTCTACGACAACATGGCACAACTAATCTCATCCACAATATATAAAATATGATCCATAGAATAAATAAGAAATATAAATCATCTGCTAGTCTCAACAAAGTGCTTCGGGGAACAACCCGATAAATATCTGATACAATGGTTCAACAGACCAGAAATATAAATGACTGAAATAAATAAATACTGAGCATGAAACATGGATGCTCAGGAGAAGTCTTCAGCTAACACCTCATCCTCGGATGGCGGTACAGCTCCTGGATCAGCTCCTGCTGCGGTCCCGTATACCTCGGGATAGATCTCGTCAGCTAATCCTGGGGACATAATCCGGATCCAGGTCCTCAGGAGACATAGCAAGGTACAAGAAAGCTCATGCCAAAATAAATGCAGTGCAGCAGATAATGAAATAAATAGGGCAAATAAGTAACCATCTAAGTAAAAATGCAAGTGAGAGCAGCACGAGTACTCAGGTTGAGCCACTACAAGCTCTGTGTCGGAGAGCCGGTAGTGGTAATAACACGTAATGTGCCTAGCTCTGCTACGAGAGTCTACGGCCTCACAATAGTAGTAGATATATATAGAAAATAGCCTGTAGTCTGTGTGTCTCTTCCCACCCAATGTAACCACGCATATCATGACCATAACGTCTCATGTCCATGTTAAGCGGGATCATAGCTAATGCAACAAGTCATAAAGTATCTATGAATATAGTATCTCTGTCAAGTCCTGTATCCTATACAGAATTACCATGAATATCTCAGGAAGATCCTGTCTCATGAATGGTGTCAAGTGTCCTAGGTCATAGTGTACTTGGTAAGACAAGTACGAGAATATAAAGTGTCACGAATGTCCATCTCTAGATGACAATACACAACACCGCGTACGGTGTTGGCACCCGACTAATAATCGGACGCTAAGTAAGTCACACGGTCCTAGGTTGAGCATGCACAGCAATATAAATGAAGCAAGGAAAATATGTAATAATACTGCAGAGTTTGGCAAGGTACACTTGCCTGGGGTCCTGTTGCTGGTATGAATCAGAGTCCAAGTCACAGTCCAAATAGCCTATGTATTACAAATTTATCACGTCAAAAGATAATTTATTTTAATTTATTTAATTCTGGAATAATTACTCTAAAATCCTATTTTAATCTTATTATTCTGATTTTTATGTTAATTCCTAAATTTTGTCCAAAAAAACTAAATTTTATCAACTCGAGACTCATGGCACGCAAATCGAGGCAATCTGTTGACCAAAAAGTCAACCGACACAAACTCGACTTTCATGCATGATTTCCTGTAGATTTTAGCATAAAAAACATACTGGAATTTACGGCTCGTCCGAATTCAAATTCGTTTGGGAATTATGGCACATACAAATTTTGTATTGTGCACCGATGGTTAAATTCTAACCTAGAAGTTCTACAGAATTAACAGTATGAAAATACATCGAATTAAATTCTGGGAAAAACATATGTCAATGATCTAGACATTAGATTTCCGAAACTTTAAACGGTTCATGATTCTGATTCCTGGTTCTCCCGAAATCGCGAAAATATTGAAACACGTCTATTTTTGGACATGCTGTGCTCTACGAATTTTCCAGAATTTAATACTCATAATTTTGTAAAACAAATTATATAATCAGAAATCTAACCTCAATATCGTTCTAACGCAAGAAACTAAGTCTCGTTTGGAGTCCGGAGCTATGCGCAATGGCTTCTGGAAGATGAAGGAACCCTAGATGGCAATTCTCTAAAATCTCTCTCTCTAAAAATAATGGGATAATTAGGGTTATAATAATAATATATATATAGGGATGTTGAGAGGCTGAATGAAAGTTTATAGGGTGACACATGTCTTGATTTGATTGGATGATTTTGGTTATATTATTTGTTTTTTTATTTGTCTTTATCAAAATATTATTTAAGTCGTTTTAAATCTAAATAACTCAAAATAAATATTAAAAATAATCATAAAAATCTAGAAAAATTACAAAAAATATATTTTGAACCTAAAAACTCTAAAAAAATATTTGGGATAATTATATATTCATAGATTTCCTACTATAATTAGGAGAAGTTCTAAAAATTAGTTTTGCCATAAAACTAAAAATAAATACTAACATTATTCCAAAAATTCTGAAATAATTCCAGAAAATATATAATAATATTATAAACCTTAGAAAATAACGTGGGTCTATTCTATATTCCTGGGCTTGCACCATAAATTTTACAAGTCCTAAAAATTAGTTATTAGCCTAAATAACTCCCAATAAATACTAAAAATACTCAGAAAATTTCCAAAAACTTCTAGAAAATATATTTTATTATTTAGAACCTAAAATAAAAGTTTGGGATATTTTTAATTATATTTGAATCTAAAATAAATTCTTGAAAATCTTAGAAAATTACAGAAAATTGTGAAAAATCCAAATTAAAAATATCTGAAAAATCAGGGGGTTACAATCAGGATACAAAATTGTAATGGAGGCTAATAAAGTAGTTTTTTCTAAGCATGACTCTTTTATAGGAAAAGGCTTTGTAAAAGACGGTCTTTTCATTTTAAGTACAATGAACAAAATGTCTGATTGTTCTCTCATTGTCTCCAATATAGAATCTTCAAATGTTTGGCATGGCAGACTAGGTCATGTGAACCTAGGTTCCATTAAAAGGATGATGACTTTAGACCTTATTCCCAAGACTCCAATAGATGACAAACATAAATGTGAGATTTGTGTTCAAACCAAACACACTAGATTACCTTTCAAATCTGTAGAAAGAAATTCTGACCTTCTAGAACTTATCCATAGTGATGTATGTGACTCAAATAGGATTTTGACCAGAGGCGGTAGAAAATACTTTGTTACGTTTATAGATGATTATTCAAAGTATTGTTATATCTACCTTCTCAAAACCAAAGATGAAGTTCTAGATAGATTTAAGGTCTACAAATCTGAAGCTGAGAATCAATTACAAAGGAAGATTAAGATCCTTAGATCTGATCGTGGTGGAGAATATACCTCAAACGAAATGACTAACTTCTGTGAAGAACATGGAATAATTCATGAGGTAACAGCTCCTTATTCACCTCAGTCTAATGGAGTTGCTGAACGCAAGAACCGCACTCTGTTAGATATGGTGAATGCCATGCTTCTCAGCTCTGGTGCTCCTGATAACTTGTGGGGAGAAGCCCTCTTAACAGCCTGTTACATTCTTAATAGGATTCCTAGTAAGACAAAAGATAAGACTCCCTATGAGCTGTGGAAAGGTAGAGCACCTGTAACACCCCGTTCCGCTCAAGCGGACTGCCGACCCAATCGGCAATAGTGCAGCTGTCCCGACCTGTTTTGCCTCGATCAAGAAGCAAAGGATATCCAGACTTGTCCCTACAAGAATCCGGCTTGGACTTTCAGAGGCTCGCTCAGACGTATCGCTCTACCGAGGCGAATCATCGCTAAGGTGGGTGGCTACGGTGAACTTGTCTTTGCTTAGCCAGCACACATAAAATCTGGAATATTTATGCTAGTCGCTAGGTGATTCACCCCCTGCATGCTAATAAATCCAACGCATCTAGATAAGGGAATAATCCCAACTAGTATTGCTTGCTAGAATATGGAAATTGAAATACTGCTTATGTTCAGACCCTCGCATGCTAAGTCCCTAAACGGTTTCACCTCTCGGCTTACCTTCGGGTCCGAGCAAACGTGCCTGCCTACGTTCCTTAGAAACGCATGCTTGTCTGCTTGTATGTTGCCTTGTATTCATCCAAACCCCGAAAGACTACTAAGTAGTCGTTCCGTGCCTGAACGAACCTGCAAGTATCCGGGACCATTAGGTCACCAAGGCAAATTCTGAACCAGGGAATCTGCACCAAGAATGAATAAATTCCTGAATTACAGCTCGAGGAGCAAACTACTGAATCCTGTCTCAACAAGTTCATATATATATTCTGTTTCGAACTCGTTCCATACCGGACTTGTTCATATATATATTCTGCCACGAACTTGTTTCTGTATCTGACCTGAGACCCTGACTTGCATGTCGCGGACAACTTGTGAAAGGTGATCTTCGGATCTCGTTCCGCGGGCGGTCATCGGGGCACTGGGGCCGACCCGGTCTAGACGGAACTTCTGGTAGTCGTCTGTTTTGGCGGGATAAGTGCAAGACTCTCCGTTTTCTGCATGCTTGCACTTCATCCTCGACCGTGAGACTACAAGCGTAGTCGTCTGTTTAGGGCGGGATAAGTGTAAGGCCCATCGTTTCTGTTGCTTGCACTTCATCCTCGACCCTGAGACTACATCTGGTCCTTTATGGCTATGCCAGCGACTTCTGTTCATATAGATAAGTCATCCTCGCTTAGCGGCTATCCGCGTGCGAGTCATTGCATAGCATCAATGTACTGAACACCTGAACGATCTGAAAATAATGACCCTCATGTTTGCATATGCTATGCTCCTAAATGTTTATACTTGCCCGTGCTTGAATTAATCATGTTTGCCTTGGACAGGGAATGAGAAATGGTAAGTTGGTAAGTCTCGCCGTGTTTCCTCAAACATCTCACGGCGCACTGCCCGACACGTTAAGCTATTCAATGTTTGCATGAAACTGATCCTAAGGCAACTAGAAAGACAACTTAATAGTTGTGCACGGAACCTGTATTACGTGTTTGGATTTATCGAGCGGGCGAGTAGCTTCCCCACCAGTGCATTCAATGTACTGATAATCCACCAGTTTGTATGCAGGGTGCGGGAGAACCTCATGCGGTGCGGACGCCTCCTTCGTGCGTGCAAAGGCCAGGAGTTCCCTCTGAAGCCTTGCAACGGTGCGTTCGGGACTGAAGCACATATACAAGACATAAGTTGTGAACATCGCCTGACCATCGCCTGTACATTAATTCCACAGTTGTAGCCACTTGGCACACTTTTACTGTTTCAGAGAGAGAGGCTTGAGCGACTTGTAATCTCGGCTATACGCCGCCTGTAACACAAGTTTATATCAATAAAAGAGCTTGCTTTACTTCAACTTGTGTTTCAATGCTTCCGCTATATTTGTCGACTCAGTGAACCTGTTACCGATCGTCTATGCGTTCATGACTCCGCTGCACTCGGACAATCTGTGCGACTCTGTGGCTTAGAACTCTAACCGCCAGCCAATGAACCATGGCCTTGCACGGGCGTGGATCACGCTCGTGCGGCATCACGCCCGGATGGGTTAAGCGATCGTTCCGCGGGAGCGCTGGCGAGGGTGATTCCCGCCTAGCGGGAGCGGCCGATTTGCCTGCGGGAGATCGGGGCGTGACAGCACCTAGGATTAATTACCTTAGAGTTTGGGGATGTCTTGCTAAAGTCGGAATTCTCGAACCTAAAAAGAGGAAGATTGGTCCCAAGACTGTAGATGCTGTTTTTATAGGATATGCCTTAGACAGCTATGCCAATAGATTTCTAGTGACTCACTCAGAAGTAAATGAAATCTCTAACAATACCATTATAGAAGCAAGAGATGCAGTTTACTTTGAAAACATATTTCCTTTTAAGGATAGAAGTTCAATCTCTTCCTCCATACCCTCTACTAGTTCTCAAGTCCAAATACCTAGCTCTCAATCTGAACAAGACTTAGAACCAAGACGGAGTAAAAAGAATAGGATTGAGAAAAATTTAGGAGAAGGATTCTTCACATTTTTGATAGAGGGTGATCCCTCAACTTATGAAGAAGCAATATCGTCTCCTGATGCTCCCTTCTGGAAAGAAGCCATTAACAGTGAATACAACTCCATCATGGAGAATAACACTTGGTTTCTAACAGATCTACCTTTAGGGAATAAACCAATAGGTTGTAAGTGGATTTTCAAGAAGAAACTCAGAGCCGATGGTACTATAGAGAAATACAAAGCTAGATTAGTTGCTAAGGGTTTTACCCAGAAGAAAGGGTTAGATTATTTTGATACCTACTCTCCTGTAGCTAGGATCACATCCATTAGAACTCTCTTGGCCTTAGCATCCATTCATGATATGCTAATCCATCAAATGGATGTAAAGACAATATTTTTGAATGGAGATCTAGAGGAAGAACTTTATATGGACCAACCTGAAGGTTTCATAGCTAAAGGTCAAGAAAAGAAAGTTTGCAGACTAGTAAAATCCCTCTATGGCTTGAAACAAGCTCCCAAACAATGGCACAATAAATTTGACAAAGTAATTTGTGAATATGGTTTCTTGTCAAATGAGTATGACAAATGTATATACTCTAAAGGTACATGTAATAGTTGTGTCATTTTATGCTTGTATGTAGATGACATCCTTATCCTAGGATCATCACTGGAATTGATAAATATTACAAAGGATTATTTATCTAGCCAGTTTGATATGAAAGACCTAGGAGAAGCCAACTTAATTTTGGGAATGCAAGTGACCAAAGGCAAAGAGGGTTATACTCTATCTTTAGCACATTCAATTGAAAAAATGCTAAAAAGATTTGAGTTATTTGATAAGAAACCTGTCCTTACTCCTTATGACAGCAGTATTGTACTGAAAAAGAATGAAGGACCACCTTTGGAACAACATAAATATTCCCAGATGATAGGCTCCCTTATGTATATAACAAACAGGACAAGACCTGATATTGCATTTGCTTTTGGGAGACTAAGCAGATATACCAGTAACCCAAATCAGTCACATTGGAGTGCCTTGGATAGGGTATTTAGATATCTCAAGGGCACCCTAGATTACAAACTTCATTTTACTAGGCACCCTGATATCATAGAAGGTTATTCAGATACAAACTGGGTAACCGACTCACATGATATAAAATCTACTACTGGATATGTTTTTACTCTAGGAGGAGCTGCGATCTCCTGGAGCTCTTGTAAGCAAACTATCATAGCTAGGAGTACAATGGACTCTGAAATGATAGCTTTAGATACAACTTGCACAGAAGCTGAATGGCTTAAAAATCTTATTATGCATATACCTGTTTCTATTAGTCCTGTTCCTGCAATTTCTATAAATTATGATAATAAATCTGTTATTGAACTACTAAAGCATGATTCTGTGAATGCTAAGATGAACAGGCACCTGCAGCTGCGCTTCAAGTCAATAAAAAGCCTACTAGGCAAATATGTGGTTCTTGACTATATAAAGTCAGAAAAGAACCTTGTAGATCACTTGACGAAGGGTCTGTCTAGGACTTTGATCCTAGAATCATCGAGGGGGATGGGGTTAAGCCCATAAATTAGTCACCAGCAGTGGCAACCCAACCGAGTCTGACTGGAGATCCCAAGAAGCCGGTTCAATGGGTAGAAACAAGCTGAACTTAGGTGACTTTATGGAACACTGACTCGAGATTAAAATCTTATTAAAATAAAGCCCAAGCGGCTGTATATGTGTACAATAACTCCCCATCCCTATGGTGACAGTGTTCCTGTGTGATATGGTTAGGATGAGTTTAAACTCTTAATAGGTCCAAGCTGTAATGCTGGGTTGATTCATATCACCAACCATTAAGGACTTACCTATATGAGAGGTCGTGAAGGCCGCGACTATGGGACAGGGCGATCCCAGACAACTCTCATGAATGTAGAAAGTGCGCATGGCCATTTAAAAGCGCCACCCGATAGACCAAGGACCTCTAGCGTACTATGTGTGCTATTTTCTAAATCTGGTTCAAGAAGTCTGATTCAAGGCGTAGTCCATCAAGCACTTCTTCAGATTAAGACAATAGTTACTACGTGAGATTCAAGTCTGTAGTCCATCTCATCTATGTATAGTATTTTACTGCCCAGATGCTCTCTCTCTCTAATTTTACTTCACTCTTATCTCTGTTTCGGAACTTGATCTTTTGGGGGGGGATTGTTAGTTTTTTTTGGCTACTTGCAAAAGTTCAAATTCCTCATTCTATCTTTAGTCCCACATCGGATGCACCAAAGCCTTCATGTGTACATATATTACTTTCTCTCCTTTGCTCTATTAAGTTGTTGTGTGGGGAACCCCTTGGGCCACACGCGCGCGCCGCCGCCCGGCCCGGCTCGGCTCGGTTCGGTTCAGCGCGCGTAACGGGTGCGGGTATGCGCCCACATCTGCGGGCGCCGAATGCCGATCCGATTTCCTCTTTCGGGTTCGGGCTGGGACCCTAAAAATCTTTTTGCTCCTCTTCTTTCTTTCATTTAATTTTTTCTTAAACGTTGGAATTTATTCTAAACGTTACAAATGCTTTGGACCGTTATTTTTGTGTGTGTGTCCAGGTTCATTCGGTTAATTCTCTTGTAACGGCTGAATTAATCGTAAATTAATTCTGACCGTTACACAAACAGTATTATTTATACGACCGTGTTTCATTGTAATCAAAAAAAAAAAATTCTTACGAAACCTCTGTCAACATTCTTCGTCTTCATCTCCAAGCTCTGGGCAGAGCTAAGTCCTGGTCGTTCTCTCCAAGTCGTGTGCGGCAACGAGATACCGGTAGTGCGGGGGTTTTACCACTAGGAGCTTCGGGTACGTCTGCACACAGATCCCGAATAAACTCTTAGGGCAGTGCTTCGTGCACGACTTCCCCAGAGGCCGGTAACATATTGTTTAATTTTAATTTTTGTATTCTGAAATTGTTCAATAAGAAAATACATAAAAATTCTAACAGATGCAACTACAAACACTATATATAATGACTATACAAGTCTTCTAAATCTTCCATACTTAGAATTAGGTACTCCCAACTTTTATTTGACTTAATTTTAGCTTATACTTTCCAACTATTTAAGTTTTTCAATTTGATATCATACACTTTCTGTTATAACAATTAGTATTTTTAACTATTGAATATTTTAAAGTTGACATCCTCCGTTAATGAGGAATTAGTTTTTCTGTCGTAACAAAGAAAAGTTAAATTTTTTGGAGCAAACTATTAATGATTACTTATAAATAATCTACTTTTGTGAGAAGCATTACTTATAAATAGACCTCCAATTTTTTGGAACGACTTACAATTCATTATTTTTTTTAATTTCTTTTCAGGTGATATCATAAACCTCCAACCCTACAAAAACTTGACCAATGCAAACAAGCATACATTTTTATGATCTCCACTTGAGTGATGACCTATACTTGGTCATGTTGTTAAGAATTTTAGTGAATTGACCTATAAACAAAATGAATGAACACAAACCCTACCAATGCAAACTTAATGCATAATTAAGGCCCCTTCTCCAATAGCTTCAAGTACTTCATCACCCTTATAACCATCAAGATCATTCATGCTACACAAACCATTATCGTTATTCTTTGAGCTCTCTTCTGTGAAGGATCATTGACTAAAGAGGTTGAGCTTCCATCATTTTAGATATTTCAATACCTTTTAATCTTGAAAATTATTAACTCAAATTTTTTTTTTTAATATCATGGTTTTTTTTTTTTTTTTTACTTCTTTCTCAAAGATATATAGTTTATTTCCTTCATATATTTTTTTTCTTCTCAAACACAGTTTTCTTCTCCTCCATGAGATAAATGTAATATTACATAACAACATAAAATCCAATTCAATGTTGTTGCACTCTACAGATCATTTCTACTGCTAGAAAAAATAGCACACCCAACATACAGACACATAGCACACATTTGATCAAAATACTCCATTTCCACTTCCTAACTTCAAATATCCAAGCAACAAAGTCTCAAGTATAAATTTTTTTTTTCTTGATGTTATTTATCATCCCACACGAAATACCATATTTTTGTTGATCCAAATTCAAAACTGAAATTTGTTTTAATTAACGAAGTGTAAGAGTTGTCGGTTAGGAAGTGGAAGAGTCTTGAATTAAAGTTGGAAGTATTTTGTATCTCTTGGCATGACATGTAAAGCCTATAAAAAGAGGCTATTGTATCTCATTTTATTCAAGTCAAGCAAAGCAAAAAATTTGAATAAAAGTTCCACTTCTCCATTTTACTATCTTCTCCATCTATAAATAAAGTATATAATATTAGTTCCTTTGACTAATATTCAACAATGGTATCAAAGCCAGAATGAGCTCCAACATAGTCTAGCAACAAATTTCAAGATTATTAAATGATAACTATGATTCATGGTCTATCCAAATGAGAGCCTTGTTTGGATCTCAAGATCTGTGGGAAACCATTACCGATGGTTTTTCGGAACCCACTGCTGAAGAAGAGGCTGGATACAATGAAGAGAAGAAGAAAGCTCTTAGGGAACAGAGAAAGAAGGATAAAAAAGCTATGTTCCTACTCTATCAAGGATTAGACGAGGCTACCTTTGAAAAAGTTGCCGAAGCAATGACAAGCAAACAAGCATGAATAATCTTAGTCTCCATCTTCAAAGACGATGATCGGGTGAAGCGGGTCCGTCTCAAAGAATTACGAGGCGAGTTTGAATTCCTTCACATGAAGAATGGAGAATCGGTGTCCGATTATTTTTCACGATTGCAAGTAATCGTAAATGGCTTAAAGAGGAACAATGAGAAGATAGATGACATCTGTGTTACTGAAAAGGTACTTCGATCCCTTTCTCCCATATTTGAATACGTAGTTATAGCTATCGAAGAGTCTAAGAACTTGGAGAAGCTTACAATTGAGGAATTGTTGAGTTCACTTGAAGTACATGAGCAAAGGATGCAGAAGCATACTAATCATGCAGTATTGGAACAAGCATTAGAGTCAAAAATGACTCTAAGTAATCAAAAAAATCCAACTCCAACCGTGGTCGTGGTAGAGGCCGTAGGCGTGGTACTCATCAACAACCTAGCCATGGTCAACAAGAGTATCAAAACTCCAGAGGTCGGGGATAAGGATACAACCGAGGAAGAGGAAGATCCTATGGACGTGGAGCTACTAGAAATATCCAATGTTACAACTACAAGAACTTCGGGCAATACGCCTCCGGCTGTTGGTACAAAAATGATGAACAAGCCAATGTTGCAGAAGCAACAAATGGTGTAGGTAATGATTCTATCCTAATCCTTGCTCATGATGATTTAGATGCTCATTGTAAAAATTGGTAACTTGATTCCTGTGCGAGCAATCATATTTGTGGAAAGAAAGATTTGTCCATGGAACTCAAGGAAGGAATTCACGAAAATGTGAATTTGGGAGACTCCTCTAAGCTCTCAGTTGAAGGCAAAGGGACAATAATAATCTATCAAAAGGATAGTAAGAAATGGTATTTCTATGACTTTTATTATGTTCCTAACATGAAAAGCAATATTCTCAGCATTGGGTAGCTCCTGGAGAAGGGATACAACATATATATGAAAGATAATTCTCTCATCTTGAGAGATACATGTGGAAGAGTTATAGTCCATGTTCCAATGACCAAAAATCGCATGTTCTCGCTACATCTTAAAACAAGGTCAGAGAAGTGCTTCTATGGATCTAAGGAAGGCGAGTCATGGAAGTGGCATCTTCGCTTTGGTCATCTTCATTTTAGTGGTTTAAAGCTGTTATCTTCATCAACCATGGTGCATGGATTACCAATGATCGAACCACTATGCAACACTTGTGAAGGATGTATACTCAGCAAGCATGTACGATTTCTTTTTCCTAACGAAAAATCTTGGAGAGCAACGGCACCCATATAACTAGTTCACACTGACATATGTGGACCAATAGAGCCCATGTCGTTAGGAGGTAATAAATACTTTATTACTTTCACTTACGACTTTAGCAGAAAACTTTGGGTTTATTTTCTTAAAGAAAAGTCAGATGCCTTTGTTGTATTTAAGAATTTTAAAACTCTTGTTGAAAATCAAAGTGGTTATAAGATTGTAACTCTCCGCTCCGACCGAGGTGGAGAATACAACTCGAAAACATTTGATGAGTATTGCAGGGAACAAGGCATAAATTATCAATTCACTGCTGCATACACCCCACAACAAAATGGGATCACAGAAAGAATAAATCGTACTATTCTCAACATGACAAGAACTATGATCAAGGAGAAAGGACTAACGAAGCAATTATGGGCGGAAGCTGTGGCGTGCTCAACCTATGTACTCAACCGTTGTCCTACCAAAAGTGTCAAACATATGACACCTCAAGAGGTGTCACGCCCCAGTCCCAAAATACGTAGGACTAGAAATACGTAAGCATGCCAGCCGTATGTATATGGAAACTCCAATATATGGATACCATAATACACACGTACGTTGTATTATGAATATTAACTCACATGTGGTATATCTATATTGTCATAAGTCACAGGGCATAACTAGATCTCATCCACAGAATCAAATAACCAATCAGCTCTATAACTGAATCAAGTATAAAATGCTTGATAAGAACAAGTAGTTGGGTGGAGACAAATCCACTACCAAACTAGAATATAAGAGAAACCACATAATGTACATCTAATGAATAATGAGTCTCGAAGAGAAGACCTCCTAGAAAGAGAGAGAAATAACAAGTCCTGATCCGTGCTCCTGCGAATAATCAAGATCGTCTACACCTGGAAAAGGACCAGGTCCTCAGAGGGACGTAACAAGATACATAGAAGCATGCCAATTGGATACAGTAAAACATGCACAATAGACAGAAAATATATAAGTACGTTGTACAAGACAATCTATATAAAATACATAATGAGGACAACTTTTCAACGTATGGGCATGGGTAGGCTACTCTATCTAATCTCATAACTCACACACACGTCAGGAACATCAAAAATTAACATACCGCGAGGGTAGCGACCAGTGCGACACCAGAAATTGACATACCGCAAGGGTAGCGACCAACGCGATACAACTACAGTAGTGCATGCTAGTTACTACGGTTTACCAGAGTGGATATAGCTCATACGCCTACTGATTGTCCTCCCCTCCCATGATACTATGTGTCAAGTGTGTGTCAACATATATATAGTACATAATTATGACTGAAAGAAAATATATATATAATGAATATATAAAAATATGATAAGCATGCAAAAGTATTATAAGCAATTTGGCAAGGTATCTTGCCTGGCAAGAAGGCTGCAAAGTGTAAGCGTCCAAATGTCAAGCACACAGGATCAGAAACTATGGCCTCAGTGTCACGCCCCAGTTCCAAAATACCGAGGGACTAGACACGTAGCAATACCAGCAGCACACACTGATGGACAAACCCAATTTAATGGATCCATCAGGGCGTACTTAAGCTGTAAAAACAAGTCTACAACAACAGGGCACAACTAATCTCATCCACACAAGATATAAAATATGATCCACAGAATATAAGGAATGTAAATCACCAACCAGTCTCAACAAAGTGCTTCGGGGAACAACCCGATAAATATCTGATACAATGGTTCAACAGACCAAAATATAAATGACAGAATAAAGTAAATACTGAGCATGGAACATAGATGCTCAGGAAAAGTCTTCAGCTAACACCTCGTCCTCGGGTGTCGGTACAGCTCCTGTATCTGCTTCTGCTCCGGTCCCGTATACCTCGGGATAGATCTCGTCTGCAAATCCTGGAGACATAATCCGGATCCAGGTCCTCAGGGGAGATAGCAAGGTACAGAAAATACAAGCCAAAATAAATGCAGTGCAGCAAATAATGAAATAAATAGGGTAAGCTATATAACCATCTATGTGAAAATGCAAGTGAGAGCATCACGAGTACTCAGGCTGAGCCACTACAAGCTCTGTGTCGGGGAGCCGGTAGCGGTAATAACACGTAATGTGCCTAGCTCTGCTACGAGAGTCTACGACCTCACAATAGTAGTAGATATATATA
This sequence comes from Iris macrosiphon, assembly GCA_036927795.1. Lineage (NCBI taxonomy): Eukaryota > Viridiplantae > Streptophyta > Magnoliopsida > Asparagales > Iridaceae > Iris > Iris macrosiphon. The sequence continues at coordinate 17,823 of JAYESA010000439.1, read as the reverse complement.
TGAAACAGCCTGTAGCCTGTGTGTCTCTCCCCACCCAATGTAACCACGCATCTCATGACCATAACATCTCATGTCCATGTCAAGCGGGATCATAGCTAATGCAACAAGTCATAATATATTTAAGAATATAGTATCTTTGTCAGGTCCTGTATCCTATACAGAATCACCATAAATATCTCAGAAAGATCCTGTCTCATGAATAGTGTCAAGTGTCCTGGGTCATAATGTACTCGGTAAGACAAGTACGAGAATATAAAGTGTCACGAATGTCCATCTCTAGATGACAATACACAACGCCGCGTACGGTGTTGGCATCCGACTATTAATCGGACGCTAAGTAAGTCACACGGTCCTAGGTTAAGCATGCATAGCAATATAAATGAAGCAAGGAAAATATGTAACCATACTGCAGAGTTTGGCAAGGTACACTTGCCTGGGGTTTGAATACCAACAGTCGTCCCTGTATCAGTGGATCCTGTGGGTACTCCTCGAAAAGTTATAATAAACATAACCAACTATCTCAGAAGATATCAAATATCTAGAAACGCCTGTCCTTAAGTCCAATTTGGACACAGAGGCAAAAATAACATTTCCGGGCCAAAGCGGGGTCCACATGTGGGCCACTTTGCACCAAGAAACGTGTCAGGGTCAAAGGTCTCCAAATTCCTCAAACTCAGTGTCTACAAGTCAAGAACGATGATACGAACCCAAGGAACTTCCAGAATTGGATTCCGATGAGCCGATCATAAAATCGCCCGTCAAGTGGAACCTATGGGGCCCACAATACGCGATTTTGTCAACGTTCTCAGAATCGAACCAAACTTGGGTCACAGGACCAGCATATTGCTACGAGTCCGATGGCGCAAGTTTTGTCTCGATCCGACGTGTGTACACAAAGTTACAGCGTGTTCCAGAATGGACGGATACGGGACGTTGTCGGCGGATACGCGTTGATTTCGGTGTGCACGCACATCCAAATCGACTTCTGCGAAATCCCACACGTCCGTATCAACGACGTGCACGTTTCGGTAAAGACCGCGTGCGACCAAGTCGTCCCGTTTGGCGGGGCGCACTCAGTTCCAGGGTAAAACAGGGCGTTGGTTTTTCTATTTTTGGATCGCGGTGTGCGATCACCACAGGACGCGATGCACCGAACGGATTATACGGGCATCGAGAGGGTTATACAGTCTACTAGTTGCAACTAACGGAATCGAAAATGGAGTTACGAGGTGAGAGAAAACGTTACCTGAACTGGGCTCCGAGAAGTCCGAATTCTCGTGTACTGCTCGTGTCCTGGTCGAGCTCTTGTGTCCGTGTGTCTGCTGCTCTAGGGTTCTGCTCGAGACAGCGGCGGGGGCTTCGCCGGAGGGAGTCGGGCTCGGGGTCGGCGAGGTCGGGCTAGGGCGGCGGCTCTGCACAGTGGGCCGGAGATGGTTCAGCCGCGGGGCAGAGGCTTTGCGTCGGGACGAGGTCGAGGGGTGATGGGGGAGCGGGGAGAGGTCGAGGGGTAATGGGGGAGCGGCGGCGTGGAGTCGTGGAGGCGGTGAGGGAACAGGCGGCATCGGGTGTCAGGCTAGGACGGAGGGGAATGACCGGAGTTGGGGTGAGAGAGGCGTCGGGTTCGTCGGAGGCGGTGGAACTGGGTTCGGGGAAGATGGCGATGGTCGACCGCGGCTTGGGGGACGGTGCTGGGCACGGAAGAGGGGTGTGCAGAAGGCGGCGGCGGCGGATTCCTAGGGTTGCGGCTGGGCACGCACGCCAGGGGGGTTTATACAGTTGCTACAGGACTTCCGGCGGCTAAGGTTTGGTCGGTTCGGGTTCGGGTTTGGGTCTCAAGGATTCGACCCGACCGACCCGTTAAGCTGGGTTGGTTCAGTCCAATCAGCGGTTCAGTTTGGTTCTGTCAGGTTTGGTTCGATTTATATATCCAATAGCTTTTAGGGCTTTAAGCGCATTTTCGGAGTCCAATAAATTCACCGAAAATTATCCTATGTCCGATTTTCCATTTTACACCATAAAATATTATTTTTATAATATTTTAACATCAATTAACAGCGCTTAAAAAATCTTTTAATCATAATTACCTTAGTTCTTCATCCAGAAATACCAAAAAGTTAGGAAAAATTATATTAAAATTATTCTGAAAAATCAGGGTGTTTACAATCTACCCCCCTTAAGAGGATTGCGTCCTCGCAATCAAAGAATGAACTACTAAAGGAAAGAACTATGAAAATTACAAGAATGTTTAGGTTGTAACTGCATCCGCGAATAAGTGAGGATAACGCTGGCGCATACCATCCTCTCGTTCCCAAGTCGATTCGCCAGGAGAATGATGTTTCCAAGCTACACGGACCAGTCTAATTGTCTGTCCTCGCAATGTCTTCTCACTGATGTCGAGTATGCCAACTGGTTGTTCTTCATATCTCAATCTAGGGCCTACTGCGATCTCTGAATGATCGACTACGTGACTTAGGTCGGTCACGTACCTTCTCAGCTGTGAGACATGGAATACGTCATGCACTCCCTCTAAGGATGGTGGTAATGCAAGACGATAAGCCACCTTACCAATACGCTCGAGAATATCAAATGGCCCAATATACCTTGGGCTCAACTTGCCTCTGCTCCTAAATTGAATGGTACCTCGAGTGGGTGAAATCCTCAAGAATACGTGCTCTCCTTCTTTGAACTCTAGGGGGCGTCTGTGCGTATCAGCCCAATGCTTCTGTCTGTCCTGGGCTGCTCGAAGGTGATTCTGAATCTGTTTTATCTTCTCCACTGTCTGCGTTACCAATTCTGGACCCATTATTTGACGTTCACCAACGTCACTCCAGCATATCGGTGATCTACACTTCCTTCCGTATAATGCCTCGAATGGTGCCATCTGAATGCTGGCCATGATAACTGTTGTAGGAGAACTCCACTAGGTGCAAATGATCTTTCCAAGATCCTCCGAAGTCTAGCATACACGATCGCAACATATCCTCCAAGATCTGAATCGTGCGCTCCAATTGACCATCTGTCTGTGGGTGGTAAGCTGTGCTGAATTTGAGTCTGGTGCCAAGACTCTCTTGCATGCTTCGCCAGAAATAAGATGTAAATCTCGAATCTCAATCTGATATAATACTAACCGGCACTCCATGTAATCTTACGATTTGTCGCATATACATGTCGGCTAGTACCTCTGTGGACTGTCCAACTCTAAATGGCAAGAAGTGTGCCGATTTAGTGAGTCGATCCACGATAACCCATACTGCATCTCTTCCGCTGGGGCTCCTTGGAAATCTTGTGACAAAATCTATCGTGATATGTTCCCACTTCCATTATGGTATAGGAAGAGGCTGTAACATACCTGCAGTCCTCTGATGCTCGGCCTTTACTTGCTGACATACTAAACATTTAGCCACAAATCTTGCAATCTCCCTTTTCATTCCATGCCACCAATAATACTGTCTCAAGTCTCGGTACATCTTGGTTCCTCCTGGTGAACAGAGTACATAGAGCTATGTTCTTCAGTCATTAACTCCTGTCTTAGTTCTCCATTTGGAACATACAGGCGATTCCTAAACCGTAATATCCCGTCTTCATGTACGCAAAGTCCTGTCTGCATGCATGCTTCTGTCCTCTCTTTGAGTCTTCGAAATCTAGCATCGGTGGGCAATGTCTCTTTAATTCTTTCCACAAGTGACGACTTAATTTCAAGATTAGCCAGCAAGCCACTCTGTCCTGGTAAAACAACCTCTATCTGAAGCTCCTGTAGATCTCTCAATAACTCGGGCTGCATCGTCAAGAAATAAGCCGTAGGCTTCCTGCTGAGTGCGTCTGCTATGACATTCGCCTTTCCCGGATGATACTGCAGATCTATATCAAAGTCTACCATCAATTCCAGCTAACATCTCTGCCTCATGTTGAGCTCCTTCTGAGTATATACATACTTCAGACTCTTGTGATCTGTAAAGATGTCTACCTTCTCCCCATAAAGGTAGTGCCTCCAAATCTTCAATGCAAATATAATTGTTGCTAACTCCAGATCGTGTGTTGGGTAGTTCTTCTCATGGACCTTCAACTGTCTCGATGCATAAGTAATGACTTTGCCATGTTGCATCAAAATACATCATAGTCCACTACCTGATGCATCACTGTAAACAACAAAACCTCCTGACCCTGAAGGAAGAGTCAAGACAGGTGTTGTTGTTAATCTTCTCTTCAATTCTTCGAAGGTCTTCTGGCAGTCTTCTGTCCATATAAACTCCTGGTCTTTACGTGTCAACTTCGTCATAGGCTCTGCAATCCTTGAGAAATTTTCTACAAACCTTCGGTAATATCCCGCAAGTCCGAGAAAACTTCTCACCTCTGCAACTGATGTGGGTGTAGGCCAAGTCTCTATTGCAGCAACTTTCTCTGGATCAACTGAAAGTCCTTCTCCTGAAATGATATATCCCAAGAAAGGCACTTTATTCATACAAAACTCATACTTACTGAGTTTGGCATATAACTTCTCCTGTCTCAATGTCTCTAGCACAATTATGAGATACTCCTCGTGCTCTTCGTGGCTCTTAGAATATATTAGAATGTCATCAATGAACACAACCACAAATTTATCCAAGAACTGATGAAAGACTCTGTTCATTAAACTCATAAACACTGTTGGCGCGTTGGTTAAACCAAACGGCATTACCAAGAACTCATAATGTCCATACTTGGTCCTGAAAGCTGTCTTCGGTATATCCTCCTTCCTTACTTTGATCTGATGATAGCCGGATCTAAGGTCAATCTTCGAGAATACCCTAGCACCACTCAATTGATCGAATATATCATCAATGCGTGGTAAGGGATACATGTTCTTGATGGTCACAGCATTCAGTGCCCTGTAGTCAATGCACAACCGTACTGTTCCATCCTTCTTCGGCACAAATAATATGGGTGCTCCCCAAGGTGAAACACTGGACCGAATAAAATCCTTCTCCAGAAGATCATCAACCTGTTCCTTCAACTCCACTAACTCCTTAGGTGCTAGCCGATATACTGATGAAGTGATAGGCTCCGCTCCTGGAGTCAAGTCTATTGTGAATTCTATTTCCCGATCAGGCGGTAAACCTGGAAGATCATCAGGAAATACATCCACAAACTCTGATATGACTCTTGGATGACCTGTCTCCCCTTCTACAGATAGTACCCTAAGAGTAGGCTGAACTCCTTGCTCTACTGCTCCTCGAAGAAACTCAAATTCTGGATGTCTTGGTGGTCTAAATATAACCCGTCCAAGTCAGCAATCAAGAGTCGCATGGTACTGACTTAACCAGTCCATACCAAGTACAATATCATAATCCGGCATGGAAAAGATTAGAAATTGAGCTCGCATCTCTCTTCCACAGACTACTACAGAACATGATCTACAGACGTCACTAACTGGGATAATTCTACCTCCCGTAAGAATTCTCTTTATCTTCGGAAGGGGTGCGGTAGCTACTCTATGGGTGGCTACAAAACTAGCTGCTATAAATGAATGCGATGCTCCAGAATCAAATAAAGCTACAGCTGGTAATGAAGCTACTAAAATAGTACCTGCGATAACTTCGCCTGTAGTAGCTTTCTCCTCAACAGCCATTGTGAATGCCTGTCCTGGTCCCTGAGCTGGACCTCTCTACTGCTGAGCCTGCTGAAATAGGGCTGCCTGTGGTGCCAGTGGTGGTCTCTGTTGGTATCCTCCTGTAGCTGGTGGCCTAACTCCTTCATCTCCTGTCTGCGGTGCTCCCACTGCTGGATAAGCTGGTCGTGGTGCAGGTAAAGCTAGTCTTGGTGCTCCCTCTCTATGTTTAGTGCAGTCTCTGGATAGATGCTGGTCGGATCCGCAAAGCAGGCATAGTCCCAACTTGCGCCTGCATTCTTTCTCAATGTGTCCTACCTTGCCGCAGTAGTGACAAGTAGGAAGAGATATGGCCATGTGTGCTGCTCTATCTGGCATACTCCTCTGGAATCATTTTGCAGAATCCTCATGTGCTGTCCTGGATGGTGCTGATGTGATCGGCCTCTTCAGATTTGACTCCCTTCTAGCGACGCGCTCCATGCGTCGTGCTGCTGCGAGGACGTCGGTATATGATGTAGGTGCGACCGATCCAATCAATCTCTGGAGCTCAAATTTCAGTCCGTCAAAGAACTTCTCAGCTTTCTCTTCCTCTGTCGAAATCAAGGTTGGGACAAAGCGACTGAGATGAATAAATTCTGCGTTGTATTCTTTCACTGTTATATTGCCTTGGATAAGGCGGTTGAACTTGTTTCTGAGCTCCGACCATGCTACTGCTGGATTATACATCTCTTGGAAGAGTCTGGAGAACTCTTCCCAAGTGACTCGGTCCTATCCGAGCCTCCTCTCTTCTGCTAACCACCAATGATGTGCATTTTCAGTCAACTGCATCCTCACTGCAGTCATCTATTTCTCCCTTGGAAGTTCAGCTGCTTCCAACTGGTGCTGTATGTTCGTGAGCCATTCATGAACTTCTGTTGGCCCCTCTTTACCAGAGAATGTACGAGGCTTGAGCTGATGAAAATTGGTGATAGATCCCGTCGCTGATCGTTTCACTGGTGGATTTGCCTGCTCCAATGCGGATACCAGGCTGGTTCTCAGATACTCTGCCTCCTGACGATGTGCCTCTTGCTGAATCTGCTGCTGGGCTTGCATCATGGCATACATCATCTAGAACATCTGTTGCCCGTCCATGGCTTGTCCTGGCGGGAAAACTGGCATCTGTAGAGTGAACTGTGGTGGAGGTGGGATGTCATCTCTCCGGAACCTTGGATTAGGCTGGCCGGTTTGATTGCTCTGCGATGTTTATCCTCCGTTCCCTGGTGTCACTCCGTCTATATAAGTAACCACAGCGTCGTGTGGCGTATCCAATGGAATCTCATCTCCGTTCCTGGGATCCCTCAGAGGAATTAATACAGGATGCAAATCAAGTAACAAATTTGAGTTCGATATAGAGTTCAAAAATGGTTCAAATAATGGATGAGATCATATACTTATCCTATCCTTAGGGCAGGCTTGTTCAGTCCCTGAGTTGAAACCGAACAATTTAGTCGTAGACCTGCATGGGCCACCACAAAAACTATGTCACGCCCCAGTCCCAAAATACCGAGGGACTAGACACGTGGCAATGGCCAGCAGCACATACTGATGGACAAACCCAATTTAATGGATCCATCAGGGCGTACTTAAGCTGTAAAAACAAGTCTACGACAACAGGGCACAACTAATCTCATACACACAAGATATAAAATATGATCCACAGAATATAAGGAATGTAAATCATCAACCAGTCTCAACAAAGTGCTTCGGGGAACAACCCGATAAATATCTGATACAATGGTTCAACAGACCAAAATATAAATGACAAAATAAAGTAAATACTGAGAATGGAATATAGATGCTCAGGAAAAGTTTTCAGCTAACACCTCGTCCTCGGGTGTCGGTACAGCTCCTGTATCTGCTTCTGCTCCGGTCCCGTATACCTCGGGATATATCTCGTCTGTAAATCCTGGGGACATAATCCGGATCCAGGTCCTCAGGGGACATAGCAAGGTACAGAAAATACAAGCCAAAATAAATGCAGTGCAGCAAATAATGAAATAAATAGGGTAAGGTATATAACTATCTATGTGAAAATGCAAGTGAGAGCATCACGAGTACTCAGGCTGAGCCACTACAAGCTCTGTGTCGGGGAGCCGGTAGCGGTAATAATACGTAATGTGCCTAGCTCTGCTACGAGAGTCTACGACCTCACAATAGTAGTAGATATATATATGAAACAGCCTGTAGCCTGTGTGTCTCTCCCCACCCAATATAATCACACATCTCATGACCATAACGTCTCATGTCCATGTCAAGCGGGATCATAGCTAATGCAATAAGTCATAATGTATTTAAGAATATAGTATCTCTGTCAGGTCCTGTATCCTATACAGAATCACCATAAATATCTTAGGAAGATCCTGTCTCATGAATAGTGTCAAGTGTCCTGGGTCATAGTGTACTCGGTAAGACAAGTACGAGAATATAAAGTGTCACGAATGTCCCTCTCTAGATGACAATACACAACGCCGCGTACGGTGTTGGCACCCGACTATTAATCAGACGCTAAATAAGTCACATGGTCCTAGGTTAAGCATGCACAGCAATATAAATAAAGCAAAAAAAATATGTAACAATACTGCAGAGTTTGGCAAGGTACACTTGCCTGGGGTTTGAATACCAACAGTCGTCCCTGTATCAGTGGATCCTGTGGGTACTCCTCCAAAAGCTGTAATAAATATCACCAACAGTCTCAGAAGATATCAAATAGCTATAAATGCCTGTCCTTAAGTCCAATTTGGACACAGGAGCAAAAATGATATTTTCGGGCCAAAGCGGGGTCCACATGTGGGCCACTTTGCACCGAGAAACGTGTCAGGGTCAAAGGTCTCCAAATTTCTCAAACTCAGTGTCTACAAGTCAGGAACGATGATACGAACCCAACGGAACTTCCAGAATTGGATTTTGATGAGCCGATCACAAAATCGTCCGTCAAGTGGAGCATGTGGGGCCCACGATACGCGATTTTGTCAACGTTCTCAGAATCGAACCAAACTTGGGTCACAGGACTAGCGTATTGCTATGAGTCCGATGGAGCAAGTTTTGTCTCGATCCGACGTGTGTACACAAAGTTACAGCGTGTTCCAGAATGGACGGATACGGGGCGTTGTCGGCGGATACGCGTTGATTCCGGTGTGCACGCATATCCGAATCGACTTCTGCGAAATCCCACACGTCCGTATCAACGACGCGCACGTTTCGGTAAAGACCACGTGCGACCAAGTCATCCCATTTGGCGGGGCGCACTCAGTTCCGGGGTGAAACAGGGCGTTGGTTTTCCTGTTTTTGGATTGCGGTGTGCGATCACCACATGACGCGACGTACCGAGCGGGTTGCACGGACATCGAGAGGGTTATACAGTCTACGCGTTGCAACTGACGGAATCAAAAATGGAGTTACGAGGTGAGAGAAAACGTTACCTGAACTGGACTCCGAGAAGTCCGAATTCTCATGTCCTGCTCGTGTCCTGGTCGAGCTCTTATGTTTGTGTCTGCTGCTCTAGGGTTCTGCTCGAGACAACGGCGGGGGCTTCGACGGAGGCAGTAGGGCTCGGGGTCGGCGAGGTCGGGCTAGGGCGGCGGCTCTACATAGTGGGCCGGAGCGGGTTCAGCCGCGGGGCGGAGGCTTAGCGTTGGGACGAGCGGGGCTGGGCGGACTCGGGTGGAGCGGGGAGAGGTCGAGGGGTGATGGGGGAGCGGCGGCGTGGAGTCGTGGAGGCGGTGAGGGAACAGGCGGCGTCGGGTGTCAGGCTAGGACGGAGGGGAATGACCGGAGTTGGGGTGAGAGAGGCGTCGGGTTCGTAGGAGGCGGTGGAACTGGGTTCGGGGAAGATGGCGATGGTTGATCGCGGCTTGGGGGACGGCGCTGGGCACGGAAGAGGGGTGTGCAGAAGGCGGCGGCGGCAGATTCCTAGGGTTGCGGCTGGGAACGCACGCCAAGGGGGGTTTTATACAGTTGCTACAGGACTTCCGACGGCTAGGGTTTAGTCGGTTCGGGTTTGGGTTTGGGTCTCAAGGATCCGACCCGACCGACCCGTTAAGTTGGGTTGGTTCAGTCCAATCAGCGGTTCGATTTGGTTCTGTCAGGTTTGGTTCGATTTATATATCCAATAGCTTTTAGGACTTTAAACGCGTTTCCGGAGTCCAATAAATTCACCGAAAATTATCCTATATCCGGTTTTCCATTTTACACCATAAAATATTATTTTTATAATATTTTAACATCAATTAACAGTGCTTAAAAAATCTTTTAATCACAATTACCTTAGTTCTTCATCCAGAAAATACCGAAAAGTTGAGAAATTTTATATTAAAATTATTCTGAAAAATTAGGGTGTTTACACTCAGAAGGAACGTCTCCGGATGCTGAAATAAACATCACCAATATTCCCAAAATAAGCGAGATATTCAGAAAAGCCTACCCTTTCGTCCAATTTGGACACAGAAGCAAAACGGTAATTTCGGATCAAAGCGGGTCCACATGTGGCCACTTTGCACCGAAAAGCATGCCAAAGGTAAAAATCTCTAAATGGGACAAATTATAAGTCAAATAAATTCTAAACGTCAATACGAACTCAACGGTATATCCAATTTTGGATTCTGGTGAGCCGGACACAAATTCGCTCTTAAAGTCAACCGTGTGGCCCACAAATAGGCGGCTTGGTCAACTATCTCAGAATCTCATGAAACTTGGGTCACAGGACCAGCGTGATACCACAAATCCAATGGCACAAGTTTCGTCGCATTCTGACGAGCGTACACAAAACGGGATGGTAGTTTGCAAAAGTCGCGATACGGGGACTTTTTACTGATACGTGTTAATTCTGACGCGCACACACGTCCAAATCAGTTTCTGCGAAAGTCCACACGTCAGGATGTACCATATGCGCCTTTCGGTGCAATTGGTACACGATGAGGCGGTCCCGTTTGGTGGGGCGCGCTCCGTATCACAATTTTCCAATATTTAAAAAAATAAGTTTTTGGTCAATTTGGAGGTTGACTAATTTAACACATAGAACAAATTAACAAAAACTAAAAGAACAAAAAAATTTTCTGTTATATGGAGAAGAAAAATTCTTTAATTAGTTTTCAAAAATATTAAACAGGTTGGCGGCAAATTGGGTGTGAACATGGGGGTTTGGGTTGAAGTTTATGGACTGTTTCGGTCAGTTTTTCGATCATTTTCCGGTCGATTTTTTGACCAATCCAGGAAACGAAAACTCGTCTCGTTTGAATAAAAATCCTAGAGGGTTAGGTTGTGAACGTACACGAACAAACCGCTTACAAAAAGGACAAGAGATGAGAGAGATACATCACCTTAAAGATGCGACGTCGGAGCATGCTGCTGCACGCGCGCGTGCGTGCGCCACGGCGGACGGCAGCAGTCGGCCGGGACGGCCCGGGGAGGCGGCGGTCGGCGCGGGGTCATCGCCGGCGTGGGGGCGGCGGAGCCGGGGCTAGGTTTAGGGTTAGTGTTTGTGTATGGGTTGGGGTTTGAGTATGGGTTTTATATATATATATATATATATATATATATATATATAAGAGAGAGAGAGAGAGAGAGAGAGAGAGAGAGAGAGAGAGGGTGGGGGGGGGGGGGGGAGGGTTTGGTAGTTTTGCTGTGAGTGGGTTTTGCTTTGGGGTGGAGATTTTTGTTATAGGAATTAGGTTGTTTAGTAATAGGTTTTGGGTTTTAGTTTTTTTTTTTTACTATCATTATTATTATTACTATTATTATTTCTATTACTATTATTATTATTATTATTATTATTATTATTATTATTATTATTATTATTATTATTATTACTACTACTATTATTAATATTATCGTTATTATTATTATCATTATTATTATCATTATTACTAATATTATTATTATTACTATTATTATTATTATTTATTAACATATATTCAAATATATATAGATGAGGAAAAGTTCAAAAATAATATTTGCACACCAAATAAATTCTAAAAATTATTTTGTAAGGCTTTAATAAAATTCTACACTCAAAATATTTTATGAAATATTTGTAATTAATAATTAGACATTTATTTAGTTATAATAAATTAAATACTTGTATTATCTAATTAACTAAGTAATTAATTAAATGGTTATACAACAAAATATGTCATAGTAAATAATATAAAATCTTACAAAAAGAAAATTTGCCTAATTTGGCACGAAAAATTATGGGATGCTAATTGTTGGAAGTTGGGATAGAAAAATAACCACAAATAAATTATATATAAAAATCTAAATATTTAACCATTAATCTATGGTCATTATACTAACACCAAGGGATCGAATTTCTGTGCCACGAAAAGATCCTACAAGTAATGTCTCCTGTGTAGGCTACTTTCTATGAAGGGCGATACAGATTTTGGGGCCATCCTATATTATTAATGTCCAAACCACGGTGAAGTATCCTAATAAAATTATTGGGTTTTAATTGTTTTGAAAAATAATCTAAAATAAATACAAGAAATACAAAATACATCCAAAATACCTATTTTTTGGTGAGGGGGTTTACAAGAGGCATGGAGCGGCAACAAGCCAAATGTTGCACACCTAAGAATATATGGGTGTGTTGCATATTCACATATTCACATATCCCCAAGTCCAACAGGAAGACGCTTGATGATCGCGGTGAGAAATGCATCTTTCTTGGCTATAGTGAGGAGTCAAAGACATACAAGCTCTACAATCCACTAACAAAAAAATATGTGGTTAGTCGAGATGTTATGTTTGATGAAGATAAAGTATGGAACTGGAGTGATGAAGAGAAGGCCAAAGAGCAACATGTGCTTGAAGAACTCGAAGAGCCTTCACCAGAAGTTCCACCAGCTACGCCACCATCTCCTCAACATGCCACATCCTCTCCAACAAGAACCTCTCCATGTTCGGGTGAAAGCAGTAGCAGCAGACCTCCTATACACTAGAGTTCCATCAAAATAACAAGTCCCAAAAAAAATTACGAGCAGGCAGAAGAAGACGGAGAGACAAATCTTTTCTGCTTATATGCTGACCACGAGCCCCTCACCTTCCAAGAAGCTACAGAAGAAGATTGTTGGCGATCGACAATGGAGGAGGAGATACATGCTATCCAGAAGAATGATACTTGGGAGTTGACAACATTTCCAACAAACCAAAAAGCTATTGGCATCAAGTGGGTTACAAGATCAAACGTACTGCTGAAGGTGAAGTTTCTCGATACAAAGCAAGATTAGTAACCAAAGGCTACAAACAAAAGTACGGCATTGACTATGAAGAATTCTTTACACCAGTTGAAAGACTTGACACAGTAAGATTAGTGATCGCACTTGCCGCTCATCACAACTGGAAGATATATCAGCTTGATGTCAAGTCAGCATTTCTCAATGGCATCCTTGAAGAAGAAGTGTATGTACAACAACCAGAAGGCTTTATAGTGGAAGGAGAAGAAAGCAAGGTGTACCATCTAAAGAAGGCGTTATATGGCTTAAAGCAGACACCAAGAGCTTGAAATGCACGCATCGACAGCTATCTTCATCAGAATAGCTTTACTAAATGCCTATATGAGCATGCTGTCTACATGAAAAAAATCATCAAGGTAAATTTTTAATTATTTGCTTATATGTTGATGATCTGTTGTACATAGGAAATAGCAGTGAAATGCTTATGGAGTTCAAGTCATCCATGTTCAAGGAGTTTGAGATGACAGATAATGGATTAATGTCCTACTTTCTTGGTATTGAAGTACAACAACAAGAAAATGGGATATTTATATCCCAAAAGAAGTACATGAGATATTGGAGAAATTCAATATGAGTAATTCCAATCCAGTGAACATCCCAATAGCCACACGAATGAAACTATCAAAAGAAGGTAATGGAGGTTCTGTGGACTCGACTTTAATTTTTCAAGAGTCTGGTTGGTAGCCTGAGATACTTGACGATTATAAGGCCCAATATCGTGTATGGAGTCGGACTTGTGAGTCACTACATGGAGTCACCGAAGGAGTCACATTGGTTAGCTGTGAAGAGGATTCTAAGATACATCAAAGGCTCACTCAACCATGATCTCTTCTATGGTTATGGTGAAAATGCAGAGTTAGTAGGCTATTCAGATAGCGATTAGGGAGCTGACCAAGATGAAAGGAGAAGCACCAAAGGCTATGTATTCTATCTTGGTTTAACTGTATTTTCTTGGACTTCCAAGAAGCAAGGAGTTGTAGCCTTGTCTTCATGTGAAGCAGAGTATGTGGCGGCGTCATCTACTGTTTGTGAAGCTATTTGGTTGTGGAACATTTTGAGGGAGCTGGATCATCCACAAGAAGAGCCGACTGTTATATTTGTGGATAACAAATCAGTCATTCAACTTGCAAAGAATCCAGTGCATCATGGGAGGAGCAAACACATTGATACTCGGTTCCACTTTCTTCGAGATCATATGAAGAAGAAGAAGAAGAAGAAGAAGAAGAAGAAGAAGAAGAAGACAATAGAGCTCTAGCATTGCCACACTACTGAATAAGTAGCAGACATATTTACTAAGCCATTATCAAGAGAAATTTTCTTGAAGCTAAGAGACATACTCGGCATAAAATCGGTTTTGATTTGAGGGGGAGATGTTGATTCAAATTCAAAACTGAAATTTGTTTTAATTAAAAAATGAAAAGAGTTGTCGGTTAGGAAGTGTAAGAGTTGTTAGTTAGGAGGTGGAAGTGTAAGAGTTGTCGGTTAGGAAGTGTAAGAGTCTTGAATTAAAGTAAGGAGTTTTTTATCTCTTATCATGACATGTAAAGCCTATAAAATGAGGCTATTATATCTCATTGTATTCAAACCAAGTAAAGCAAAAAATTGAATAAAAGTTTCACTTCTCCATTTTACTATCTTCTCCACCTATAAACAAAGTATAGAATATTAGTTCCTTTGACTAATATTCAACAATTTCTTGTTGGTCGGTTCGAGTAGGCTGGTGAGGAAAGACGATTCGTGGATCTGTTGGGGACAAGCTTGGTGTAGATGCAGGAGGAGCCAAGAGGAGCTTCTAAACACCAGAGTGGAAAGACTGGAGAAGGAGGTCGGTGAAGCCGAGGGAGATGAGGCAGCGATGGAGCGCGGAGCCGACGAGGCCGACTTGTCGGAGAGAAAGGAGTCTACGGAGGCGAAGTTAGGATTAGGGTTTGGGAAGAAAATTAGAGTTAGTAGCTTACCACTAGAAGAAATAAGATATTTCTTGCATTTCTCTTTCTTCAGTTGAGATTGAATGGGATGAAAATAAGATTAGAGAGTGAAGGAGTATTTTTGTCCATTTAACTTTCTGTCAAATCCGTTAGGTTATTAACGTGTCTAGTTAGAGTTAGAGGTATTTAGTCGTATAATATAATAACATAGGATATGAAGTTGAAAACTATAATATTTGAGGGTATCAAGTTAAAAATTAGTCTTTTTAATAATTGTAAAAGACTTCCCAAAATCCACATCTGTACGAACGAAATCTAGCCCAACCATAGGGACAAATTGTATAAAATTACTATTTCACCCTTCCTCTTTTTTCTTATTTTTTTTCCTCCATCAATAGACAAACCTACTAAAAATATGACCCATTAACTTACGTTGTGTAGAGCATGAACTTGAAACCCATGAATCAAAAATATGAACCCTTGTTAGTATGAGCTCGAGAAGAACACATGGTCTCATTATCTACAAGAGGTAGGCATGCAACCAACAAAGAATCTTGAATACTCATAAACCCATTGAGTTAGCTCCATGGAGAAAGACACATGAACAAACTTCTACTATGGAGAAATGGAGTGAAAGTAGGACGGGGGGAATTTGACGGTTAAGTGAAACGAAATAAAAAATTCTTCGTTTTGGTGCTCTGAAGAAATGAAGATTAAAAGTGAAAATTCTAAATTTTGGTGTTTGATTAGTTGTTGAAGTGAGTGAGAAAATGTAACTTTTTGTTCAAGTGACATGAAGAGTAAATCTGTTTTCTGTTAAAATAAAGAGAAAGTGGTCATCCAACCAAATGCGCTAAGCAGAAATGAAGTTTTCCTACTCTGTGCTCCACTTCAAAGAAGAAGAAATTTTGATGTAAAAAATTCGATTTTGTGGCAGACAAGATTTACTGCTCATGTCAAATTACAGTAAATCTTGTTTGTAAACCCTCCAACCAAACTTGTGAAGTAGTCCAAAATCTAAATTTTGACCACTTTTATACTCCAAATTAATTCGCAAACAAAGCCCCTACGGAGGAGATGATGAAGTTGAAAATTGTAAAAAAAACAAACCCTATAATGATTGATTGAGAATCGTTAAAACTCAAACAAATAATCGGATGATAGTCAATTGTATCCAAGTTGAATTATCATCCTGTGGCCCAAACCCAACACGTGTGCAACTACATCAAGTAAATACGGGTAATATTAGACGGAAGGACGCCAAAATTGTCGCAAAAATCAACATCAACATCAAAACACACACACACACACACACACCCACTCTTATAGACACGACACAATCAGAGACAGACATTTAAGTGGTAGACAAATAACAGCTAGCTGAACAAAGTGGAAAATTACACACACTATATATATATATATATATATATATATATATATATATATATATATATATATATATATCACCAAATAATAATTATTAAGACTACTGATGTAAAATTCCTTCAAAATTGGTAAAAAAAAATATGATCATATATGTCAGCTGATTTTTTTTTTCTTATTACCAATCAACTTCACCCAATAATTCAAGTCTCTGCAAGGTCATACATTCTTCAATAAAGAACATAACTTACAATACTTGATGCTTGTAAAATCAAGCCAGAACTGCTCTGCTCCTCCCTTGGAAACAGCTTTGACACCTTTCATTTAATTCATTCATACATGAACACCAAATAATGGATAATAATGTTACACATTCGCTATGTTTCACATAATAGATGAATATATGCAAGTGCGATTAAATGTGATGATATCAGCTGTTTTGTTGAGCTCCATTGACGCTCTTCCTTGGGGTGGAAATAACTTGTGCAGGCTCCGCAGCTCCAAATACTGAGCTTCCAGCTACTATACAGTTTGCTCCTGCTGTAGCTGCCATGTCGATGGTCGATGGGCCCAAACCACCATCCACCTATCACAAATTATGAAACCAATGATGTTGGATTATTATTTATTTCTACCAAGGAAAATTGCCATGCTACCCAAACCCAATCTAAATGTGGGTACCAGGTTATTTTCAAGTTTGATACTAGCCAGCAGCCCTAAACTTTAGGTAAAACAAAAATGCTCACAAGTTATCAGACAACCTCGAGTTATTCAGAGTACTCGATCATGTTTGCATTACAATTTATACAATGATGTGCTTGCTTAATGCAAGTGAAATTAAAGTCGATTCATTAAATTGTTGAATGCATTGCCTTACCTCTATATCAATGGAAGGGTACTTCTTTCTCAATGCACGTACCTGAAAGGCCAGATTTAATCAGTTAAACATAGCAAAGAGTGAATGCCGGCGGGAAGTATGACATAGGTATATATGTCTATATAAGACTGTTGCACAAACACGGATACAACATGACACGTTTCGGACACAGCGACATGGATTGGTGTCAAAGCGTATTTTGGAGTGTCCGTGGCATGTCCAATATGTGTCCGACATGATGTGGCATGGAGACGCATAGATCTTTGGAGTGTCCGTGCTTCTTAGACATAAGATTTTCAGAGTATACCATGAATAAGCAGCAAGATCATTCACTACAACATAAAATGTAGTTAATTAAAACTGTACTCGAAGCAATGGCAGATATCATTTTAATATATAAGATGAATGACATTAACAATACCACCTGATCTGATATTTAGCAAATGAACATATAGTCATAGAGTGCCCAAAGATAACAATCGTCAAACACATTACTACATTACAGTACCAGGTATATTATAGATTTTCACATGTGAAAGCTAAATGTGAATACAGAACTTGTCAACAAAATCGATGGTGATATGACGGGAAAAGCATCAACATTGAACTCTCGTTAGCTTGTCAACAGATAGTCTCAATTAGAATTCAATCAGAATAATACTACATTATTAACCATATAATGTTTAAAGTATACGTACCTAGGAACAGAAAAGGCAAGGACAAGTATTACTGTCGGCAGTCCTATCCTACCAATCATACACAGTATAAAATTTGTGGGAA
>JAYESA010000438.1:185000-190000 GCA_036927795.1 Iris macrosiphon | reverse complement strand
CATATGACACATATACTAGCCAGTCAACACGATTGGTGAATTAAGTCAGCATATGTCTGGCCTACACTTTCCCATGCGTACTACGAGGTCTTTACTTGCATTCACTTAGATGGTTAGCACCATGTATTTATTTATTCAGTATTTTCATACCTGGCATATTATTTTTCTGTATCTTGTTATGTCTCACTGAGGACCTGGTTTCCTTCCAGATTTAGACGAGGCCTACTATCCCACGGTGTATGGTCCAGGACAGGAGACTAGGCATGCCACAGAGGAAGAACTAGAGGAGACACCATCAGAATCTACCTGATCCTAGAAGCTTGTTCACCTGGAGATGGAGCTGTTTTCTTAGATAGACGATACTTTAGTCTATCTTATTTTTGCACTATTATTATCTTTTGTAGTGGGTTTGTTCCCACAAGATGTATACTATGACTTTTTCAGACTCAGCATTATATATATTCAGCACTATTTCCTGACATTTCTGTGGATGAGATAGATTTACCTGTATTAAACTTATAATATTTTAGGACAGCGTAGCACGTTCCTTTGGGTCCATTAAATTGGATTAAACCCTTAGTGACGTGTCAGCTGGCCAATGCCACGTGGCCTAGTTCCATACATTTTGGGACTGGGGCGTGACATAGTTTTAGTGGTGGCCCATGCAGATCTAGTTTATTGCTAGTGGTATGATGACATGCCCAGCAAGCCTGCAATAGGATAGAAATACTAGGTCTCATCCACACTGACTTTATCAAAAAATTTGCATCCTGCTTTATTATCAATTATTAATTCCTTGTGCTTTTCTAATTAATTCTATCTTCTTCAGAAATATGGACATACCCGGTGGACATGCGATTGATGGGGCTAACCAAGCAACAGACCCTTCGCCCGATGTCCAAGGAACCCCGTCCACCCCGAGAGACCAATCCCCTAGAAGGATGCTGGTCTACCCGCCAACCCCGTACATCCACTAGAATCCTACCCAGACAGGAACACCAGCCCAGCATGAAGGGTAAACCTCCCAGGCCCCAACACCGCAGGCGGAGACACCACTGCCTCCACCTCCCGTCTTTCCTGCCCAGATGCCACAGCTTGAGGGACAAACTCAAATGTTCCAGTTCCTCCAAGCTATGTTTCAGACTCAATGGCAACAGACTGAAGCCCTGAGACAGTCTCAGTGGCAACAGACTGAGGCCTTGAGACAGACTTTGATGACGGCCTTGGAAAGAACGACTGTCCCGACACCAGCACCTGTCCAACCAGTGGGCACAGTCCGAGGCTTTCGACAAATGAGCCCGAGAACCTTTAAAGGCAGCGAAACCCCAGAGGAGATCTCAGATTGGATCTCCAATACAGAAATACTGCTGGAAGGCCCGCAACTTACCCCCGACCTGTGGATGACCGCCGTAAGAGCTCAACTCTTAGGCAATGCCCATCACTGGTGGGAATCCATAGAGCATAGCATCGGCAAAGATCAGACTTGGGAACAATTCTTGGAATATTTCAATACCAAGTACTTCCCTGCAACAGTCCAAAATGCCCTATACTCCCAGTTCCTGCACCTGGAACAAGGGAACATGACTGTTGACGCCTACGACGTGGAGTTCAGCAGACTAAGTCGATTCGGTACCATCTTGATACCGAATGAGCTGGAGAAGGCCAAAAGATTCCACCACGGCCTCACCTGCGAGCTCCAGATACGACAACGCAGTCAAGGATCTCCTACTAGGAGGTTCTTGCAGAAGCGAGGGTGCAAGAAGCTATTAGCCGAGGAGCGAGACGCTCTAATCCAACATTCCCGGCCAAAAACCAGCAAGGAGCAGGAGGCCCTATCCGTCGTCCACAAAATCAGACGCAGCAGACGACGGGGCCCTACCAGAAGAAGGATCTCCCGACTTGTCACTATTGTGGCAAGAAGGGGCATTTTGCCAATGACTGCAGAAAAAAGAAAGGACTCTGCCTAGTATGTGGAGCTAGCCAACATATGGCTAGGGACTGCCCGCAACGCAGAGATGCAGTACCTCAGAACGGGCAGAAATTAGGAATACCAGCCCAAAAGATGCTACCCTCCACATCTGGAGGATATCAGAAGGGAGCACCCCTGGCCACTCAGGAGAGCCAGTTCAAAGCCAGACAACAATCTGGAGGACAAAGGCATGGGCAAGCCTTTGCTTTAGCTGCAGTTGCCGAAGAACCCGAAGGTGAAACCATCTTAGGTACCATTTTTATTTGATTCTGGCGCTACCTTGTCATTCATATCTAGTAGTTTCGTAGCCATGCACAAACTAGTCACTTCCCCGCTACCCAAGTGCTGGAAAATTCTTACCGGAGGAGGTATTGTTCCAGTTACCAATATTATTGAAACATATTCGGTAGTCGTTTGTAGTAGAGAGCTAAGAGCGCAATTTTTGGTACTCCCAATGCCAAATTTTGACGTCGTCTTAGGCATGGACTGGTTAATCCAGAACGATGCTATCCTAGACTGCCGAAAAGGTAGTATCACCTTTAGACCACCAGGACACCCGGAGTTCGAATACGTACGAGGTACCATCGAGCAAGGAGTAGGCCAGACTCCTAGAGCTTACATGGCGATGGAGATAGAACCCCCAGCACTCGTTGCAGAATTCGAAGACGTATTCCCAGAGGAATTGCCAGGCCTACCGCCTGACAGAGAAGTAGAGTTCACTATTGAGCTGATACCCGGAGCTGCACCGGTATCCTCAAATGTGTACCGACTGGCGAAGAAGGAGCTTGACGAGCTGAAGATACAACTGGAGGAATTGCAAATCAAGGGATTTGTTCGTCCTAGTGCATCACCCTGGGGAGCACCAGTGTTGTTTGTACCCAAGAAGGATGAAACATATCGCATGTGTATTGATTACAGAGCCCTCAACGCTTTGACAATAAAAAACAAGTACCCCTTACCGCGGATCGATGATCTGTTCGATCAACTGACGGGAGCGGTGGTATTCTCAAAGATAGACTTGAGATTAGGCTATCATCAGGTCAAAGTACGGAGAGAAGACATTCCAAAGACAGCATTCAGGACTCGCTATGGTCATTACGAGTTCTTAGTGATGCCTTTTGGACTGACTAATGCACCAGACGTATTTATGAACCTGATGAACAGAGTCTTCCACCAATATCTGGACCAGTTCGTGGTAGTCTTCATCGACAACATCTTGGTGTACTCAAAGAGCCACGAGGAGCACGAAGAGCACCTGAGACTAGTGCTAGAGACGCTAAGACGTGAGAGCCTTTATGCTAAACTGAGCAAGTGTGAGTTCCTCCTTGATCGTGTCGCTTTTCTAGGACACGTGATCACAGGAGAAGGCATCTCGGTGGACCCAGCAAAGATCTCATCTGTGGAGACATGGCCAACCCCGACCAACGTCTCAGAGGTGAGAAGCTTTCTAGGACTTGCCGGATATTACCGGAGGTTCGTAGAAAACTTTGCAAGAATCGCGGAGCCAATTACCCGTCTTACCCGCAAGGATCAGGAGTTCATCTGGTCTGAGGAATGCCAGACAGCTTTCAATGAGTTGAAGAAGCGTCTGACTACTGCCCCCATTTTGACTATACCATCTGGATCCGGAGGTTTTGTAATCTATAGCGATGCATCCGGAAAAGGATTGGGTTGTGTCTTAATGCAACATGGGAAAGTTGTAGCTTATGCCTCAAGACAACTGAGGACTCATGAGAAGAATTATCTCACTCACGACTTGGAGCTTGCCGCAGTCATCTTCGCCCTGAAGCTATGGAGACATTATCTATACGGCGAACGAGTGGAGATATTCACCGATCACAAGAGTCTGAAATACGTCTATACTCAGAAGGACTTAAATCTGAGACAAAGACGATGGCTCGAAGTGATGACGGATTTTGAGATCGATCTGCAGTACCATCCAGGAAAGGCTAATGTAGTAGCTGATGCACTAAGTAGAAGACCCTCGGCATTCTTTATGATCACCCAACCAGGTCTATTGAGAGATCTAGAAAAGTTGGGAATAAAGGTCATTATCCCAGGAATTGACGGCCAATTGTCAAACTACCAGCTACAATCAACATTGGTCGAAAGAATCAAAGCTGCACTGCCAACAGATGCAAGATTTCAGAGGCTTCGACAAAGAACAGAGGATGGAATCCAGACAGGATGTCGCATACACGAAGATGGGACTCTAAGATGTGGAGAACGTCTTTATGTTCCAAATGGAGAACTTTGTGAGGAGCTGATGTCAGAAGCTCACAGCTCAACCTACTCTATACATCAAGGTGGCACAAAGATGTACAGAGATCTACGACAATACTACTGGTAGCATGGAATGAAGCAAGAGATAGCACGCTTTGTGGCCAAATGCCTGGTGTGTCAGCAAGTCAAGGCTGAACATCAGAGATCAGCAGGTCTACTTCAACCCCTCCCAATACCCGAGTGGAAATGGGAACACATTACGATGGACTTTGTTACGGGCTTTCCAAGAAGTCCCAGTGGTCATAATATTGTATGGGTGATCGTAGATAGACTCACAAAAGCTGCCCACTTCTTACCTTTCAGAGTCGGACAATCTACCGAAGTCTTGGCGGACATGTACATGAAGGAGATAGTGCGTCTGCATGGAGTACCAGTCAGCATAGTGTCTGACAGAGATACGAGGTTTACATCTTACTTTTGGCGAAGTATGCAAGAAAGTCTTGGTACCCGCCTCAAGTTCAGCACCTCGTACCATCCGCAGACTGATGGCCAATCAGAACGCACCATCCAGACGCTAGAAGATATGCTGAGAGCCTGCATGCTTGATTTCAGCGGATCATGGGAAGATCATTTGCACCTGGTGGAGTTTTCCTACAATAATAGCTATCAAGCAAGCATTCAAATGGCTCCCTTTAAAGCTTTATATGGCAGGAAATGTCGTTCCCCAGTATGCTGGAGCGATGTTGGCGAAAGACAGATCTTGGGACCAGAATTGGTTGTTCATACGGTGGAAAAAGTAAAGAAGATA
>JAYESA010000438.1:140000-180000 GCA_036927795.1 Iris macrosiphon | reverse complement strand
TTATACCTGGCATGTTATTTTCCTGTATCTTGTTATGTCCCACTGAGGACCTGATTCTCTTACAGATTTAGACGAGGCCTACTACCCCACGGTGTATGGTCCAGGACAGGAGACTAGGCATGCCACAGAGGAAGAACTAGAGGAGACACCATCAGAATCTACCTGATCCTAGAAGCTTGTTCACCTGGAGATGGAGCTATTTTCTTAGATAGACGATACTTTAGTCTATCTTATATTTGCACTATTATTATCTTTTGTAGTGGGTTTGTTCCCACAAGATGTGTACTATGACTTTTTCAGACTCAGCATTATATATATTCAGCACTATTTTCCTGATATTTCTGTGGATGAGATAGATTTACCTGTATTAGACTTATAATATTTTAGGACAGCGTAGCACATTCCTTTGGGTCATTAAATTGGATTAAACCCTTAGTGATGTGTCAGCTGGCCAATGCCATGTGGCCTAGTTCCATACATTTTGGGACTGGGGCGTGACAAATACATGTTGGTCCATGAGTCTAAACTAAACTAGTTAGGTCAACTAACACAAGTCCAAAAAAATAAATCTATCATTCTAATAATAAATAAATAATACAATAAATAAATATTTAACATGCACAATATTCAATTAATTATAAAATGACCGAAAATACCCATTTTTAGAAAATACGGTAGTGACATGGTACAGTAGGCACTCTGGCTGGTCCCCTCTGAGCGGCTGCTCACCCTGACGAGTCTGAATAGATGGACAGTCCCTCAGCTGATGTGCCTGACGATCCACAGGACAAGCATGTACCCAACCTCTTCCTGCAGATGTCTCTAGTATGTCCTGTCTTCCCATAATATGCACACTGGGCAACGGGTTGAGTCTGCCTCTGTGGCTGCTGCTGCTTGATGTATCGCGAACTGGTGTCTGGTGCTGCTGATGTTGCTGCTGGTATGGCCTCTGATGCTGTTGAAAGTGTGGGCGCTTGGCCGGTCCTGTGTTACCACTTGTTCCTCCAGAAGTGCCGCATCCTCTCTTGGTCTTGAGGTCCAAGTCATCCTCAGCAATCTGGACATCCATCAGAATACCCTTAAATATAGTAGTGCGAGCCGAAGTACGAGACTTGATCTCTCTAGTCAACCCATTCCTGAATTTTCGGGCTCTGTCTCCTGGGTCTCGAATCATCGATGGCGCAAAATGACTCAAACGGCAAAACTCTGTGGCGTATTCGTCGACTGACATGTTTTTTGGACCAAGTCATGGAACTGACTTTCCAATGCTCCTAGGGCTACATCAGAAAAGAACTTCTCCTTGAAGAGATCATTAAATTCCTCCTAAGTAAGTCCTTCGACAGTGAGTCTCAGCTCCGTATGATACCATGTCAGTGAGATATCAAACATTTGACTGTCAATGGCCTCGATCTGAAGAATCTTCAGAATCTGCGCCAAGCGCAAGTTTCTCTCTATATACTCTAGCCAGTCGTCAACGTAGAGTATCCCTTCGGTGCCTTTGAACTCTCGAGGCATCATCCTCTTGAAGTCCACTATAGTACCCGGCCTCTGGTGCTGCTGGCCAGGATGCTGCTGGTGTTGTGCTACTCTCTCCACAGCCTGAAGAGCCACCTTATGAGCATTCTCCATGCTCTCTCTCATCAGCTCTGTTTGTGCCAGGTGCACCTCTTCCTGCACCCTCTGAGCCTCAGCTTGAACACGCTGAGCTTTCACCGTCACTCTCTGGGCATCTAACATGCCTTGGATCAGTGTGAGCATCTGTGCCCCGTCAACGGTGTCACGCCCCAGTCCCAAAAATACGTAGGACTAGGACACGTAAGCATGCCAGCCGCATGGATATGGCAACTCCAATATATGGAAACCAAATCCATACGTACGCTGTAATATGAATATCAATCCACATGTGGTATAAATCTATCACAAGTCACATGGTATAATCTAAATCTTATCCACAGAAAATCAAATATAAATAAATAACCAGTATCTATGAAACTAGATCTCAATATAAGTATCTAAGGATGATAGTTGGATGGAAACAAATCCACTACCAACTCGAATATAAGGACAAATACAATATAAGTACACCACAACAAACACAATATAAGAATACCAGCTATCAATCACGGCTCGAAGAGAAGACATCCACGAAGCATATAGCCATCCAAATCTGCGCTCCTGCAAATACTCAAGAACAGATACACCTGGCAGGGGACCAGGTCCTCAGAGGGACATAACAAGATACTTAAACACATGCCAATAAAGTACTAAAATAAATATCCAAAGGGGGTCACCTAACCGTCTAAGTGAATGCAGTTAAGAACAACTTTCCCCACAAGTGAGCTATCTGGCTGAAAACTGGGATTGGCATGACTCTCTCGGAGAACCAGGGGCCTCAAAGGTACGTCATCTTTTGAACGGCGGAGGCCCGCCAAGTAGTATAGGGGTCATCATCGCCCGTATCTCCAGCGAAGCTTCCGGGTTACAGAAGAAAAAAGTGTAAAGGAGCTCAAATGCGGTACTTGTTGTTCTCCCCACCCCATGCTCTAAGCATGTCACATCCATGACACCATTTGGTTCATAGCCTATTCTTAGTACCCTAGCCCAATCCTGCAACCAAACAAGGACAAGGATGGGACCACCGTACTACAATAGGCTATGTCCCTAGACCTCTAATAACTGCTAAGTCTACTAGCATGTAAAGTTTCTAACAGCAGTTATTCCTAACGCACGGCCCACACGTACAGGAGGCCAAACCTGCATGCAAGTCCGTGATCTACATAAGAATCACAACTCGTGTAAAAATTGTGTCACGGCCAATGAACCTAATGATGCTATATGATAATGGGGTAGTCTCATAAACAAGGTCAATGCAAATACATAAATAAAAACATATCGCGATAACACCGTCGCGCGCATTTTATATAACAGTTAAAATATATGAAATAAAGACAGAAAATAAAGATGCATGCAACATATGGAATATAAATAACAGTACAATGGCAAGGTATACTTGCCTGGCAAGGAAGCTACAATGTACCAATAATCTGCTCCAGAAATCGCGCAGTACAAATCCAATATCCTATGTACACATAAATATAATACAATAGAATAATTAGTCTTTACACTAGCACATACACAACCATATTTACACTGGACTCAGGGGGTATACTAGGGGTAACACTGGTCATCTAACACGGTCAATTACGCGTTGAATTACGCGGGTGTCGTGTCTTCAAGTACTGTACGAAATCAGTCAGTCAACCAGTACGTTAATGTACGCAAGGCGGACAAATTCATAAGTTCTTAGGGTCAACATGGTCAAGGTAAGTATGGGATAGTCCACGATGTCCTAGGGTCGTACAGTCTGAATATTTAGTCATAATTATCAATTAGCATTTACTTACATATATATTCATATAACTATATAATAATATAACCATCAATTTATTTACATAATTATTG
Organism: Iris macrosiphon; assembly: GCA_036927795.1. Classification (NCBI taxonomy): domain Eukaryota; kingdom Viridiplantae; phylum Streptophyta; class Magnoliopsida; order Asparagales; family Iridaceae; genus Iris; species Iris macrosiphon. The sequence continues at coordinate 176,538 of JAYESA010000438.1, read as the reverse complement.
GAATATATATAGTAATTACGTACATAAATATATATATCAAACTGAATAATATTTGCGTACATGTAAATGTACGAACGCGAGTTGGGTTCTCCGACTCAGGGTCTGATGTAAACTAACCGTGGTGGCTAAATACTACGTCCTACTGGAACACTGTCAAAGAATGTACTCGCCTGGGGTCCTGCTGCTGGTATGAATCATAGTCCAAGTCACAGTCCAAATAGCCTATGTATTACAAATTTATCACGTCAAAAGATAATTTATTTTAATTTATTTAATTCTGGAATAATTACTCTAAAATCCTATTTTAATCTTATTATTCTGATTTTTATGTTAATTCCTAAATTTTGTCCAAAGAACTAAATTTTATCAACTTGAGACTCATGGCACGCAAATCGAGGCGATATGTTGACCGAAAAGTCAACCGACAAAATCTCAACTTTCATGCAAGATGTCCTGTAGATTTCAGCGTCAAAAACATACTTGAATTTATGGCTCGTCCGAATTCAAATTCGTTTGGGAATTATGGCACATACAAATTTTGTATTGTGCACCGATGGTTAAATTCTAACCTATAAGTTCTACAGAGTTAACAGTATATAAATACTTCGAATTAAATTCTGGGAAAAACATATATCAATTATCTAGACATTAGCTTTTCGAAACTTCAAACGGTTCATGATTCTGATTCCTGTTTCTCCCAGAATCACGAAAACATCAAAATACGTCTATTTTTGGACATACTGTGCTCTACGAATTTTCTAGAATTTAATACTCATAATTTCGTAAAAAAATTTATATAATCAGAAAGCTAACCTCAATATCGTTCTAACACAAAAAACTAGGCCTCGTTTAGAGTCCGAAACTATGCGCAATGGCTTCTGGAAGATGAAGGAACCCTAGATGGCAATTCTCCAAAAATCGGCTCAAGAAAAACCCTAGAAAATAACTTAAACTATTATATATATAGAGGAGAGAGAGAGTGCAGCCGCGGCTTGGAGTTGACACGTGTCAGCCATCCGCGTAGCCCCGCCCAAATCGAATGATCAGGGTTTGACCCGGCTCGGCTCAGCTGAGTCCGAGTCGAACTCTGACTCGGCTCGGCTCGAGGTCGGCTCGGCTCGCACCCACCCTGCGGTCACTAACAGGCGGGCCCGGCACTGTTCTCTGCTGGAGGCTGACAGGTGGGCCCACTGTTTGCTGACTGGGCAGAATTAATTACTTTTTGGGTTTTCTTTTTCAGAAATTAGTTTTTAATTCAGTTTTTCATAATTAACTCAAAATAAATGCTAAAAATAATCAGAAAATTCCCAAAAAATTCTAGAAAATATATTTTATTATTTAGAACCTAAAATAAAAGTTTGAGATATTTTTAATTAAGTTTGAATATAAATTAAATTCTTCAAAGTCCTAGAAAATTAGTGTTACTAGTTTTTAATTAACTAAAAATTATAAAAAATCACAATAATCTAAAATAGCCTAAAAATAATTCTAAATAAATATTTATATAAGTAAATATACTAAAAAAAATTTATTTTCTAATTAACTAAGAGATTACTCTAAATAAATTCAACATCTATAATAAATATAATAATATAAAATATACACAAAATACCTATTTTGGGTGAGGGAGTTTACAAACGGGCATACCTCCGGGAGATGGAGTCAGTGGTGGTGGAAGATTCTCTGTCATAGCTGGGGCAACCCTCGGAATAGGTGGAGGAGAAGGAACCCCGAAAGTTACAGATACTCCCACATGAACAAGAGATGTAGAAGGAACTCCAGATGTCTATTCGTCAGGTCGAGAGGTGGCCGACCTCTCTGAAGCTGCTGCTCCCAGCCTCAAAGACCTAGTCTTCGACGGCATCCTGAAGACAGACCGAAAAGAATCAATTAAGGTAATAGATACGATATCATCAAAGAAGGACAGTAAAATTCTAAAGGAAGCAATTATTTAGAATAACATTGTAAAGGATCATAAATTTCCTAGTTGAGATTGAGCATACTCTCATCCTAATCCTATATCCTATATCCTATCGCAGGCTCATAGCAATACTCTAAGTGAGCACTACTACAATATCTCTCTAAATGCGAATCTAGACCTGCATGGGCCACCACTAAAAATATGTCACGATCTGTACCCAAAATTTGGGCATGAGTCGTGGGTACGTCCAGCCTACGCCACAGCATCGGCGGTAGAATGCTGTCTAGGTCTCAATAATACTAAATATAGCTCACAACCTGTCAATGATATCAACTCCATAAGGAGCACAATGAAATATACATTGCTCAACAGTCCATTCCATATACTCAATCACAATAACTATAAGAAATAAATGGCATGATGAGATAAAAGATAAGAAGTACTTGACGTAGGTCAAGCACAACAACTCAAAATAGAGATAAAACTAAAGTCTAGCTGTCCAACATAAATAGTCTCAACAAAGTCTCAACATAAACTCAACATAAACTCGACATAAGTCTCAACATAAACTCGATATAGTCTCAAAAGATGCATAAAATAACTGTCTAAATAGCTGCAGGTAGTGTCTCCTCTAAGGGAAGGGACTCCTCTAAGATCTCCGGTGTGTAGTCTCCTTCTATACCTGGTCCATAGTGTGTAGGACAGAAGCCCTCAATATCCTCTAGAAAAATATATTCAGTCAGGATTTGAGCGAAGTACAAGCACTAACAGCAGCTCCATGTATATTGACAAAAACTATAATACAGTGTAAAGAAATACAAGATGGATATAAATACTGGAATAAGAAATATTAGTGAGTATGAAATACTGAAAATAAGAATTACTGGAGAGTATATCTGTAAACCCCCTCGACCAAATATTTAGTTAATTAGCTTAGATAGAGAGATTATGGTTATTTTGGTGCAGATTAGAATTTATACACAGAGTTTATTTATTTGTGCAATGCTTATAATACTTAGGACACCTTACAGTTGTCCCGATATTTAGGACACTATACTAGTTGTTACCCTGAAACAAATTCCATACACTTTGCCTAGACATACCAACCTACCATAATGACCTTTGTGCAACCCCCAGATACTGATTTTTGTGCCTGATTTTAGTCGCACAAAAGTTGTTACAAACGTCCGTACGTGAATTCAATTAATTGCATATTTACGTTCGTTGTCCGTTCCAATCGAAATTGAGACCCAACCTCAACCCGTTTTGACCAACCCCGATCATGACATTATTATACTCTAAGCCTACCACGCCATGACGCTTGTGCCCACCCAATTTGGACTCCATGTATTTTTAAATTAATTTAGGAACACCCGGTGCATTAATTATAATTAAATTAATGTAGTGTCTCAACCTCACTCAAATTAGACCCAACTCCAACCCAAACCCTCACACACACCCTCAAGCCTCATACTAAACACCATACACCATTCTAGTCCACTACAAAATACCAAACATGGTGTTTTGTCACATCAAATCCTCAATTTAATATTTATATGCAATTTCCTAATTGTTCAGGGACTTTTATGCAATTTAGCAATGAGGTGCCCCCCTCTCATTGGCCCAACCACATGAAGAAGAGACCCCCTTCCTTTGACCGGTCCACAAATAATTTCCCCCCATTTTCATGTACTTTGAACCATTTTTGGAGGACACATCATAACCCCACATTTCAAATACCTTAGATCCTAGCCACATGTGCAACATGTGGAGGCCCTCACACAACCTTAGAAAACTACCCAGCCGGCCCTAATCCCAAGGCACCCCCCCTCTATCTCACCTACAAATATACATGTTACATCACCTAAAACTACACACAAACCCAAGCTACAAAGAGTAAAACCTAGAAATTCCTAACCCACACAAACCCGGCCACCACCCTACCCGACTTCCCACAGCCCTCCCTCGGCCAGCCACCGCCTCCGGCAACCCCCGCGACGATCCTCCTCCGACCAGCACCCACTCCCCCACCTCCAGCCACCGCCCCCGGCCACTACTCCGCCTACAGCCACCTCCAACACCACCGTCCTCACCATCAGACAAACCCTCCCGCAGCCCGAGCCGACCACCCGAGCGTCCCCCAGCTCGCCACCGTAGCTCGGCCGACCACCATACTCCGCCGATGTCTTCCCCAGCCAGTCCCCTCCATCCCCGCCACGGCTCACCCCCGGTCGACGTCGCAGCCGGCCGACACGACCCCCGCAGCACCAACCGCTGCTGAATCCCGCTATTGTTGACGATGACCCCCCCCCCCCCCCGCGTGCCGGAGCTCCGTCCGGCCACCCTCGCCGGCGACGACCCGCCCGGCGGACCCACCTCGACCCCCTGGACGTCAAGGTATAAACTTAGTATACGTATAGTGTATTATACATAGTATACATGGATGGCATTGGGTATATGCTAATATATATATAAGTATTCTGTTTTAGTATTTATATATATACTTCTATATATATATTGTATTCAATATACATATTGTATTCTATTTGTATATAATATATATATATATATATATATATATATATATATATATATATATATATATATATATATATATATATATATATATATATATATATATATATATATATATATATATGTAGTTCGTATTATATGTATACACATAGTATATAGATTGTACATGTATTAAATACTTTGTATATATTAATATCTATTATGTATATATATATATATATATATATATATATATATATATATATATATATATATATATATATATATATATATATATATATATATATATATGTATGTATGTATGTATGTATGTTTATATATTTTTGTGTATATATATAAATATATATATTTGGTGTATTTATTATATTTTGTATATATATAAATATATATATTTGGTGTATTTATTATATTATGTATATATATAAATATATATATTTGGTGTATTTATTATATTGTGTATATATATAAATATATATATATTGTGTATATAAATATAAGTATATATATATATATATATATATATATATATATATATATATATATATATATATATATATATATATATATATATATATATATATATATGTTGTGTATATGTACTTATGTACATAAACTATTATTTTAATATATGTATATGTATTAAATTATATAGGAGGTATTATGTATTTAAATATTATTTACATATATATATATGTAAATGTATTTAACTAATATGTGTATATGTACATATTAAATTGTGTATTATTAGGTAATATATATAGATGCTATTTTAAATATGTACTATTAAACATACATATTTTATTATGTTTAAATATGTATTAGTATACATATATGTATATATGTTATATGTTATTAATGTATTATATGTATATATGTATTATGTACGTATTAGGGTATCGTTGCATTTATATTTATGTATTTATATATAAATACTTACTTAATGTATTTACGTATTGATGTGTTGGTACTATATATATATATATATATATATATATATATATATATATATATATATATATATATATATATATATATATATGTATAATATATAAATATAAATATAAATATGTCTATATGCATAACTGTATATATATGTATGTATGTTATTAAATTACTTAATATATGTATATGTATATGTGTTATGTACTATGTTAGCATAGAAAATTAAGCATGGTGTAAATTAGTGATTTATAATTTTGGGTTATCTGTTCGTAGGCATCCGAGACGGTGCTACCTTGACTGCTGGTTCCGGAATATTGCTTGTGCACACCAGAGTTCTAGGCAAGTATACCTTGCCTTGTTGTTACTGTTTAAATTTAGATGTTTATCTAGTTGCATATTTTATTGTTTCAATATTAACTGTGCGCGTCCGAGAAGACTCGGGTGCAGTCAACGAAGGCGTTGACGTTAGGACTTGTGTCTGACCTAGTGTCTAATGGATCCACCTAAAGTTGAGAAGTTATCAATATGACTTCCTAGGCCTTGACACGTATCTTAACACGTCACAGAGTGAGTTCATGTAGGGACGCGTACTTCATGACCGACTGGCCATTAGCATGAGCAGCACGTGTGACGGCATTTAGATTAGCTGTTTATTTCTATAGCGACTTGCATCATAGTATGAGATGTCCACGTCGCATTCGCGACTTGTACAATTACATTGGGTGGGGAAGACAATTAGTAGGCGTATGGGACAGACATTTGGCCGCCATAGTTTCAGAGTAAACTGTGGGACCGTGAGCCTCAGTGTTACCCGGTTATGGGCCATGTGTTACCCGGTTATGGGCTCAGGTTACCCGGTTATGGGCATATATGCTTGTCGATACATCCGGCAGAGGTTACTAGCTGTGCTCTATCATGATCGGTGATGTAGTCAGCATATACTCCTGGCATCAAGTTTACAGCTAATGCCAGGTACTTAGCCTCTGGCTCGACGCTATGCTTTATACCTTTCACCTACCCATACGTACCAGGGTTATCTTCAAAGTGCATTTTACGTAGCTGGTTAGTTCACCCTTGAGTTTACACAGTATATACTTTATGGCATGCATTTTTGTATCTTGTTACGTCCCTCTGAGGACCTGGTTCCCTTTCATATCCGGACGAGCACTTGTACCCGACCATCTACGGAGCAGGAGTAGAGACAGGATTCCTGATTGAGGACTTTGAGGCATTTCCAGGGGAGTTCCCGTGATTGAGTACGCAGCTGTTTCGGACTAGAGTTTTCATATCTAGCTAGTTGATACTCTAGTCTAGTTATCTTACTTCTTTCTGTACTTTATTTCCATTTCTGTATTTCAGTGGGTTTGTCCCCATCAGACTATTTCAGATGTACTATGGATATTCAGACTCTTATGTTTTATTTATCAGCTTTTGTTTCAGCATTACGATATTGTATTCTGTGGATGAGATTAGACATCACCTGTTATATATTAGCATATAGACTTGTTAGTATTTTAGGACAGCGTAGCATGCTTCGATAGGATCCATTAAATTAGGATATCCTTCGGAGTCGTATCAGCTGGCCAATGCCACGTGGCCTGGTCCCTTGTATTTTGGGACTGGGGCGTGACATGGTTTTAGTGGTGGCCCATGCAGGTCATGTTTATCGCTTGTGCTATGGTAACATGCCCAGCGAGCCTGCAATAGGATAGAAATTAATAGATTTCATCCACCTTAATTTTCGCCTTTGAACCTCCTTCGCATTTGATTAACTAAATATCTGCATCCTACTTGTTATTTCCGTACTCTTTTAATAAAGTTATATTTCTTGCAGCAAGATGAACTTGTGCAGCGGACGCGAGGCATACGGCGCCATTGTGCCATCCACCACCGCACCAAGGGAGGATACACCCCCTGGACCACCCGGAGAGCAGCCTCCACCACAGGCACCGGTGATTCCCCAGGCTCCGATGATACATTGGCACCAGGCTTCTCCTGACGATCGGATGCAACAGCCGGAGGGCCAGACTTCTCAGACTGTCCCACAGCACTTCGAGGGCCAGACATCCAGAGCTACGTCGATGCCTCAGTCTGAGAGACCGACATCTGAGGAGACTCCTACGACGCAGCCAGAGGCCCCATTGCCATCACCTTCGTCCTTTCCACCACAGATGCCACACCCAGAGGAACAGTCGCAGATGTTCCAACTCTTCCAAACTATGATGCAGGCGCAATGGCATCAAACCAAAACGTTGAGACAGAGTTTGATGGCAGTAATGGAGAGGACACCTGCCCCAGCACCCGTACCAGCACCTCCACCAGCTCAGACAGTTGGTATTGTACGATGGTTCCGCCAAATGGGCCCGAATACTTTTTCGGGCAGCGAGACCGCAGAAGAGATCTCTGATTGGGTCGCCAACACGGAGATGCTACTAGAGGCTTCACAGTTACATCCACACCTTTGGATGACCGCAGTGAGGGCCCAACTGAAAGGCAATGCCCATCACTGGTGGGACTCCATAGATCGCAGCGTAGGCAAGACGCAGACGTGGGACCAGTTTTTAGAGTACTTCAATATGAAGTATTTCTCGGCTACGGTCAGGAATGTCCTCTACTCCCAGTTCCTGCACCTGGAGCAAGGGAATCTGTCCGTAGACGCATACGACGCAGAGTTTAGTAGGCTTAGCCAATTTGGCACCGCCCTGATACCCAACGAACTGGAGAAGGCTAGGAGATTCCATCACGGCCTTACCTTCGAGCTGCAGAGGTACACTACTACTCAGGCGAGGATCTCTTATGAGAAAGTTCTGTTAGAGGCTAGGATCCAGGAGGCTATTAGCAGAGGATCGAGACGTTCCAGCACGACTGCACCAGCCAGAGCTCAGGCCGAAGCAGGAGGACCGATTCGTCATCCAGGAGTGCAGACGCAACAGAAGATTGTGCCATATCAGCAGAGAGAGCTACCGACGTGTCACTTTTACAGAAAGAAGGGACATGTCTAGAAAGATTATAGAAGAAGATTAGGACTGTGCTTAAGGTGCGGATTGACCCAACATCAAGCTCAGGAGTATTCCTAGTATAGCGATAGAGCCCGGCAGATAGTACAAACGCCAGCCCCACCAGCCCTAGGTATGTCCGTAGCATTGCTTGATGATTTATAGCTTATTACATGTTATTTTAATTTCGAGGACAAAATTCTTATAAGTTGGGTAGATTGTAAACCCCCTCGACCAAAAATTTAGTTAATTAGCTTAGATAGAGAGATTAGGGTTATTTTGGTGCAGATTATAATTTATACACAGAGTTTATTTATTTGTGCAATGCTTATAATACTTAGGACACATTACCGTTGTCTCGATATTTAAGACACTACACTAGCTGTTATCATGAAACAAATTCCATACACTTTGCCTAGACATACCAACCTACCATAATGACCTTTGTGCAACCCCCAGATACTGATTTTTGTGCCTGATTTTAGTCGCACAAAAGTCGTTACAAACGTCCGTACGTAAATTCAATTAATTGCATATTTACGTTGGTTGTCCGTTCCAATCGAAATTGAGACCCAACCTCAACCCGTTTTGACCAACCCCGATCATGACATTATTATACTCTAAGCCTACCACGCCATGACGCTTGTGCCCACCCAATTTGGACTCCATGTATTATAAAATTAATTTAGGAACACCCGGTGCATTAATTATAATTAAATTAATGTAGTGTCCCAACCTCACTCAAATTAGACCCAATTCCAACCCAAACCCACACACACACCCTCAAGCCTCATACTAAACACCATACACCATTCTAGTCCACTATAAAATATCAAACATGGTGTTTTGTCACATCAAATCCTCAATTTAATGTTTATGTGCAATTTTCTAATTGTTCAGGGGCTTTTATGCAATTTAGCAATGAGGTGCCCCCCTCTCATTGGCCTAACCACATGAAGAAGAGATCCCCCTTCCTTTGACCGGTCCACAAATAATTTCCCCCCATTTTCATATACTTTACACCATTTTTGGAGGACACATCATAACCCCACATTTCAAATACCTTAGATCCTAGCCACATGTGCAACATGTGGAGGCCCTCACACAACCCTAGAAAACTAACCAGCCGACCCTAATCCCAAGGCACCCCCCCTCTCTCTCACCTACAAATACTACATATTACATCACCTAAAACTACACACAAACCCAAGCTACAAAGAGTAAAACCTAGAAATTCCTAACCCACACAAACACGGCCACCACCCCACCCGACTTCCCACAGCCCTCCCCCGGCCAGCCACCGCCTCCGGCCACCCCCGCGACGATCCTCCTCCGACCAGCACCCACTCCCCCACCTCCAGCCACCGCCCCCAGCCACTACTCTGCCTACAGCCGCCTCCAACACCACCGTCCTAACCATCAGACAAACCCCCCGCAGCCCGAGCCGACCACCCGAGTGTCCCCTAGCTCGCCACCGTAGCTTGGCCGACCACCATACTCTGCCAACATCTTCCCCATCCAGTGCCCTCCGTCCCCGCCACGGCTCGCCCCCGGTCGACGCCGCAGCCGGCCGACACGACCCCTGCAGTGCCAACCGCTGCTGAATCCCGCTGTTGTTGAGGATGACCCCCCCCCCCCCCCGCATGCCGGAGCTCCGTCCGGCCACCCTCGCCGGCGAAGACCCGCCAGGCGGACCCACCTCGACCCCCTGGACGTCAAGGTATAAACTTAGTATACGTATAGTGTATTATACATAGTATACATGGATGGCATTGGGTATATGCTAATATATATATAAGTATTCTGTTTTAGTATTTATATATATACTTCTATATATATACTGTATTATATTTGTATATAATATATATATATATATATATATATATATGTAGTTCGTATTATATGTATACACATAGTATATATATTGTACATGTATTAAATACTTTGTATATATTAATATCTATTATGTATATATATATATATATATATATATATATATATATATATATATATATATACATGTATTAAATGTAACGCCCTGCTCCGCGCCGGCGTTATATATCAAGGTGAGTGGGCAGAACTTCGTTCTCTGATTCTTGCACGCCTTAATAATAACCTGAGTTTTTGCTTGCAATGTTTTCTTAAGAGAATGATAGAACCTGCCTTGCATGTTAATGAACGAACTCACCTAGCTTGTCTTTGAATCAATGTCTGCTAAACGAGAATCCTGAATCGCCTGCTTAGAGTGCATGAACATGTTCACTATCGTCTATGCTTCGAGAGAACCATACTGTGCCTGAACGTGTTCAAGTGATAAGTCGGATTGCCCCGCAACAATGATAACTGTTCTGATGGTTCGTCTCGTCTGCATACTAGAGTTTATTTGATAGTGTTCCATGCATTCGCACGCGGTCGGATAATGGCTTTTGGTGGAGAGCTGAACTGCATGCGTTCAAGCCACCATGGGTCACAGCTGCCATTAGCATCAGAGAAATGAGTCATTGGTATGCTGTTCCACCAGCTGCCGATCCTGAGATACTCGGGGACCGCCCTGCATATAGCTAAGTCATTGTGTTGGCTTGGATAGAGACTGCCCCTAAGAATGTGCATTGTGTGTCTAGCTTTGCATCTGACCCTGGAGTCGCCCGAGATACGCTGCGCACACCCTGAAACATGAACGGCTTGCTTGCTTGCATATTCAATATAAAACTCTGTTTCCAAACATGTTTCCAAACAAGTAATATGACTCTGCTAGAACTGCATGAAACGAACCTAGGTAAAACTAGAAAGATCACTAGTAATGTAATGTTTTATAACATGATTACTTAGTGCCTGTTTGAGTGAATGCTTGTTTCTGTTTAGTTGTTTTATCTCACCAGTACTTGTATAAAGTGCTGACCCACCAACAGTTTACTTGCTTGCAGGTACTGGATCGTCCGAGGGAGCGATAGCCGTGCCACAGTCCCGAAGACCCGGAATCCTGGTTTCGATTGTTGCCCCGAGAATGCTATCGTATAAGGGGGCATAATGTATGGAACGAACGTGTGCCTTTGCTAAGGGAAACCCAAGTTGCCTCGATTGTCCTGAACGCTCAGTTGGCTAAATGCATTGCATTGCAACAAGTCCCTTTCCGCTGCTAACTCGATTGATGCGATGATAGCCAACTATCAACTTAAACGATTGGCCTTGCACGGGCGCAACCCCAGGCCCGTGCGACATCACGTCCTCCGAAAGCTCGACTCGGGCCATTCGATTAGCTCCCCTTCCTCCCTCGTGCCCGCGGGACGGGCGCGATGATTCGCGTCCGGTGCGCCGAGGCACGGTGATTCGTGCCCGGTTCGTTAAATCCCGGCCGCACGGGGCGGGGCGGGGCGGAGCGGCGGCCCGGGCGGGACCGGGGCATGACAGAATGGTATCAGAGCGGAATCGATCTTCTGGCCCAAAAATCCATTGCTATGACTCTGAGATATTATCGTTATGGTTTTGCAAAGAGCGTTCCATACAATAAGTCCATAGATATTCTCAAAGTGCAAACATTTTCTGAACTTGAATTGCTTGACTGTTTCGATTGAGTACGGCGAGGGACGGCACTATCGCTACTCGGGATATCGAGAAGTTTATCCTTGAAGTTTCGAGGACGAAACTTTTTGTTGGTTGGTAAGTATGTAACGCCCCGCTCTGCGCCGGCGTTATATATCAAGGTGAGTGGGCAGAACTTCGTTCTCTGATTCTTGCACGCCTTAATAATAACCTGAGTTTTTGCTTGCAATGTTTTCTTAAGAGAATGATAGAACCTGCCTTGCATGTTAATGAACGAACTCACCTAGCTTGTCTTTGAATCAATGTCTGCTAAACGAGAATCCTGAATCGCCTTCTTAGAGTGCATGAACATGTTCACTATCGTCTATGCTTCGAGAGAACCATACTGTGCCTGAACGTGTTCAAGTGATAAGTCGGATTGCCCCGCAACAACGATAACTGTTCTGATGGTTCGTCTCGTCTGCATACTAGAGTTTATTTGATAGTGTTCCATGCATTCGCACGCGTTCGGACAATGGCTTTTGGTGGAGAGCTGAACTGCATGTGTTTAAGCCACCATGGGTCACAGCTGCCATTAGCATCAGAGAAATAAGTCATTGGTATGCTGTTCCACCAGCTGCCGATCCTGAGATACTCGGGGACCGCCCTGCATATAGCTAAGTCATTGTGTTGGCTTGGATAGAGACTGCCCCTAAGAATGTGCATTATGTGTCTAGCTTTGCATCTGACCCTGGAGTCGCACGAGACACGCTGCGCACACCCTGAAACATGAACGGCTTGCTTGCTTGCATATTCAATATGAAACTCTATTTCCAAACATGTTTCCAAACAAGTAATATGACTCTGCTAGAACTACATGAAACGAATCTAGGTAAAACTAGAAAGATCACTAGTAAAGTAATGTTTTATAACATGATTACTTAGTGCCTGTTTGAGTGAATGCTTGTTTCTGTTCAGTTGTTTTATCTCACCAGTACTTGTATAAAGTGCTGACCCACCAACAGTTTACTTGCTTGCAGGTACTGGATCGTCCGAGGGAGCGATAGGCGTGCCACAGTCCCGAAGATCCGGAATCCTGGTTTCGATTGTTGCCCCGAGAATGCTATCGTATAAGGGGGCATAATGTATGGAACGTACGTGTGCCTTTGCTAAGGGAAACCCAAGTTGCCTCGATTGTCCCGAACGCTCAGTTGGCTAAATGCATTGCATTGCAACAAGTCCCTTTCCGCTGCTAACTCAATTGATGCGATGATAGCCAACTATCAATTTAAACGATTGGCCTTGCACGGGCGCAACCCCAGGCCCGTGCGGCATCACGTCCCCCGAAAGCTCAACTCGGGCCATTCGATTAGCTCCCCTTCCTCCCTCGGGCCCGCGGGACGGGCGCGGTGATTCGCGTCCGGTGCGCCGAGGCACGGTGATTCGTGCCCGGTTCGTTAAATCCCGGCCGCACGGGACGGGGCGGGGCGGAGCGGCGGCCCGGGCGGGACCGGGGCATGACATTAAATACTTTGTATATATTAATATCTATTATATATATATATATATATATATATATATATATATATATATATATATATATATATATATATATATATATATTTGTGTATATATATAAATATACATCTTGTGTATTGGTATATTATATATTTAGTATATTGTGAATATATATAAATATATATATATTTGGTGTATTTATTATATTGTGTATATATATAAATATATATACTTGGTGTATTTATTATATTGCGTATATATATAAATATATATATATATATATATATATATATATATATATATATATATATATATATATATATATATATATATATATATATATATATATACTTTATGTGTTTAGTATATTTATAGTGTGTATATTAGTATGTATTAAATAAATATATGAATATATATATAAATATATATATATACTTTGTGTGTATTAATATAGTATATATTAGCATATATTATATATGAGTACATTATGCATTATGTGTATATACATAAAAATATATATGTATTTAAATATATATATATATATAATATATATATATATATATATATATATATATATATATATATATATATGTTGTGTATATGTACTTATGTACATAAATTATTATTTTAATATATGTATTTGTATTAAATTATATAGGAGGTATTATGTATTGAAATATTATTTACATATATATATATATATATATATATATATATATATATATATATATATATATATATATATATATATATATATATATGTAAATGTATTTAACTAATATGTGTATATGTACATATTAAATTGTGTATTATTAGGTAATATATATAGATGCTATTTTAAATATGTACTATTAAATATACGTATTTTATTATGTTTAAATATGTATTAGTATACATATATGTATATATGTTATTAATGTATTATATGTATATATGTATTATGTAAGTATTAGGGTATCGTTGCATTTATATTTATGTATTTATATATAAATACTTATTTAATGTATTTATGTATTGATGTGTTGGTACTATATATATATATATATATATATATATATATATATATATATATATATATATATATATATATATATATATATGTATAATGTATAAATATAAATATGTCTATATGCATAACTGTATATATATGTATGTATGTTATTAAATTACTTAATGTATGTATATGTATATGTGTTATGTACTATGTTAGCATAGGAAATTAAGCATGGTGTAAATTAGTGATTTATAATTTTGGGTTATCTGTTCGTAGGCATCCGAGACGGTGCTACCTTGACTGCTGGTTCCGGAACATTGCTTGTGCACACCAGAGTTCCAGGCAAGTATACCTTGCCTTGTTGTTACTGTTTAAATTCAGATGTTTATCTAGTTGCATATTTCATTATTTTAATATTAACTGTGCGCGTCCGAGAAGACTCGGGTGCAGTCAACAAAGGCATTGACGTTAGGACTTGTGTCTGACCTAATGTCTAGTGGACCCACCTAAAGTTGAGGAGTTATCAATATGACTTTCTAGGCCTTGACACGTATCTTAACACGTCAGAGAGTGAGTTCATATAGGGATGCGTGCTTCATGACCGACTGGCCATCAGCATGAGCAGCACGTGTGACGGCATTTAGATTAGCTGTTTATTTCTGTAGCGACTTGTATCATAGTATGAGATGTCAACGTCGCATTCTCGACTTGTACATTTATATTGGGCGGGTAAGATAATTAGTAGGTGTATGGGACAAACATTTGGCCATCGTAGTTTCAGAGTAAATTGCGGGGCCGTGAGCCTCAGTGTTACCCGGTTATGGGCCATGTGTTACCCGGTTATGGGCTCAAGTTACCCGGTTATGGGCATATATGCTTGTTGATACATCCGGTAGAGGTTACTAGCTGTGCACTATCATGATTGGTGATGTAGTCAGCATATACTCCTGGCATCCAGTTTACAGCTCATGCCAGGTACTTAGCCTCTGGCTCGACGCTATGCTTTATACCTTTCACCTACCCATACATACCAGGGTTGTCTTCAAAGTGCATTTCACGTAGCTGGTTAGTTCACCCTTGAGTTTACACAGTATATACTTTATGGCATGCATTTTTGTATCTTGTTACGTCCCTCTGAGGACCTGGTTCCCTTCCAGATCCGGACGAGCACTTGTACCCGACCATCTACGGAGCAGGAGTAGAGACAGGATTCCTGATTGATGACTTTGAGGCATTTCCAGGGGAGTTCCCGTGATTGAGTACGCAGCTATTTTGGACTAGAGTTTTCATATCTAGCTAGTTGATACTCTAGTCTAGTTATCTTACTTCTTTCTGCACTTTATTTCCATTTCTGTATTTCAGTGGGTTTGTCCCCATCAGACTATTTCAGATGTACTATGGATATTCAGACTCTTATATTTTATTTATCAGCTTTTGTTTCAGCATTGCAATATTGTATTCTGTAGATGAGATTAGACATTACCTGTTATATATTAGCATATAGACTTGTTAGTATTTTTGGACAGCGTAGCACGCTTCGATAGGATCCATTAAATTAGAATATCCTTCGGAGTCGTGTCAGCTGGCCAATGCCACGTGGCCTGGTCCCGTGTATTTTGGGACTGGGGCGTGACAATATCATCATCAATAGCACAACTACCAATGAACAAAAATACAAGTGCATGCTATAACAATGAATTGGAAATACATGAATAGAGTATCTAGCTAAGTGTGTGAAATATCAGTCTATCATGTGATCAGCTTGGGACAGATCAGGCTTGTTACATATGATTAAATATGATTCATGTAAGGTCAGGCTAACCATCCGGTTAGCTATGATACGAGCAATAGTCAGGCTAATCATATATAACAGACTATGAGGCATGTAATGGTCAGGCCGCACCCGACGTGAGGTATGGGGTGAGCTATGATGCATGTAGAGTGGGGTATGATCACATAATCTACTAATATTTCTCCGTTCCCAGCTAGCACGATGGATTCCAATCACGACTCCTCGTGACAGGTCTCGATGATGCTAACCCGTGTATCCATAGTGTCAGAATCAAGTACGCTATACAACTAGAATCATAGAGATGATCAACACAATAAAAACTGTCAGAGAATGTACTCGCCCGTGGTCCTCTGTTGGCAATACCAATATCCTGTTTTCGAAGTCTCGTCTGAACAATCCAACAGTCCTATATACATAATATAATAATAATATAACATCAGTCGTTATACTAGCATACTCACAAACATAATTACTCTGAACTCGGAGACTACGCTAGGGTGATACTTGTCAACTAGCAGGGTTAAATGTGCATCTAAATGCACGGATGTCATATTGCACAGAAGGACTATTTGATAGTCTTCTGTCTAACAAAATGCATGCACGATACGCGATAGTGTTACTTGATTGTGGCATAAGTTTCATTGTGGCAAGTATTGGATCGAGGCAATAGTACAAGTTATCATATAAGCAGGCAAGCATGCATTCACATGAAACATAAACATTTACGTTTGGCACGGGCCTAAGGGTAAAATAAGAAATAAAACCTTAAGGGACATACCGAGCGACAGGATCTAGGGACATGCAGTGTAAGCAAGTGAACAGTACATTACAAAGAGTATATATATCGTTCTACTCGAGGCATAGCGGGGTCTAGTTGCACAAGGCAAAGGTAGCATGTAAGGGTCCAATTATAAGCAAAGTTTTATTTTCATGTTCTACCACAAGCAATATAAGTTGGGATTATTCCCTTAGAAAGGTGCATTGTATTCTTTATTAGCATGCAGGGGATAATTCTTTAGCGACTAACATATATCGTCCATATTTTAAGTGTGCTGGCTAGGCAAAGACAAGTTCATCATAGCCATCCACCTTAGCGATGATTCACCTCGGTCAAGCGATACTCCGAGCGAGCCTCTGAAAGTCTAAGTCTGAACTCCTGAAGGGACAAGTCTGGAAATTATTTTGCCTCAAATGAGTATTCTTGTTGAGCAAAGCGGGTCGGGTCGTTGCACTTTTGTCGTTTAAATCGGCCGTCCGCTTGAGCGGAACGGGTCATTACATTATACACCACTCAGAAAAAGTCTCGTCCTCGAGACTTCCTGAGCGCAAACCGTTCTATCATATTTATCAAATCTATATCACGTATAACAATTGGTACCACTAAATCCGTTCGAACACAATTTCTTACTCGTTCCTTATACAGTATCGTGTGTATGCTGGGTTGATCTCATTTATGCCTTAGCGTAAAACATATTGGTTAACGCGTGGTACGTTACAATCCATCTTGAATAACGATCTAAGGCTAAGGCAAACTTATACAAGTCGTTATACTTGTTCATGCGGGTCTAACATATTCACTTGCACTAGCATTCGAGATCAGCATATCGCCAGTCTGGATCTTGCACATATTCAAAGCGTCCTTCAAACATATGCATGTCAACCAACTTAGCGATAGAGAAGTCTTAGCACTCGAGTTTCACATATTATTGAGTCTTGGATTATGCACACGTTCAAGGCATCCCTCAAACATATGCATTCAATCAAACTTAGTGATAGTAAAATTGGACAAGCTACTTGTGAAATCTCAAGGTTTCTCGTCTCATAAATCACAAGGATATTTCCGACAGGGTCAATCAAATTCTAAGTCATTTTTAATTCCAACTCAATTCAAGTATATTGCACTACCGTTAAGCACGATTTATTCGGTCTATCGACTAGCGTCCATCCATTTGAGTCAAATATAGTACACACTTACCGTTCCAAGTCAAACTCTAAGTCTTGCTGCCCTAGTTCTATGGCTTTGTACAAGCAATTTTCTAAAGTCGGTCACACAAGTTTCTTTCACTCGGTACAGGATCGCCTGCCTAATTTCTAGATCAGCTCACAAGGTCATAGGTACAAGTTCAAGCACACGATTCATCGTACCAATTTATCGCACGATGCTTGCCCTAATTCGCCTGCCTAATTTCTTTCACTCAGATTTTTAAACATTGAGCACAAATCATCCTACACACAATAATACGTTCGTTGCAGGGTACGAGTCTGTTCAGTCAAATTTATGATATTTCCAAGATGCAGGACAAGCCTAGTGATTTGCATAGTCAATCTCCTTAACATGTTTCGATAGAATCCATATATCCATTCCAAGTCTAGACCATCAAGCCAAGATTCAGCTCTAAACCTTTGTTTATTACTCCAAGTCGTCCAACAAGATTCACGTACCCGTTCACGAAATTATCGAGCGTGATTTACTTCAGGTTCCAGGCTAACTTATCCATGAAATACTTTCGATCACTTGTATTTCCAAATTTGTCCTATCGTGTCGAACCAAAACTCAAGATGATCCATCAGTTGTCACGCTTCGATCTTTCGTAATTTCGATCACCTTCGTTGGACGTGAGATCACCACACCAACGCTCCTGCTGGATAATCTTCCTAATCCGGACGTGACGCATGTATGAGCATAGAGTTACGCTTGTACAAGACAAGAACGTCAAACGTTATGGTTATCTTTGAAATGATCGAGACACCTTAATATTTTTCTTTGCTCCATCCAAGTTATATATATTTATCACCAAGTCATGTTCGTTCATGTAGTGATTATAATTCGTCTAGAAATATCATCCAACATCAATGTTATCATTCGGTAATTCTATAGTCTACTTCTGGCATTCCTCAAGCAATTAAGTTTAAATATCCAAGACAAAGTCTCTCCACCTTTGGTATGTTCTATTCATCGATTTCGTTTGGAATAATCACCGAACATGTTCCTGTGAGTCCGATCATCCCCTTCGTACGTAAAATTACCACGCCGGCGCTCTCGCTGGATAATCGTTCTCGTTGGGACTGATTTTGAAGATTATCTTTTCGAACTTGATTTCAAGATCGTTTTTCCAAACTCCAAGTCAAATCTATTATCGCTTATCTCTTTCATCGAACCACAATATTCAATCTCGGACTAACTTCTTATTCAAGCGATATTGTATTCAAGTTCAATCCGTTTGTTTCAATCCAAAATAATCCTCAAGTTTTTAACAAGTTTTTCTAACCGAGATATCGTTTCCATTTTTATAAATCCCTATTCGATATAAGCCTTATTACTTGTTCAAGACATTCTTAAATTTGTTCCATCCAGTTATCGTACGAGATCTATGAATTCGTTTGAACATTTCTAAATAATCCATACACCACTCGGAATCGAGTCACCCAATTAAATTCTCAATCGATATTCGCATCAATCGCTAGCATTTTCACCAAGTTTCCTTAGAATTCCTGCATGATACTTAGGTATCGCCTGATAAATCTTAGCCTCGTATATATTCCTATTGATAGTCATCCAAGTAAACCTTATTCGATTTCTATCTTCCAACACGAAATACTGTTTGAGCTATTTTCCAACATCCAAACACGATTTCCTAAGTTTGCCTAAGCGATAAATAGAATAATATTTCTATCGATTGTTATTCTAAGCCTGACTTATCTTTTCTGAATGATATCCCCATCTTATTTGCAACTAGCTTGCACCAAAGGGTCTTGGTGCGCGATACTCAACACAACTTAGCCGAAAGGCCATGTGTATAGCTAACCTTTTAAACGATATTCTATTCGCACATTAACCAGTTGGGTAATCATGTATAGGTATTCAGGTTCGAACATAACTTACAAATTCTAGCACGAGTCTATTCCTACCAAGCCTAACACAGGTCAGCACAAAGGCCTTAGCAACACAATTTCGTATAAGCAATCACATCATTCACATGCACTTTTAAAATTATTTAGACTTATTATTTGGAATATTTTGATGGGACATATAACCCACGAACGGGCTTTCAAAACTAAGAAAATTGAAACGAAGTCCAAAGGCGTAAAGCCATGCTCTGATACCAATATGTCACGCCCTAATCTCCCGTATGTAATCGATCGTCTCTGCTACGCACGAATCACCGCACCAGCGCTCCCGCGGGACGATCTCTTGACCCATCTAGGCGTGATGTCGCACGAGCGTAAGCCGCGCCCGTGCAAGGCCGTGATATGAACATGCGGTAAGAGGTCTAAGCCACAGAGTCGCACAGATTATCCGAGTACAGCAGAATTATAAATGCACAGTCGATTGGTAACAAGTTTACAGAGTCGTCAATAGCGAAAGTATTGAATAACACAAGTATAGAATTAAAACAAGATCTTTATTGATATTGAACAAGTGTTACAAGCGGCGCTAGGCCAAGTTTATAAGTTGTTTATGCCTTTCTCTCTGAAACAGTAAAAGCGTGCTAAGTGACAACATTTATGAAATAATACATGGGCGATGTTCCAATATTATGTCTTGTATATGTGCTTCAGTTTTGGACGCAACGCTCCAAGGCTTCAGAGTAAACTCCGTGCCTTAGGACGCACGAATGAGACATCCGTACCGAACGAGGTTCTTCCGCACCTCTTGTGGATTATCAGTACATGAATGCACTGGTGTAAAGGCTTCTCGCCCGCTCGACAAATCCAAACACGTTATAAAGGTTTCATGCACCATCTATTAAGTTATATTTCTAATCTTGTCTTAGAATCAGTTTCATGGCATTTATGAAAAGCCTAACTCGTATGGCAGTGCACCATATGATATAAGAGTAACATGGCGAGACTTACCAACTTACTATTTGTCCTTTCCTATCTAAGGAAAAATAAGTTAAATCAAGCAAGGCATATATAATCAAAACCAGGGGCAATAGCATATGAAAATACAAGTGTAGTAAATGAGATTATGTTTCGGTTGCACAATTTACACAGATTGTAAGGCATTTTGCATTAGATGTTCAATGTATTCAATTATACACAAGTGTTTCATATTCATATCCAGTCAGGTATTTCGATGCAGTTATAAGTACATGTGTATTATACAGAGCAGTTGTCTACAATGCAATAACTCGCACGCGGGTTGTCGTAATTGAGCCAACTTAATCTATATGACAAATGGGTCACTGGCATAACTCCATAAAGTACGGTGTAGTCTCGAGGCTAAAGATGGCATGCAAGCATATACAATTGGCATTGCACCCATCCCGCCCATAATAAACGACTACCATAGGGCTCCGTCTAGATCGGATAGGCCCAGTGCCCCGACGACCCGCGAAGATAGATCCGAAAATCTACCTTGTGCACAAGTTGTCCATGACCATGAAAGTCTTAGGTTATTCCAGATTCATAACGATAATTCTTGATTCTTTTTCTGAACAAGCATTGCTCCACGAGCTGTGATTCATTGCTTTACTTAATACGATTCTCGTTCAGTGTTCAACTTGACTTGATGCATTCCCCTGGTTCGGGGATTGCCTTGGGGACCTAATGGTCCCGAATATTTGTAGGTTCATATTGAACAGAAGAACTATTTGATAGTCTTCTGGCTAACAAGATGCATGCACGATATGCAATATTGTTACTTGATTGTGGCATAAGTTTTATTGTGGCATGTATTGGATCGAGGCAATAGTATAAGTTAACATATAAGCAGGAAAGCATGCATTCACATGAAACATAAACATTTACGTTTGGCACGGGCCTAAGGGTAAAATGAGAAGTAAAACCGTAAGGGACATACCGAGTGACATGATCTAGGGACGTGCAGTGTAAGCAAGTGAACAGTATACTATGAAGAGTATATATATCATTCTACTCGAGGGATAGCGGAGTCTAGTTGCACAAGGAAAAGGTAGCATGCAATGGTCCAATTATAAGCAAAGTTTCATTTCCATGTTCTAGAACAAGTAATATAAGTTAGAATTATTCCCTTAGCTAGGTGTGTTGTATTCTTTATTAGCATGCAGGGGGTGATTCTCTAGCGACTAGCATATATCGTCCATATTTTAAGTGTGCTGGCTAAGCAAAGACAAGTTTATCGTAGCCACCTACCTTAGCGATGGTTCGCCTCGATCGAGTGATACTCCGAGCGAACCTCTGAAATTCTAAATCTGAACTCCTGAAGGGCAAAGTCTGGAAATTCTTTTGCCTCAAACGAGTATTCTCGCTGAGCAAAATGGGTCGGGTCATTGCACTTTTGTCGTTTG
Source organism: Iris macrosiphon (assembly GCA_036927795.1). Lineage (NCBI taxonomy): Eukaryota > Viridiplantae > Streptophyta > Magnoliopsida > Asparagales > Iridaceae > Iris > Iris macrosiphon. The sequence goes on along the minus strand of JAYESA010000438.1, from coordinate 154,049 downwards.
AATCAGCCGTCCGCTTGAGCGGAATGGGTCGTTACAGGGACTGATTGTCGAGGGTTATCTTTCGAACTAGATTCAAGATCGTTCTTCCAAACTCCAGGTCAAATCCACTACCGCTTACCTTTTTTATAGAACCATAATATACATACTCAAGTTTTAATCCATTTGATTCAATCTGAAATCGCTCGCATGATCCATCAAGTTTCCTACAAATTTTTTTGACCAAGATTTGATTTCATTTCCTTGAATCCCAATTAGACATAAGCCTTATCACTTGTTCAAGACATTCTCAATCGTTTAAACCAACTATCACACGAGACCTATGAATTCATTTGAACATTTCTAAAATGATCCATACACCACTCAGGAATTGAGTCACCCAATTAAATTCTCAATCGTGATCGCATCACTAGCTAGCATATTCACCAAGTCGTTCCTTAGAATTCATGCACGATATCTAGCATTGCCTGATAAATCTTAGTCTCGTATATATATCATGTTAATAGTCATCCAAGTAAACCATATATGATTTGTATCTGCCGACACAAAACTCTATCTGAGCTATTTCTCAAAATTCAAGCATGATCCTCTATATTCGCCTTAGCAATAATCTGATAATATTTTTATCGGTTGTTATTCTAAGTCTGACTTATCCTTATTAGAACGATATCTCAATCTCACTTGCAACTTGCTTGCACAAAAAGGGTCTTGGTGTGCGATACTCAACACAACTTAGTGAAAGGCTGTGTGCATAGCTAACCATCCGAAGGATATTCTATCTTGTATACTAACCAGCTTGGAATTCATGTATAGGTTTTCAGGTTCACACATAACTTGCAAATTTTAGCACGAGTTTATTCCCACAAAGTCTAGCACAGGTTGGAACAAGGGTCTTTGCATTCCTATCAAGTTCAAGCAATCATATCAATCACATGCTCTTTTTAAAATTATTTAGACTTATTGTATGGAATATTCCGTTGGGACATTGAGAGAGAGCGTATGTACATAACCCACGAACAAGCTTTTGAAACTGAGAAAATTAATACGAAGTCCAAAGGCGTAAATCCATGCTCTAATACCAATATGTCACGTCCCGTTCTCCCTCAGGTAATCGGCCATCCCTGCTAGACGCGAATCACCGTGCCAGCGCTCCCGCGGGACGATCTATCCCATCTGGACGTGATGCCACACGAGTACAAGTTACACCAGTGCAAGGCCATGATCCAAACAGGCAGTAAGATATCTAAGCAACAGAGTCGCACAGATAGTCCGAGTGCAGCAGAATAAAAAATGTGCAGGCGATTGGTAACAAATTCACAGAGTCGTCAATAGCGGAAGTATTGAATAACACAAGTATAGAAGTAAAACAAGTACTTTATTGATATTGCATAAGTATTACAAGCGGTGCTAGGACGAGATTATAAGTCACTCAAGCCCTCTCTCTCAAAACAGTAAAAGTCTGTCAAGTGGCTACATTCATGGAATGATACATAGGTGATATTCCAACATTATGTCTTGTATATGTGCTTCAATTTCGAACACGACGTTCCAAGGCTCCAGAGCAAACTTTATGCCTTAGCACGCACGAAGGGGATTTTCGTATCGAACGAGGTTCTTCCGTACCCGACAAGCAATCTGGTGGGTTATCAGTACATGAATGCACTGGTGGGTAGGCTTCTTGCCCGCTCAAAAAATCCAAACACGTTATACAGGTTCCGTGCACCATCTATTAAGTTATCTTTCTAGTCTTTCCTTAGGATCAGTTTCATGGCATAATTACAAGTCTATCTCGTGTGGCAGTGCGTCGGCCTTGCGATATAAGAGTAACACGGCGAGACTTACCAACTTACCATTCATCCTTTCCTGTCCAAGGCAAACCAAGTTAAACCACGCACGAGCATATATAATGAAATCCAGGGGCAATTACATAAGAAAACACAAGTGTCATGAGCGAGGTTCTGTGTTTCAGGTGCACGGGTTACACAGATTATCCAGAAGTATTATAGAAGACGTTTAAGTGTTCAAATATGTACAAGTGTGTTATACTCGTATCTGTTCAGGTGATTCAGATTACTGGACACGATACAATGACTCGCACGTGGATTGCCGCTAAGAGAGAATGACTTAGTCTATACAGGCTTAGCCATAAAAGACCGATTTATAGTCTCATGATGGAATGGGGTGCAACGCTTGATTCAAGATGAGCAATTAAACGCGAACAGGTGGTACGGAAGAGCCATTGCACTCCATCTCGCCGATTCATGCGACTATTATGGGTAGACGGCTAGTCCAAGGTAGTATGCTCTACCAAGGCCCGAATACCGTATATTGTCCTGTCATTACCACATTCTAAAATAGGGTATTTTTGACTTTTTATTTATTATAAGTATTGTGTATATTTTATTACATGATATGTATATATATATATATATATATATATATATATATATATATATATATATATATATATATATATATATATATACACATTAATGCATGGGTTAGTAGACTAGACCTAGAAACCCACTAGATAAACCCCTGACCAAAATATAGGATTATGGATTTTAATTATTATATTTTTGGGATTAATTATTGGGGATTATATTTATTACTGTAATTTTATCCAATTGTTGTGTCTTACCGTTGCTTCGATATTTGGAGCGCTACACTAGCTTTTGCCTTCCAACAAATTTTACAACCTGGTCCTAGACATGCCAGTCTTCCATTCTGACCCTTGTGTAACTCATAAATACCCTCTATTGTGCTTCATTTTAGTCGTACGATATTCGTCGCAGACGTTTATTTTTAAATCCAAATAAACCCAGCTTTGTATCCTTGTCTGTTCCAACCGAAATTGGAGACACAATCTCGACCCATTTTGTGTAACCCAAATTATAACAATATTTTATTCTGAGTCTTCTACGTCTATGATACTTGTGTCCCACCTAATTTAACCCCATTCACTCCCAATTAATTTAAGAACAATATTTACATTAATTTTAATTAAATTGGTGTAAGGATCCAACCTAACCCAAAACTAGACCCAACACCAACCCAAACCCCCACTCACACCCAGAAGGTTCATACTAAACACCACACATCCTTTTTATCCACTACATCACACCAAACATGATATTTTTCCTTATTCAATCCTAAATCCTACTTTTTGTGCAATTTTCCAATTGTTGGAGACTTTTATGCAAAAGTGCAGTAGGTGTCCACCTTCCATTGGACCCAACACAGAAACACTATCCCCCTCATTTGACCGATTATACCAATTTTTACCCTATTTTTGGAGTGTACAACATTCAAACTTTCTATCTCACCATCCAAGCCCTCCATTCAAATACACACAATCCTAGCCACCCAATTTCCTTCATGTAGAAGACAACCCCATCCTAAGGAGTACATGGCCAGCCCTAATCCCTAGGTAATCATCACCCTTTTCTCCATCCTACATAAAAACTCATCCTCCATTATTTTCATCACCATCAACCTTTTTTTAAAACCGAAACCCTAAACCAAATACTTACAACCACCATCACCCTCATCCCTTCTCGGCCAACTCCGGTCACCTTCCCCGCCTGAGCACCACCGGGACAGTCCTCCACAGACTGCAACCACCGTAGTCCCCATCACCATCGACTTCTCCCCATCTCCAACCCTTCTTCTCCGGTCACGACAGTCGACATCACCCACAACCGCCGACCCCTGTCGTCATCTCCACAGAACCACCACCCTCATCCATCATCCTCGATCTCATCATCATCACCACCTTCCTCAACCTCGCCACCACCGTCTCCACCATCGTCACCACCACCTTCCCACGTCCCCGACTCGACCAGTCACCTTCATCACCACCACCATTATCATCATCACCACCGCCACCATTATCATCAGCACCACCAGACTTCCACTCCTCCGTCGACTTCACACCACCCACCGTCGATCTCCACCCCGGCCACCATAGCCTTGACCACCACAGGTTCTTCTCCCCTGAGCACTGTCAACCACCACTTCCATCACAGCATCAACCGTTTCTGGTCACGACCACCGATCAGACGACCCCGCCAGAGCCAAACACCTTGACCTCACCTTACAGCCACCGTCGGACGACCCTGCCACAGCACCTTCCTCCTCCCATCTTCGGTCAAGACCATAGCCGACTTTCTTTCGCCGGCAGCAAGCCACCCGGCCAACACCTGACAGAACCACCATCACCATCACTTTATCTCATCTCCCCGACTCCACCATCGCACCACCGCCAGCAATCGACCTCTACGGGCCACGGGCGAGCGTCATCCCTCCTCGATCACGTGCACACCAAGGTTCTGCCCCTTTCCTTCATGTTGTTTGTAGTATGACACTGTGTTGGTAAATCCTAATAACTAATATGTATGTGTGTGTGCATGTATGTATAATAATTAGGTTTAATATATATACTTCATAGGATATTGTTTATTAGTATTATATATGTTGTATGACCATAGGTGTTAGTTGACTGCCTTGTGTACCCTAACATACCAGCTAGGACCTGTGTTGGCGTTGTACGAGATTTAGAGATTGGACATGTGTTAGTGTTAGTTATTATCTTGCTATGCACGGTATTCAAGGACATGACACATGTGCATTTAGACGTGCACACTTGAACCTGCTAGTTGACCAGTACCACCCCTGCTTGCATTAGTTTCTAAGTAGAGTTGTACTAGTGTAACGGCTGATGTTATTATATTATATTATATATTTATAGGACCATTGGATCGTCCTACGAGACTTCCGGAACAGGATATTAGTATTGCCCGCTCAGGACCACAGGCGAGTATATTCTTTGATAATTTTTGTTATTTGATCATTTCTATAATTCAAGTATTTAGAAATGTTACATCTGATTCTTGATACTGTGCTACACGGACAAGTACATAGATTGGATCTACAGTCATGAGATGTTACATTGGTTATCGTATTGACATTGTACACGATATTGATATTAGACATGATATTAGATATTATACATGATATATTGGACATTGATCGTGTATCATAACGTGTCATGGTTGGATCCACTGTACTAGTTGGGGGCGAAAAAATTGCTAGTGAGAGATGTGATCATAACCCTATCGTATAAGTGTAAAATATTGTTAGTGTTTATCATACGCCTCATGTATGATTAGCAAGGCCATATAGCAGGCACGAACCAGCTAGGTTATCAATTATTTAGCAAGTTATTTAGATTAACACTAGGTTATCAATTATTAGCAAGTTAAAATTATCAGGTTAAGTCTAGGGTCACGAACCAGCAGGCACGAACTAAAGCAATACTAGAAACAGAAAACTATAAAAACTTACGCGCATTAGCTACTCCATGGTTCTGCGCATCTTCCAAAGTCATCGCGAAGGCATGTCCGCGTCCTTGTGGTGGATTCCTCTACTGCTGCTGCTGGGCTTGTTGGAAGAGTGCTGCTTGTGGTGCCAAGGGTGGCCTCGGCTGATACCCTCCTGGTGCTGGTAGAGCTTGTTGGGTTGTCCTTGGTGCTCCTCCTCGATGCTGAGGACAATCCTTGGCTATGTGTTGATTTGTTCCGCAAATTAAGCATAATCCCAACTTGCGTCTGCAGTCTTTCTCAAAATGGCCTACCTTGCCACAGTATTGACATATAGGTAATGTCTGCGGAGAGGCTCTGGGTGGCTGGTGTATATGAGGTCTTTTTGCAGCTTTTTCTTGTGGTGCTTTGGCTGATGTGGAAGACCGTTTCAAACTGGTATCTCTCCTGGTGACGCATTCCATGCGTCGGGCTGCAGCGAGAACGTCCGAGTAAGAGGTAGGTGTGACGGATCCGATGAGTCTCTGCAGCTCGAAGTTTAGTCCGTCGAAGAATTTCTCAGCCTTCTCTTTTTCCGTTGAGATCAAAGTAGGGGCGAAGCGACTTAGACGAATGAATTCTGCATTGTACACCTCCACTGTCATACTGCTCTGAGTGAGACGATTGAACTTGTCCCGAAGTTCTGATCGAGCGATAGCCGGAATGTACATCTCTTGAAAGAGTCTGAAAAACTCTTCCCAAGTGACTCGGTCTGGTCCGAGCCGGGTCTCTTCAGATAGCCACCAATGATGAGCATTGTCCGTCAACTGCATTCTGACGGCGGTCATCCAACGTTCTCTTGGAAGTTCAGCTGCTTCCAACTGGTGTTTTATGTTGGTGAGCCACTCATGAACTTCGGTTGGTCCTTCTTTGCCCGAAAAGGTACGGGGCTTGAGTTGACGGAAATCGGTGATAAACCCCGTTGCTGGTCGCCTAGCTTATGGGTTCGCCTGCTCCAATGCGTTTACTAGGCTGGTTCTCAGATACTCTGCCTCATGATGCTGCACCTCCTGTTGAACTTGCTGTTGGGCTTGCATCATGGCGTAAAACATCTGAAACATCTGCTGCCCGTCCATTGTTTGCCCTGAGGGAAAGACAGGCATCGATGGAGTGAACTGTGGCGGAGGTGGGATGTCGTCGCGCCTGAACCTTGAGTTATGCTGTTCAGCTTGACCACTCTGAGAGGATTGCCCTCTGTTCTCTGGTGTAACTCCATCTCCATAGGTAACCACAGCGTCTTGTGGTGTACTCAAAGGAATTTCATCTCCAATTCTTGGATCCATTTTTCTGTATCCAAAATAAAATATAAGAAGCGCACAGGATTCAAGGCAAGATGCAAGTCAAAAGTTAATTTGAATACGATACAGATATCAAGAACGATTCAAGCAAGTGGATGAGATCCTAAAAACTTATCATATTCTTATTGCAGGCCTGTTCGGTCCCTAAGTTGAAACCGAACAATTTTAGTCGTTGACCTGCATGGGCCACCACAAAAACTATGTCACGCCCCAGTCCCAAAATATCGAGGGACTGGATGCGCGGCAATGGCCAGCAGCACGCACCGATGGACAAACCCAATTTAATGGATCCATCGGGGCATACTTAAGCTGTATTACATCAGTCAGGGTTTTACTATTCTCATCCACAGAATAAAGATAGCAATATCAGCAAAAGAAATATTAAACAACAACCAGTCAAAGTAAATAAAATCGGGGAACAACCCGATATAAAGTCTGTTACAATGTTCTCATAAACAGGAAATAAAGAGTTTAATTAAACAGGAAGAAAAGTCTATTTGCCATAATAACTGAGCATGAAGAAGCAGTTGTTCAGGAGAAGTCCTCAGCGATCAACTCGTCCTCAGGTACTGGTACTGGTACTGTTCCGTGAAGTGCACCTGTTCCGTATACCTCTCGATAAACCTCGTCTGCAAATCCTGGGGACATAATCCGGATCCAGGTCCTCAGGGGACATAGCAAGGTACATGAAAGCTCAAGCCAAAATAAATTCAGTACAGCAAATAATGGAACAATAGGGTCAACTATACAACCATCTATGTGAAATGCAAGTTGAGAGCATCACTAGAACTTAGGCTGATACCACAACAAGCTCTGTGTCGGGGAGCCGGTAGCAGTTATACTATGCTATATAATTTACTATGATGTGGCCTATATATATATAATCAGCCTGTAGCCTGTGTGTCTCTCCCCACCCAATGTAATCATACGTCTCATGTCCACGATGCCTCATGTCCACGTCACGTACGATCATAGCTAATGCAGTGAGTCATACTATGTCTATGAATATAATGTCTAGGAATGTAATATAGTGTCTATGCCAATCCTACAACCTACACAGAATCACCTTGAATATTTTAGGAAGATTCTGTTTCATGATATGTGTCAGGTGTCCTGGGTATAATGTACTTGATATGGCAAGTACGAGAATGTATATGTCACGATATCCATCTCTAGTTGACATTGCACAACCCCGCGTACGGTGTTGGCACCCTACTATAATCGGACGCTAAGCAAGTCACACGACCCTAGGGTTGAGCATGTACAACAGTTATAATTAAGTCCAAGTACTATGTAATAAAGACTGCAAGTTGGCAAGGTACACTTGCCTGGATTTCCGGTTCCAATTGTGGCTCTGACTTCAGCTTGGATTGCAGGCAGTACTCCGGTTGCTGAAACAAACATCACCATCAGATCCAGAAAATATCAATCAGCTAGAAATGCCTATCCTTGAGTCCAATTTGGACACAGGGGCAAAAATGATATTTTCGGGTCAATGCGGGGTCCAAATGTGGGCCGCTTTGCACCGAAAAGCGCATCAGGGTCAAAGATCTCCAAAATAGTCCAACTTAGTGTCAACAGGTCAAGAACAATGATACGAACCCAACGGAACTTCCAGAATTAGATTTCGATAAGCCGTTCTCAAAATCGCCCGTCAAGTGGAGCCTGTGGGGCCCACGACACGCGATTTTGTCAAAGTTCTCAGAATCGAAACAAACTTGGCTCACAGGACCAGCGTATTGCTACGAGTCCGATGGCGTAAGTTTGGTCTCGATCAGACGTGTGTACACTAAGTTACAGCGAGATACAGAAAAGTCGGATACGGGGCGTTGTCCGCGGATACACACTGATTTCGGTGTGCACGCACATCCGAATCAGCTTCTGCAAAATCTCGCACGTCCGTATCAACGATGCGCACGTATCTGTGAAGATCGCGCGCGACCAAGTCGTCCCGTTTGGCGGGGCGTACTCAATTCCGGGGTGAAACAGGGCGTTGTTTTTTCTGTTTTTGGATCGCGGTTCGCGATCACCACAGGACGCGATGCACCGAGCGGGTTGCACGGGCACCGAGGGGGTCATGCGGGCTACACGATGCAACTGACAGAATCAAAAACAGAGCTACGAGGAGAAAGATACGAGTACCTGAACAGGACTCCGGGAAAATACGTTTCTTGTGTCCGCGATGACGCGACACGACACGCCGACACAGCACAGTGCTGTGTCCGGCTGTGTCCGACTGCTCTAGGGTTAGGGTTTCCTCGCCGGAAGTTCTGTCGGAGCTGGCACGGTGGAGGAGGAGACGCTGGCGGCTGCTCGAGCGTAGGCGACTCAGGCGGAGGCGGCCGGAGAGTGGACTTGGTGACCGGGGCTGCACTGAAGTTCAGCGGATCGTCGGGTCGTCGGGCTCGCCGGAGCTGCTCAGGCTGAAGGTGGCGGAGGCTCGGGCTGGGAGACGTTCGGGTCTGGTGGCAGTGGCAGCGGGGTGGCCGGCCGAGGCTAGGTCAGGGGAGGCAGAGGCTGGCTCGAGAGGCTCGCGGAGGGTTAGGCGGAGTGAGGTCTACGGGAGGCGGAGGCGGTTCTGCGGGGTGGTGGCTGGGCCAGGAGAGGGAGTCGAGGGGAGAGAGGGGAGGTGCTGGAGCCGGAGGGGGCTGAGGAGAGGAGGAGCTGGGCGAAGGTGAGCTCTGCGGGGTGGCGTCGCCGGCGGAGGAGGAGAGGAACGGCTAGGTTTCAGGGAGGGAGGCGGCGGAGAGTTATATAGGAGAGAGGGAGAAGGGAAACGGCGGCGGGTACGGGGGAGCCGGAGCGGAGGGGTCGTCGGTTGCGGGGAGAAGAAGAGGAAGAGACGGCCGGCGGTGGACGGCGGCGGGAGGCGAGAAGTCGGGCTGCTGCGGTTTGGGTAAGATGAGGGTTCGGGTCGGGTCGGGTCAACGGCGGATCCGGCCCGATCCGCTAACAAAAACGGGTTCGGGTCCAAGCGGGTCGGGTCATGGGTTTGACCCGGATCCGACCCGTTAAGGTGGGGTTGGGTTGGTTTGGTCAGACCGCCCGGTTCGGTTTATTTTGGTTTGGTTTAATTAAATAAACCCGGTTTATTTGGTTTAATTAAAATAATTAGTATTTAGGGTTTTAAAAATCCATCCGGGGTCCAATAAATTCCCAGAAAATTATCCTATGTCTAGTTTTTCATTTTATACGATAAAATATTATTTTTATAATATTTTAATATTATTTATTATCAATTAAAAATTATTTAATAATTAAAACACCTGAATTTAATTTCAAAAAAATCTCAGAAAATTCCAGAAAATTGTTAAAAATTCTAAATTATAAATTTTTGAAAAATCAGGGGGATTACAATCTACCCTCCTTAAGAGGATTACGTCCTCGCAATCAAAGAATAACCGGTCAATAGAGATGACACGGTTGAAAAAATTATTCGAAACACATCAAGATCAAGAAAAGTCAAGGTTGTGGGTTTAACACATAGGGAAAATCATTTTCCTAAGCAATGGAAGTTATGCAATTTCCTAAATATAGAAAATTTAGAAAATTACAGTTTTAGAAAACCAGATTTTATCCTTTAAAAACTTATCAGGTTATCAATTATAAAACATTCTAAATTATTTAGCAAGTTAAAAATTATTTAGATTAACACTAGATTATCAATTATTAGCAAGTTAAAATTATCAGGTTAAGTCTAGGGTCACGAACCAGCAGGCACGAACTAAAGCAATACTAGAAACAGAAAACTATAAAAACTTACGCGCATTAGCTACTCCATGGTTCTGCGCATCTTTCAAAGTCATCGCGAAGGCTTGTCCGCGTCCTTGTGGTGGATTCCTCTGCTGCTGCTGGGCTTGTTGGAAGAGTGCTGCTTGTGGTGCCAAGGGTAGCCTCGGCTGATACCCTCCTGGTGCTGGTAGAGCTTGTTGGGTTGTCCTTGGTGCTCCTCCTCGATGCTGAGGACAATCCTTGGCTATGTGTTGATTTGTTCGGCAAATTAAGCATAATCTCAACTTGCGTCTGCAGTCTTTCTCAAAATGGCCTACCTTGCCACAGTATTGACATGTAGGTAATGTATGCAGAGAGGCTCTGGGTGGCTGGTGTATATGAGATCTTTTTGCAGCTTCTTCTTGTGGTGCTTTGGCTGATGTGGAAGACCGTTTTAAACTGGTCTCTCTCCTGGTGACGCGTTCCATGCGTCGGGCTGCAGCGAGAAAGTCCGAGTAAGAGGTAGGTGCGACGGATCCGATGAGTCTCTGCAGCTCGAAGTTTAGTCCGTCGAAGAATTTCTCAGCCTTCTCTTCTTCCGTTGGGATCAAAGTAGGGGCGAAGCGACTTAGACGAATGAATTCTGCATTGTACTCCTCCACTGTCATACTGCTCTGAGTGAGACGATTGAACTTGTCCCGAAGTTCTGATCGAGCGATAGCCGGAATATACATCTCTTGAAAGAGTCTGGAAAACTCTTCCCAAGTGACTCGGTCTGGTCCGATCCGGGTCTCTTCAGATAGCCACCAATGATGAGCATTGTCCGTCAACTGCATTCTGACGGCGGTCATCCAACGTTCTCTTGGATGTTCAGCTGCTTCCAACTGGTGTTGTATGTTGGTGAGCCACTCATGAACTTCGGTTGGTCCTTCTTTGCCCGAAAAGGTACGGGACATGAGTTGACGGAAATCGGTGATAGACCCCGTTGCTGGTCGCCTAGCTTATGGGTTCGCCTGCTCCAATGCGTTTACTAGGCTGGTTCTCAGATACTCTGTCTCATGACGCTGCGCCTCCTGTTGAACTTGCTGTTGGGCTTGCATCATGGCGTAAAACATCTGGAACATCTGCAGCCTGTCCATTGTTTGCCCTGAGGGAAAGACAGGCATCGATGGAGTGAACTGTGGCGGAGGTGGGATGTCGTCGCGCCTGAACCTTGAGTTATGCTGTTCAGCTTGACCACTCTGAGAGGATTGCCCTCTGTTCTCTGGTGTAATTCCATCTCCATAGGTAACCACAGCGTCTTGTGGTGTACTCAAAGGAATTTCATCTCCAATTCTTGGATCCATTTTTCTGCATCCAAAATAAAATATAAGAAGCGCACAGGATTCAAGGCAAGATGCAAGTCAAAAGTTAATTTGAATACGATACAGATATCAAGAATGATTCAAGCAAGTGGATGAGATCCTAAAAACTTATCATATTCTTATTACAGGCCTGTTCGGTCCCTAAGTTGAATCCGAACAATTTTAGTCGTTGACCTGCATGGGCCACCACAAAAACCATGTCACGCCCCAGTCCCAAAATATCGAGGGACTGGATGCGCGGCAATGGCCAGCAGCACGTACCGATGGACAAACCCAATTTAATGGATCCATCGGGGCATACTTAAGCTGTATTACATCAGTCAGGGTTTTACTATTCTCATCCACAGAATAAAGATAGCAATATCAGCAAAAGAAATATTAAACAACAACCAGTCAAAGTAAATAAAATCGGGGAACAACCCGATATAAAGTCTGTTACAATGTTCTCATAAACAGGAAATAAAGAGTTTAATTAAACAGGAAGAAAAGTCTATTTGCCATAATAACTGAGCATGAAGAAGCAGTTGTTCAGGAGAAGTCCTCAACGATCACCTCGTCCTCAGGTACTGGTACTATTCCGTGAAGTGTACCTGTTCCGTATACCTCTGGATAAACCTCGTCTGCAAATCCTGGGGACATAATCCGGATCCAGGTCCTCAGGGGACATAGCAAGGTACAAGAACGCTCAAGCCAAAATAAATGTAGTACAACAAATAATGGAACAATAGGGTCAACTATACAACCATCTATGTGAAATGCAAGTTGAGAGCATCACTAGAACTTAGGCTGATACCACTGCAAGCTCTGTGTCGGGGAGCCGGTAGCAGTTATACTTTGCTATGTAATTTACTATGATGTGGCCTATATATATATAATCAGCCTGTAGCCTGTGTGTCTCTTTTCACCCAATGTAATCATACGTCTCATGTCCACGATGCCTCATGTCCACGTCACGTACGATCATAGCTAATGCAGTGAGTCATACTATATCTATGAATATAATGTCTAGGAATGTAATATAGTGTCTATGCCAATCCTACAACCTACACAGAATCACCTTGAATATTTCAGAAAGATTCTGTTTCATGATCTGTGTCAGGTGTCCTGGGTATATTGTACTTGATATGGCAAGTACGAGAATGTATATGTCACGATATCCATCTCTAGTTGACATTGCACAACCCCGCGTACGGTGTTGGCACCCGACTATAATCGGACGCTAAGCAAGTCATACGGCCCTAGGGTTGAGCATGTACAACAGTTATAATTAAGTCCAAGTACTATGTAATAAAGACTGCAAGTTGGCAAGGTACACTTGCCTGGGTTTCCGGTTCCAATTATGGCTCTGACTTCAGCGGAGATTGCAGGCAGTACTCCGGTTGCTGAAACAAACATCACCATCAGATCCAGAAAATATCAATCAGCTAGAAACGCCTGTCTTTGAGTCCAATTTGGACACAGGGACGAAAATGACATTTTCGGGTGAAGGCGGGGTCCAAATATGGGCCGCTTTGCACCGAAAAGCGCGTCAGGGTCAAAGGTCTCCAAAATAGTCCAACTTAGTGTCAACTGGTCAGGAACAATGATACGAACCCAACGGAACTTTCAGAATTGGATTCCGATAAGCCGTTCTCAAAATCGCCCGTCAAGTGGAGCCTGTGGGGCCACGTCACGCGATTTTGTCAAAGTTCTCAGAATCGAACCAAACTTGGCTCACAGGACCGGCGTATTGCTATGAGTCCGATGGCGCAAGTTTTGTCTCGATCCGACGTGTGTACACTAAGTTACAGCGAGATACAGAAAAGTCGGATACGGGACGTTGTCCGCGGATACACACTGATTCCGGTGTGCACGCACATCCGAATCAGCTTCTGCGAAATCCCGCACGTCCGTATCAACGACGCGCACGTATCTGTGAAGACCGCGCACGACCAAGTCGTCCCGTTTGGCGGAGCGTACTCAATTCCGGGGTGAAACAGGGCGTTGGTTTTCCTGTTTTTGGATCGCGGTTCGCGATCACCACAGGACGCGATGCACCGAGCGGGTTGCACGGGCACCGAGGGGGTCATGCGGGCTACACGATGCAACTGACGGAATCAAAAACAGTGCTACGAGGAGAAAGATACGAGTACCTGAACAGGACTCCGAGAAAATGCGTTTCTTGTGTCCGTGATGACGCGACACGACACGCCGACACAGCACAGTGGTGTGTCCGGCTGTGTCCGACTGCTCTAGGGTTAGGGTTTCCTCGCCGGAAGTTCTGCCGGAGCTGGCACGGTGGAGGAGAAGACGCTGGCGGCTGCGCGAGCGTAGGCGACT
>JAYESA010000438.1:0-135000 GCA_036927795.1 Iris macrosiphon | reverse complement strand
GATCCATTGGGGCATACTTAAGCTGTAAACAATAGTCAGGGTCTACTAATCTCATCCACAGAATGAATATATCAATATCAACAAAAGGAATATAAACATCAACATCAAGTCACAAGTAATTAAATCGGAGAACAACCCGATAATCAAGTCTGATACAATTGTTCATTTAAACAAGAATGTAAAGAACATCACAGACTGAGTATGGAAGAAACATATACTCAGAAAAATCCATGGCAATCACCTAGTCCTCGGTTCCTGGTTCTGCTCCAATGTATGCACCTGGTCCTGCTTCTGCTCCTGCTAATGCTCCTGTTCCGTATACCTCGGGATATATCTCGTCTGCAAATCCTGGGGACATAATCCGGATCCAGGTCCTCAGGGGACATAGCAAGGTACAATATAACTCAAGCCAAAATAAATGCAGTGCAGAAATAAATGAAACAATAGGGTAAGCTATATAACCATCTATGTAAAATGCAAGATGAGAGCAACACTAAAACTCAGGCTGAGACCACTACAAGCTCTGTGTCGGGGAGCCGGTAGCAGTGATATCACTAGTAGAGTGCCTAGCTCTAATGTAGAGTCTAAGGCCTCACAATAATATCTCTCTAGTAGAGTGCCTAGCTCTGATATAGAGTCTAAGGCCTCACCATAATAAATATATATAAATTAGCCTGTAGCCTGTGTGTCTCTCCCCATCCAATGTAATCACACGTCTCATGTCCATGACACGCAAGATCATATCTAATGCAGCAAGTCATATAATGTCTAAGAATATAATGTCTAGGAATATAATGTCTATGTCATAAATCCTGCAACCTACACTGAATCACCTTGAATATTTCAGGAAGATTCTGTCTCATGATTCGTGTCAGGTGTCCTGCGTATAACGTACTTGATAAAACAAGTACGAGAATATAAAGGGTGTCGATATCCATCTCTATGTGACGTTACACAACTCTGCATACAGTGTTGGCACCCGACTATTAATCGGACGCTAAGTAAGTCACACGGTCCTAGGTTTAAGCATGTACAACAAGTATATATGTCAAGGAAATAAGTAGCAAAAACTACAGGATTTGGCAAGGTACACTTGCTTGGGATTCTGGCTCCAACTGTAGCTCTGACTTCAGCGGGTTCTGCAGGGACTCCTCCATTTGCTGAAATAGATATCACCATCAGATTCAGAAAATATCAATCAGCTAAAAATGCCTGTCCTTGAGTCCAATTTGAACACAGGGGCGAAAATGACAGTTTCCGGTCAAAGCGGGGTCCACATGTGGGCCGCTTTGCACCAAAAAATGTGTCAGGAACAAAGTCTCCAAATCTGTCAAACTTAGTGTCAACAAGTCAGGAACAATGATACGAACCCAACGGAACTTCCAGAATTGGATTCCGATGAGCCGATCACAAAATTGCCCGTCAAGTGGAGCTTGTGGGGCCCACGATACTCAATTTTGTCAACGTTCTCAGAATCGAACCAAACTTGGGTCACAGGACCAACGTATTGCTACGAGTCCGATGGCGTAAGTTTCGTTTCGATCCGACGTGCGTACACTAAGTTACAGCGAGATCCAGAAAGAACGAATACGGGGAGTTGTCGGAGGATACGCGTTGATTTCGGTGTGCACGCACATCCAAATCAACTTCTACGAAATCTCACACGTCCGTATCAATGGCGCACACGTTTCAGTGAAGACCACGCGTGACCAAGTCATCCCGTTTGGCGGGGCGTACTCAGTTCCGGGTTGAAACGGGGTATTGATTTTCCTGTTTTTGGATCGCGGTTTGCGATCGCCACAGGACGCGACGCACCGAGCGGGTTACACGGGCATCGAGAGGGTCACGCAACCTACGCGTCACAACTGACAGAACAGAAATCGGGACAGCGAGGAGAGAGATCGGGTTACCTGAACAGGGCTCCGTGAAACTGATATTCTCGTATCCGTGTGTTGATTCGACACCGTTTTCGTGTCCTGGACGTGTCCGGGTCTGCGTCCAGAGACTCGACGGGCTCGGGGCGGCTAGCTGAGGTGCGGGTCGGAGTCGGCCGGGTCGCGGGGCGGCAGCGGCGAGGTCAGGCGGCCGGCAGCGGCGGGCAGCGGCTGCTGGGGTGTTCTGGACGGGGGAGGAGATCGGGGCTGCTCGGCGGAGCTCTCGGCGAAAGAGTTCAGGACTCTGGCGGAGTGGCAAGGTCGAGCGCGGCCGGGTGTCAGTGCTGGAGGGTGGCGCCGGTGGTCGGCTGGGACGGAGGGGGATGGCCGGAGGAGATGGGGGCTCGGGGTTGTTCTGCGGGTGCTGGAGGGCTGAGGGGTCGGGCTCGTCGAAGCTCGACAGCGGCGGAGGAGCTGGGCTGGGGGCTGGAGCTGGCCGGACTGGGAGAGGGTGGAGTCGTGGGGTGGTTCGGGTGGGCGGAGTTGGCCGGAGGCGGAGTAGAGTGGAAGGGGAAAATCGGCCGGAGAAGAGGGTTTATATAGAGGGGACCCGAGGAGATCAGCCGCCGGAGGTTGAGGAAGAGGAAGGGGAGGCGGCTGGAGGTTGAAGGGAGATGAAGTGGGAGGGTCGCCGGCGGCAGAAACGGCCGCCGGAAGGAGAGAGGTCGGGGAAGGAGAAGAGTTTTGGGGGTTAGGTTTCAGGCGGGTCGGGTCTTAAGCGGGTCGGGTCGGACCCGGATCCGACCCGCAAAGATTGGGTTGGGTTTGGGTTGGTTCGATTCAGCAGTTGGTTTGGTTTAATTTGGTTCAATGAACCAGGTTCAGGTTTAATTGGGTAATTAGTTTTTTAGGGCTTTAAAAATATTTTCGGGGACCAATTGTAAAACGCCTATCTCTTAAAAAAAAATCGTATTTTTATTATTATTAATTAATAATTTAATTAGGTAATTATGTGCTAAATAGGAGAAATAGATTTTTAATAATTTTTTATTTTAGGTGTTCGGACACTTAGAGGACTTATGGGACCATTAGGAATTTTTCGGAATTTATTTCATGTAGGAGACCCCTTGAACAGTTGCTAGCCTAACGGTGTGCATTATCCTAATCTATAAATTTTCTTATGTGTATATATATATATATATATATATATATATATATATTTATATATATATATATTTAAAAAGAAAGGAAAAGAAAAGAAAAGAAATTAATAAAATAATAATAATTAATACAGTAATAATATACTACTATCAACTACTTCTTAAAGCAACAACTAACTACTACTAAAAGGCACAGCCACTTATAGCAAGCTAGCAAAATTCAATTTCCTTTCCCTCCCCGCGAGAAGCACAGCGCCTCTTCCCTTATTTTTTTTCTTTTTCCCACGGATCCGCGAACTACTCCTATTCCTATTCCTATCCTATATATATATATATATATATATATATATATATATATATATATATATATATATATATATATATATATATATATATATATATTATTTCATAAAACCCTAACCTAAAATCTCTAGACCCCCCTCTTCTCATCTAGAGCTGCCACCGCAGCCAGAGAACCTCACCAGGCCGTCCAAACCATCCCGACGACCCCGACCTCGCGCACTGCAGATTCCTACACGAGGCACCTTCGCTCCGGAGTTGTTTCCCGTCGACTCGCTCAACCAAACGCCGTTCCGTCTTCACCGGTATGCTCACCCCTTAACCCTCTACCATATTTGTATAATAGCCGACCTCGAACAACGTGTACCCATAGGCGAAAACAGCGTCCAAGTTGGTGCGAGCAGACCGAATTCTGGGATCGCAGAAAACTGCGGTGACCACCCATGTTGCCGAGTTCGTATCTCCCACCACAGAGATCCAAATTCGGTGATTCTTTTTGATATGTGTAGAACACTTGACCTAGTTTATTTTTTGTTAAATAACCCTAGATTATTAGCTTCTATGGATAGAATTAAATTCGTCACAAAACCCCGCGAACCCACTTTTCTAGAATTCTAAAAGTTGTGAAACGGAGCACGCCCCGCCAAACGGGACCTCCCCGCCGTGTACCAAGTGTACCGAACGGTGCACGCAGCGTAACCGGACGCGTAAAAATTTGTGGTAACTGATTCGGACGCGTGTGCGCGCCGGAATCAGGCCGTATCAGCGGACACATCCCGTATCGTAACTTTTGTGGAACTCACACGTATTTTGTGCACGCTTGTCAGATTGCGACGAAACTTGCGCCACTGGACTCGTGGTAATGCGCTGGTCCTGTGACCCAATTTTCACGCAATTCTGAGACGGTTGACCAAATCGCCAATTGGCGGGCCCCATAGTTGAATTTTTAGACAAAATTGTGTCCGGCCCATCGGAATCCATATTTGGACATACCGTTGGGTTCGTATTGACATCTAGAGTTGTTTGACCTATAATTTGTTACATTTAGAGACTGTTACCCTTGGCACATTTTTCGGTGCAAAGTGGGCCACATGTGGACCCCGTTTTGACCCAAAATTACCGTTTTGCCCCTGTGTCCAAATTGGACGAAAGGAAAGTGCTTTTTAGCTATTTTGCTTATTCTGGGAACGTTGGTGATGTTTATTTCAGCATCCGGAGATGTTCATTCTGAGACCGTAGCTTCTGACTCTTGGAGTTGACATCGGGACATTACATTTTTGCAGCTTTCTTGCCAGGCAAGATACCTTGCCAAATTGCTTACAGTATTTTGCATGCATAGTATATTTCTTTATATTTATTGCATTTCTGTTTATTTATTGCATGTGTAGTTTCTTTCAGTCATACTATATACTAGATATGTTGACACACACATGGCACCTAGTATCATGAGAGGACAATCATTAGGCGTATGGGCTTTTAACCACTCTGGTAAACCGTAGTATATAGTTCGCACTACGGGCGTGTGTCGCGCTAGTCGCTACCCCAGAGGTATGTCAATTTCTGTAGAGTCGCGCTGGTCGCTACCCCAGAGGTATGTCGATTTATGATATTCTAGACGGGTGTGTGAGTTGTGAGGCTTAGATCGAGTAGACTACCCTTGCCCATACGTCAAAAAGTTGTCCTCATTTGCATTCATATAGATTGTCTTGTACAGCGTACTTATTTATTTTCAAATTATATGCATGTTTACTGTATTCAAGTTGGCTCACTTTTCTGTATCTTGTTACGTCCCTCTGAGGACCTGGTCCTCTGCCAGGTGTATCTGCTCTTGAGTATTTACAGGAGTACGGGCCCGGACCTGACGCATTACTTTCTGCCGAGGAGGTCTTACCTTCTGAGCATCTTTGAGTACATCTAGCGATGGATTCTTTTTAGCTGATACACTTCTGTCTTCACATTATTTTATATTGGAGACTTTATACTCCTCTCTCATTTTAGTTTTGGATATAGTCATTGGTAGTGGATTTGTCTCCACCCGACTATTATTTTGGATATTTCAGACTCCTTATTCTAGTTTAGTACTTCTTTTCTATGACTTGTTGTGTGGATGAGATTAGCATATCTGTGACTTGTGACATTATATATACCACATGTGAGTTTATATTCATATTACAGCGTACGTATGGGTTATGGTTTCCATATATTGGAGTTGACATATCCATGCGGCTGGCATGCTTACGTGTTCTAGTCCTACGTATTATTGGGACTGGGACGTGACACCAATAAATTTCTGAAAAATTACCCTATGTCTAGTTTTTCATTTTACACTAGAAAATATAATTTCTATAATATTTTAATATTATTTAATATCATTTAAAAATCATTTAAATTTAAAATACCTTAGTTTTAATTAATAAAAATCCCAGAAAAATTTTCAGAAAATTGTGTAAAATCCAAATTAAAAATTTTAAAAAAATCAGGGGATTTACAGATTGATTTGAAGACTAGTTAGGACACACAGCTACCGTTAGCGGAGTTTTCATACAACAATAGTTACCAATCGAGCATCTAGATGGCACCGTACGAAGCGCTCTACGGGCAGAAGTATCGATCTCCAATCTGCTGGGACGAAGTCAGCGAGCGACAGGTACTCGGGCCAGAGCTGGTAAAGCAGGTCGTTGATAATTTTTTCTTGATTCGAAAAAGACTTCGCACTGCGCAAAGTCGACAAAAGAGCTATGCCGATGCTCATCAAAGACCCTTTGAGCTTATGGTCGGGGATCACGTCTTTTTGAAGGTGATACCAATGCTAGGAGTGATGCGTTTCGGTATTAAGGACAAATTGAGTCCAGATTTGTTGGTCCCTCTGAGATACTTGAGCGGGTGGCAGCTGGGGCCTATCAGATTGTACTACCCCCTGCCCTGGCAGAAGTGCACGACGTCTTCCACGTCTCTCAACTTCAAAAGTATATGCATAATCCGAGTCATGTGGTTAGCTTCGATCAGTTGGAAATGCGCACGGACTTATCGTACTCAGAGGAACCTGTGCAGATCTTGGATCACAAGAAGAATGTGCTGCAGAACCGAATAATGTTCCTGGTTCACGTGTTATGGTAGAACCATTAATCAATATTGGAGATAGAGTCGGAGATAAAGGAGAAGTACCATTCATTGTTCGTTCAGTCGGAGGTAAGACCATGTTCTTAAGTTTCGGTATGAAACTTTTTCTTAGTAGTATATTATGTAGTGCCTCAAATCCCGATCCGACCAGGATGCGCACTATATAATTGGGGTTGTGGCTAGTTGTCACCCTCACTTTTCCAAATAAGAATAATTTAGTCATTTTGTATTTATATTTATTTTAGTAATTAATATTTAATTATAGTATGCTATTTATTTATATTGTGCTTGTATTATTTATTTATAGTTAGGGTCTAGCCTATTAGTTAGACTTGACACTAGTGAACCCTATTAGACTTGTCATGACACATTGTGCCCAACATTAGACTGGGCCCAATTAGACTCTTCCCTTTAGTTAATTAAGGAGAATGAATTAATTAAAAATTAGTTTAGAAGCTTTCCAAAATAGTCCTCCTTAATTATTCCTCATATTTAGCATGTAGGGGTATAGTGTACATTGGTTTTTGCTTTGAGGAGAAAAAGGAGGGGGCAGGCCACTTAAGGGGTCTTTCTCTCTCTTATTCTCATTCTCTCCATTCATTTTAGATCCCCAATTTTCTAGATCCCCAATTCACTTTATTCCTCCATCAATTTTAACCCAATTTCTTTCATTCCCTCATAATTTTATGAAACAAGGAGTATTGGATCTTGGATTTACAAGAAGCACTTGGAGGAGAAGCATTTGACAAGGAACTTGTATTCAAATCGTATCCATTTGAGCAATTTATTAGAAATTTATCTCCTAATAGGTATAATTCTAAAAATCTCCATCATTCTAGACTCTAATTCATGCATTTGACCATTAGAAACTATCCCATGGCTCAGGGCTATCCATAGAAAGAAGTTATTGGCCAAATTGACCCTTATTGTGACTTCTACATAGGTTTTTGTGTACAATTTAAGAAAATTATGAGATTAACACATCAAGTGTGTATCATGACACTAATTTAGTCTAATTAGACTTAGATCGGGGTTGTGGGACTATATACGTGTGCACAATTGGACACGAGTAGGATGCATCACGATACGGTGAGATACGGAGCTCAATTTTGGGTGTTTTCTCCAATTACTCCTCAATTCTCATTGTAGCAAGTTATTTTAGTTGTATTATATATAAATATTTATTGTGGAGAAATTAGATTTTATCTTTTTATTTGTATATATATATATATATATATATATATATATATATATATATATATATATATATATATATATATCATGAATATTCAATTACTTACTCTAGGTGGTTGTTTTAATGTCTCTAATATATCTTATAAATATATGCATATGATATTAAGTGTTTATATATATATATATATATAGGTGTGTTGTAATTGAGATATGTGAGTGTGTGTAGTGTAATTTAGTGTGTGTGTGTGGAGCAACTGTGACTAGATGTGCACTGCTGTTAAGACCAACAGTAGGTCGGATTGGGACTGAAGCAGCAGGGAGCAACAACGGAGTGTCTAACTATTGTTGTTGTTGTTGATGTGGTATCAGGAAGCAAGTTAGAAAAGGTAGGTTGATGACAGATGAGAGTGTGAAGGATTGGTTGCAGTAAGTACAGCAGTAGGGTATTCAAGTATTCAGTTGGAGGGAACAACTCGAGTACAGGTAAGAACATGTTCAGAAAGAGTGATAACAACTATGATGTGGTATGGACAGTGATGCTGGGAAGCTCAGGCACTCGAGTGTTAGTTCAAGTTGATGTATCAGTATACACACTGAGATGTGTGTTTTATATCAATGTTTAGTGCACATAAAAATGATGAGGGTATCTGTAACTTGGGTAGGTTAAGGTTTTCATCTGATACTCAGTCGAGTTTAGAAGTGGATTATAAGTTGAGGTAATATGGAGTGGTATCAGGCAATTGGGAAATTGGGTTTAGGAGTATCAGTCAACAGCAAACTCAGTTGTTAAAAGTTGAGGAACTGATACTTAGTGTATCAAGTATTGGGAGTTAGACATGCAAGTGGAAGTAAGAGAAACTATCACAGTGACATTGTGCAAGAGCACTGATTTAGAGTAAAGGAAGGGAGTGAGACACTGGACTGTTGTAAGTTAAAATTTAGTATGGTGAGTGATGATATAAATTAGTGTAGGTATCAGTTATCGTTTCAGTTAGTGTATATTAGTATATATGTAAGTATCAGTTAGTGTGAATTAGGGATGTTTGTAGTGTTCAGGGGTATTATTATTAAGGTTAGATATCAGAGAGAATTATGAGTTAGCTTGTTAGTGTTGAGTTATATGTATATATAGTATATGTTAATATCTGTTATTAGTCTATAACCATTAGTAATATATTAATGATTTTGGTTAGTATTAGTTAGCTATAGTATCATTTATTGTAGTGTGTCAGTTAGCTAAATACAAATTAGTCAGTGTATGTTAGATTTAGCTAGTAATAGCTAAGGCATTAGTTATACCCAAGGTAATGACTTAGAAACCCAATCAAGACCCAATATTCACTAGAATAGACTTGTAATCAACCTAGAAACTAGCAATTGACCTAGTATTGGCCTAAAAAAGCATGTACGGATGCATTTTAGCTCATTATCACTTTATTACACTCTTTGAAATAATATTCCTCTATAGGGTTGTCGGACACCAGCTCGGACACTGAGTTATCTCTTTTACTCCGGACCAAAGGTGAGTACATCTCTCTGTAAGTTTTTATTTTATGATAGTATACATATCACTTGTTCTAGAACTAATATACTTGATTCTGACACATTGTTACACGAAATGGTACTATATGGATCCTGTCAGGAGATGTTATCTCCTACCGTGTTTAGCGGGTACTCCTTACATATGTATTTTATCGTGTACATCGGATATTATTTTTATGTGCTTCATGTGCATCCACTATTTCATGTGCTAGTGTGACTATATCGTATTCATGTGTGTAACGTGTCGTGATTGGATCCATGAGTATTGGCTGGGGAGGAGGAGTAGAAGTTGGTTATGTGAACAAGCCCTATTTACCTCATGTGTATGTCGATTATACATCTCACGTACAATCGAGTTACCTTATTCACCTCATGTGCAACCTAAGTCGGCCACATAACGAACTTGCGTTCTAAACCACATATCTAGTATTCCAGTTTCTCTACTAGCAGTTATTTTCATATCGCCTGTATTTATCTTTTCACTTCATACTGTACATATCTGCATATTCCAACTATATTTTCATTTCTAGTTACTTGTGCATCTTGTATTCTTTCTATTTTTTGTCATATATTCTCTACCATGTAATTGGAACTGATTGCAGATTTTTGTACTTCGCTCCAATCCTGATTGAATATATTTTTTAGATGATTGGCTAGGGGATCTGTGTCCCACTTATTATGGGCCGCGGGACGGCGAGCCATTAGAGGATACTCCCCTAGAGCATGAGGACTTAGTGCCAGTGACCGAGGAGGATTAGACTTTTACTTTGGACTTTGTGTTAGTCTCATTATTAGACTTTTGGCATGTGTATATTATTGAGACTTATATTGTGCCTAGACTAGTGGATTTGGACTGGTAATGTATGTGACTCCTTATTTCTCTCTTCTATTCCATATCGTGCTTTTATCCTCCTTTAGTTTATATTATGATTGAGTATTGGTTAGTATTTATCTTATATCATATTGCTCCTCTATTTGGAGTTGAGATGTCATTGATAGGTACAATTTATTTATTGTGTGAGATATTTAGATAGTATTGATGACCTAGACAATGTTCTACTACCAATGTTGCGGCGTAGGCTGGACGTACCCACGTACTTGTACCCTTAAACCGGGTGCGGGTCATGACACTAGTCTATTTGAGTCATAACTTGGTGTTTAGAATCTTCGGCATCCTCTTGCCACGGACAAAATACGATGATCCTTTCCAATTCATGGATAGGCCTTTATTGAAACGAGTCCAATAGTTTTTATATTTTGTTGCTTAATTTTCTTGATGTCACTTTGGGATTTTGTTTTGGTGTTGCTTTTGATTTGCTTGGTTTTTGTTGTTGGCTTTCTCGCTTAGAGCTTTGGTTCTTGAAGATTTTGGGAGGAATAATAAGCAAAAGGATTCTAACTCGGTGCTCGTGCTATTGTAGGTCCACATAACTGATGCTTGATCGTCGCTAGGCGAAACTCCTTCTTTCAACACTTTCTTTAATCAGTGGGTGGTTCAGACCCTTCTTTCCTACTTCTTCACGTCTACATCCCTAATGTTTCAAACGTTCAATCGATGATGCCCGGCTGAACACCTAGGAAATCCTTAACCATAACGCATGTCAGCCACTAAGAAAGTAATATGAGAATTATAAACTAACTTATATATAAATGTACACGATCTATAACACGAGCTTCGTAATAAAGCGGGCGGTTGTGGTTCGAACCCAAGGAACTGCTTGATGGAATGCGGCATCTAGAATTTTGGTTGCGGCATGGTGACTCGGAGAGTTTGGACCCACAGGACACAAAAATCGGAACACGACTTTGAAAAAATATGAATTGTTGCATAAGTATATATATATAGCTGCTTTACTTCCTTTTGTTTTATCTCATACATTGTATGATAGTTGAATTGTTCACGCATTTTCATGGTCTGGGACAACTTATGCACAAGGTTTGGCATTTTCTCGAAATGGTATTCTGGGACACTGGAAACGTAAAGACCCGGGAGAAAATATTTGATCGGGCTTGGCGCGATGCATTATGGGACCTTCAGCGGGACTTGTTATCCGGTCTGATAGGGTGTGCCGCAATGCCTTGATAATTTTCTATTGTTTCGATCATACCAATGACCGCATATAGATAGAACACATTCAAATCTATTATCTTGTGCATATGGTAAGTATACTTGTGTTTCGGTGCAGGGAAGGAGCGCATCAGTTGAGTAAGCGACCGATGTGCTATATGATTTCTATGTTATGTTTTCTCTAAAATCATGCAACTAATATGAACTGAATTCACTTAGTTCTTAATAGCAAGATCATACTAATGTATGCTTGCCCCTAATAAGCAAGTGTTGATTTGGCGAGTGGGTTCGTCCTGCTCATCGGTACAGCTGAGTACTGACCCACGTTTGTGGGCAAACATTTTAGGCACTCAGGGTGTGCAACGCTAGTGGATAGACGAGGAAGCGTTAGAATCTCTTCTATTTTGAAGTATAGTTGAATCCAGTTTATTTTGGAGGCATAAATTTTTAATCTATACAAGGGTATAATGTATGGACGACGAAGCTTATCTGATGGAGCGCGCCCTACCTTTTGAGTTTTTTTTTGTAATGCAATTATTGTAGCCAAGGATCGCATCGAATGTAAACTCTATGTAAATTACTCTAAATTATCAATGAAAAGCATATTTTCTTCTTATACTTTGTGTTCAACTCTCTGTGAATGTGTTTTCTATCTTGTGTTTCAATGGATTACTGTCACTGTATGTTCTTGCCTTGTGCGAGCGCAACTCTAGGCTCGCACGACATCACGTCCTAGCGAGGACGATCGACCCTTACGAGATCGGGACGTGACAACACCAGTTCAGTGGGAGTAGGTGAACAACCTGGGGATTAGCGATATGGCTCATATTTGGGTGTTGTTGGACACTAGTGTGTGGACATGACAAGTCCTCCACATATCGAAGAAATTAATTGCAGTCCTTTTCACTAACAAAGGAGGACTTAGATTCGTCTATGGGGGGTGTATGGTAGCAACGACCTTCGTCGCAGGGAAGAATTATGGAGGGATATTATTCACATCAGCATGGTGGCAGATGTACAGATACAAGTTCCCCTATTGCTCGTTGGTGACTTCAATGCTATGATGTACATGGATGAGAAGGTAGGAGGACGGATAGTGTCGGATGCAATACTAAGAGACTTCCAACAATGTCTACTATAATCAGGCCTAAATTGTTTAGAGAGGACGGGACATGTGTGGACAAGGAGTAACCGAGCCACGGATAAAAGAATCATGTGTCAGTTAGATAGAGCTCTGGGCAACAATTTATGGTTTGCTAATTGGCCATCGAGCACAGCGGTAGGACTAGTGGCAGGAACGAGCAATCATTCACCTATACTAGTCCGTATGTCTAAGGAAGGTGCACATTCAGGTATAATAATGCTTGGGTACATGCGGAGGGTTACCAAGATGTTGTAAGTCGGTCTCCGAACGAGTAGTGCAGGTAATAAGAAGTACAAATTTGTGAAGTGGCTGAAGCATGTCAAACAAGAGCTTGAAGTGTGGAATAAGGGGCGGCCTATTAGCAACCTACCAAGCAAGTAAAATGAGATCATCAATGCCCAAGAGGCACTACAAAATAACCTTCAGAACCCCTCACTAGCTACCAAGGAAAGGAATCTAATAGAATAAGTGAGATTGTTATTTTCCAAGAAGAATTACAATTGGCCCAAAGAGCCAAATGTTCCTGGCTGAAGGAGGAAAATAGATGTACGAAGTTTTTTTATGATCTAATTCTCACCCGACAACATAGGAATAATATCTCAGAACTAATTGGTAGTAAGGTGAAAACGGTCTCAACACCAACGGATATCCAGACAGAAGCTGTTCAGTTCTATTCAACACTTTACAATCAGCACAGAGAAGAACACCAGATATCGACGGAGATTATCTGCAATAAAGTGGTGACAAAGAGGGGGAACATGAAGCTAAGAGCACCAGTTACACTTGAGGAGGTCACAGATATCATAAAGAAGGCAGATCCGACAAAGGCACCAGGGCCAGATGGTTTTTCTAGCAAATTCTATAAAATATACTGGGAGGAGATAAAACATGATATTGTAGAAATAGTGGATGATTTCTTCAAAAATAGGAGATTACTGAGGGAAGTGAATCATACATTTCTCACGTTAATTCCCAAAAAGGAGGGAGCAGTGTCCCTGGTAGATTACAGAACGATTGTGTTACAATTTTTTATAAAAAATAATTTCTAATCTTATTTGCAGGCTTATGACGAACATTATGCAGGAGCTGATCTCGCCAAACCAGGCAGCTTTCATCAAGGGTCGAGCAATTGCAGAAAATAATCTACTGGCGCATGAGCTCCTCCGAGACTTCAACAAGAAAGGAGGCAAGAATCCTTGTATGAAATTAGATCTCAGGAAGGCCTATGACACAGTTGACCGAGAGTTTGTTTGTAGAATAATGATAGCTATGGGATTGGTGGATTGACAGGGTCAGGGAATGCATTACCACCCCATCCTTCTCTGTTCTGATTAGGGGCCAGGCGTATAGATTCTTCCGCAGCAATCGAGGACTACGACAGGGTGATCCACTATCACCTTATTTGTTCACGATGGTGATGGAGCATTTCACGTGCATGATGGATATTGCAGTTCGCAAGAAGGATATAAGGATGCTCTACGCACATGTAGTCCCAAACATCTCACATCTTGTTTATGCCAATGACTTATTAGTGTTCATATCGCTGACTATTAAAGGGGTAAATACAATGAACGCAATTATAGAAGAGTTTGGGAAAATACTGGGTTGAGGCTGAACAGGGAGAAGAGTAGAATTTATTTCAACAAGCATTGCCCAGATCAGGAGATGTGGGCAAACAGGTTACAGATGGAGCAGGGTCAGTTACATATAAAATATCTGGGACTACCTTTATCAGTAAACTATACCAAAGTCACAGAGTGTTGGAGATTGGTAGAATATGCACAACGCAGAGTAGAGGCACGGCATGCCAGAAATCTGTCATTCGGGAGGCGCATTGAGCTAGTGCGGTCAGTTATATCGGCCATTGCTTACTTCTGGCTCCAGGCCATAATGCTGCCTACAAAAGTGATACAAAAGATTGAAAAAGTATGCACAGATTTTGTTTGGAGAGGGGGGATCCATGCCATATCTTGGGCCAATTTATGTCGTCCAAAAAGTGAAGGAGGGGTCGATCTGAAACCACTTACAACAGTTAAGGAGATAGAGGACTTAAGCTCACTTGAAAATTTTTGGAAGGGAATTCGCTATAGGCTGCTTGGCTACGAGGCAGATATCTGCGGCAATCCAACTTTTGGACACAGAAGATTGACAATAATTATTCAGTCACATACCAGACCATTTTGATGGGACAACAACGGATAAAGCAAGTGCTAACTCAGACCTGTAGAGATGGAAAAGATACTCATTTATGGCTAGACCCATGGATTAAGCACAGGAGCTTGGTGGATCGGCTAGGATGGCAGGCTTACGAAGTAGGAAGGCGGGATGAAGATGTGTCCAGTGTTGAGAGGAAACACTATTAAAAAAAAATACCACTCACACACATGTGGAGGGGACACAGCTTAGCTTCTTTAACATACTGTGTACATTATTCAATAGAGAATGGCATTTAAATAGTCACACACACAAAACGGTGGAGAACTACAAAAATGGAAGAAGTGGCTCACAGACACACAATGCAACTAAGGAATAGGACAAAGTCCTAACAAAATTAATCCAACAATCAACCCACTAATTTTGTTGTTCCAATTCATAGCAGCGCGGGGTGTTCATCTTCGCTTACCTCTACGAGTAGAGTTTTCTTCTCCTTTTGGAGGCATTCTGAAGAAAAATGACCATAATTATTGCAATTATAACATCTTACCCTTGCTTTATCAAATCTTCCAATCCTGCGGCTTTGGCCACGAGCAGCACCAGAGGAGCCCTCGGCTTCACACTTCTTCTCACGTGCCTTCCACTCGGCTCGGGTGAGAAGAAGATGCTCCTCGCTATTATCGTCATCGTATCCACTGAGTCGCTCCTCATGGACTTTGAGGCGCCTAATCATCTCCTCGACCGTCATTGTTTTAAGGTCGCCGAATTGCTCTATTGTGGATGCGATCTGCAAGAACTTCTTTGGGACTGCCCGGAGAAACTTCTTGACGACATGGGCCTCCTCAACCTTGTCGCCCAATGCACGGATTTTGTTGATGATGGTTGTTATCTTGATAGCGAAGTCATCGACCGAATCCGTCTCCTTCATGCGCAACCCCTCGAACTCAGTTTGAGGGTTTGTACCTTAGCCTCCTTCACACGATCGGCGCCTAACTGCATCGTCTTCAACGCCTTCCACGCATCTTTGGCCGTTTGCTTTTCGGCCAGTAGGAAGAGCGTTTCCTCGGGGATGCCCTTGTATATGGCCGCCAATGCCATTTGATCCTTGCGCACGTCGATGTTGGTGTCCTCGATAGCTTCCCACACTCCTTGATCCCTCATATAGACCTCCATCTTGATTGCCCAGGCTGCATAATTGCTCGTCATGAGCATCGGATAATGCAGCGAGACGGCGGAATTCCCCTTCGCCACCATACTCATCGGTACCTCGCCGCCGGTGACACTACTTCCCGGAGTGCGGCATGTATTTGGGCCTGAACGGATCAAGTGCTCGACCCTTCTGAGCTCTGATACCAATTGTAGAGAGGAAACACTATAAAAAGAAAAAATATCACTCACACACACGTGGAGGGGACACAGCTTAGCTTCTTTAACATACTGTGTACATTATTCAATAGAGAAAGGCCTTTAAATAGTCACACACACAAAACGGTGGAGAATTACAAAAAATGGTAGAAGTGGCTCACAGCCACACAATGCAGCTAAGGAATAGGACAAAGTCCTAACAAAATTAATCCAACATCCAGGTTAATAGTGCAAGAGATGTGGAGCATAGAGTCAAACCAATTTGGGCGACAAGTTGGTGAAGAAATCTCGGTGGTTCCTATTGATCCAACAGCGTCTAGAGACCGCGACGACTCCCCCACGGGGAAGTTCCACTTCAGTAGCTAATAAAAATGAGTTTGTGCATGCATAAGGCTTTCCATGGAAGACTGCTGACTACGGACAGACTAGTACGTTTTGGTATGAATATAACAAGTACACAGTGTGTCCTATGTGGACAAGCTCCAAAGAGTATTAATCATCTCTGTTTCGATTACGTAATCTCCTCGGCCATCCTTGGAGTTCAATGGACGAAGCTACAGATTCAGGATACATCTGCTCGAGGACTGTCTGGGGTGATAGAACTGGTTAAAGCTCAGAGGAGGGGAAATGAATGGAACACGGAGGCAAAGATACGGCTAGTGGCATCGGTATGGCACATATAGAAATAATAATATAATGTATGCCTACAATTGGCATACTTAATAATATTGACTTTCATTATGAAGCCAGTTCGGGGTGTAAGGGGGGGTACCTGCATAATTGAAATATAGGATCGGTTATAGTATCAATAAAATTACCTTTTTTTTAATATATATATATATATATATATATATATATATATATATATATATATAATCCAGCCTTAATATTCTATTAAAGTCCCCCTTATATATAAGTTAAGTACGTAGCCTGGCTTTAATATCGTATAAGTTTATAATCTAGCTTTAATATTGTATTAAAGTACCCCTTATAAGTACATAGCCTGGCTTTGATATTGTATTATAGTCCTTGCTAATATTAATACTGTATCAAAACCCTAGAGATAGGAGCTTTATATACTTATATTATTCTAAGAAACTCAACCATTGAATCTAGAGCAAGTTTTTGTAACCCTCAAATTCTTATCCTAGTTTACCGCTAGTTTTGGTTTGTGCATGTATCAAAACAATCCAAGCTCAAATTAATATCATTTGCCACACATTTAAGCGAATTTTATACACGTTATACACCTAGGCCAATCCAAAGTTCGTTCATAAAATGCAGATTCAACCTAATAGAATGTTTGTGTTGGAATAACATAACTGGCTAACCTTATTTTGGTGCGGGTATGTTTGTCAATGATTCTATTTTTACAACTGGTAGGTCATCGGATTAATCAAATAATTCGTATTTTTTATAACTTTTTAATGTTACAACTTTCGTACATATTCGATCTAGTTCCCTGGTCAATGCATGGAGGCATATTAGTTTTGTTTTTTTGAATTTTTCCATACCATTCTTAATTATACATCACCTTCGTTTTCTTCCTTGACTGTAAGCCTAGTTATTGTCCTATTCGGCAAGAAAGGTATAATCTATAACAAGCCGGCCATATATCTGGAAAAAGTCATATGCTATAGACCACATTTTTTTCATGCAAGTTGAGAATTGGAAATTATTTGGAGCGACAACAATGACGATAACAAACTTTTTATATTCCAGACTTATGGGTCGTTAGTTACATTAGTTATTAACAATTTGATCTTCTCTTCCATTTTGCTATGGTCTATTTCTATAACTTTAATATTTTTTTTATTTTTTATTTTTGCTATATTACAACTTGAGACCCTTAGCTATTCAAAAATTTTAATTTGATACCTTAAATTTTGATATGCGATAACTTAATACCATCAACTATTAAATTTTTGTACGTTGATATCATCCGTCAGTTAGAGTAAACATTTTCGTAAAAAACAGAAATACTAACTAAAATATTCCTCTTTTCCCCCACTGCAGCCAAGGGCAGAGCCCGGTTGGGGGGTTGTAACTGAATATATGTGTAAGAAACCTGTAGGGGTTATAATATACATGTAGTCCCCCGTGCCCTACAGGTATACACTTTATTGTTGTATATGGTTGTAGCCCCCCATGTCCTACTTTGTTATATCATGAAGTAATATTTGTACATGAACATATAAAAGATAAATTCTTTGACGATCGAAACTTAAAAATCTTTTTTTTTTCTTCTTTCAAAAAGACTCGCCTTATAGATCGGCAGATCCCGCAAGCACAAAAGCACGAGCAGATCGTTAGCCGATATGCTTTTCTTTTTTCGATTTTTTTATTTGTCAACGGTTTTTTAGTGTTAGAAATTTGTAACGGTAAAAATGTGTTGGTATTTTTAAAAACTTGTGTTAGAAAAACAGTATAGTGATGCCTTGATAAGTATGGAGGTAAAAATGTTCTAAAACACAAGCAAGAAACATCTCTAATTCAACACATATTTGGTAGTCATCTCCGATCTCATTTGGTTTTCACCTTAACAAGATTTTTTTTTTTTAGTGGTGTGTTCAATTATTATCTTGTTTGGAATTAAAATATACAACAATAAAGTGATAAATAAGTTAAAATTTTGGTACTTTAGACGACACGATGCTAGTATCCTCGTGCCGCTCAAACTTGTCCTCCCTAATTTTGAATGCTAGCTCCGCCACTATCTGCAGCCCCCTCCCCCTCCCCCCTCCTCCGCCTGCATCCTCTCCCCTCCACCTGTAGAATATTAAATGGTAAATATTATAGTTGAATTATCAAGTTATCTCCTATTAAAATTTAGGAATCATGTCGTGTACTTTGATTTTTTTTTTAGAAAAAGTGTTCAAGAGCAGTGTTCTAATAACCAAATCGGACCGGCCGGTTCAACCGGTTAACCCGTGAGCCGATCATTTTTTCGGTCCGGTTCAGTGTTGACCTACTATTTTTTTAAAATCCGATTTAAATGAATATTTTTGTAAAAAATACTGTACATAAGAGATTAAAGTTGGACTACTTAGATTAACCCAGAGGTTGAATCACTTGTTGAACTACTGTTTGAACCGATTTGATCCGACCCAATCTTCGGTCAGATTTTTAAAACACTGTTCAAGAGTCCCTCTTTGTTTTCAACTCTGGAATATCTAACCTTTTAGTTAACTGATCCTCTAGCCAATTTAATCTGCATAGCAAACTTATTTCTTACATTATTTCCTATTGGTACCACCCCTTCAATTGTTGCCGGTCTTTATCTTCCTTTTGTCCGTACAAGTTGTCCAACCTCTCTTCATAATTGATCTGACGAATTTTTGGTGGAGCCTTGACGAAGCATTGAATTATCCAACCATATTGCGGATCGACCAATAGTACTTTTTAGAATTAATCAAAAAGATCTTAATCAAGTTCCTCCCATCCACATGAGTATGTATGTAGGTAGATCCTTGTATGATAAGTGACCCTTCATCATTACTATAACAAATGATCACAAGGCTAATGATTTCTTCTAGTATTCACTACAACGATGGATCAAGGTGTTCCGAAAATTTGTTTAAACTTATATATATATCCGAAAATTTGTTTAAACTTATATATATATATATATATATATATATATATATATATATATATATATATATATATATATATATATATTATTGAAAATCAAAACAAAATATTACAACACTATCATCCCACCCAAAATACAAAATGCATTCATATTGGATCTAGGATATCTATATCAACTTGTATTTGTCTTTGTACAATAATAATACTGGTAGCCAGTCCCTCAAAAATACGTTGGTTTTGTTTCCTCCACACATGTCACACCACCGTACCTAGAATCATTCGTAGTCGCATATATGCTCCTTATCCTTTGTCTTTTTGAGTTTTGACATCATTCAAGACTGACAATAGGTTCATATTCTGCGTAGCCGGAAGTCCAAAGTATCTGCAAAGTTTATTCCAGATCTCCCAAACAAAATTACAACAAAAGAAAAGGTCGTCCATGATCTCATCCATATACCCACATAAGCAGCATTTCTTATCCGGACAGTCCACACCAAACATGCTCAGACGGTCTCTAGTGAGTAGTCGGTTACGGATCATCTTATATAGACATAGGGGGTTCTTAACCGCTCCTCCTTTAGTCCAAACCAGTTCTACCCAGTCCACGTCCGGATTTCTGCTCCTGATTTGGTTGAAGGCCTTTCTAAATCAGAAAGTGCCTTTATCATTTTTCTCCCACATCTAGTAATCCTCCGTGCCCAACCTATCTCCAACTCTCGAATATCAACCGCATGAACGGCCTCTATCAACCGACCTTGTAAGTTCCACGCTCCCTCCTGGATATGACAATTAACATGTTCAGTAGATTCTCTTATCTCGTATACGTGTCATCCCTCTCTATCAATCAGGCTGGTATGGTTGATCCAAGGATCATGCCACAAACTAGTCTGATTTTCAGAATAAATAACCTTAGCAATTCTAGGTTTAACCAAGCTCCTCAACCCCAGGAACATTTCAACCGTCACTGAGAAGTTGTTATTGATCTTGGCATACCAGAAATCTTCCTTAGGAAAATACTTTTCCCTAATCCAATCCTTCCAGATAGATTCTAGAACAGTTTATAAGAGACTATTTTTCTAAGCATAGTAAGCGACCTCAACCCTACACCCCCCCCCCCCCCCCTCTTTCTTGGGCCGACATAATTTTTTCCAACAAATCATATGAATTCCTCCTTCCCAAAGAAAATTAGCACACATACGTTCTATCTTTTGAATAGTAGCTAAATGGATCATGATAGCTTGGAGCCAAATACAAAGTAATAGCTGAAATGACTGCCCTGATGAGTTCTATCTGGCCCACAAACGATAGAATCTGAGCCTGCCATCCTGCCAACCTAGCTTGAGAGTAGTTTAGGATGCCCTCGCAATCTGCATAAGTGGTCTGGTTGATAGACAGAGGCAGCCCTAAATATTTAACTGGAAGTGCACCCTCAGAAATCTCCATCTTTCCCAACCAAGTCTCCTTATCTCTACAAGTCCTGTTAAGGAACATCTGGCTCTTGTTTTTGTTCAGTTGTAAGCCAGACCACATTTCTAGTTTGTCCAAAATTCTCCTAATAGCCTTAATTGACCTATCAGAAGGCTCCATAAATACTAATAGATCATCCGCATAAATCAAATGAGAAACAACATGACTCGTCTTCTTAAACAGTGGAGTGATATCTCCCTCTATGACAGCCCCATCTATCAAGCACGAGAGGAACTTCATCACAATGGCAAAGAGATAGGGTGAAAGCGGATCTCCCTGTCTAATACCCCTGGAAATTTTGAAGAAGCCTTCCAGCTGACCCCGAATCAGAATCGAGAAAGAGGGGGTGCAGACATATTCCCTCACCCTGTCCACCCACCAGGTGTCAAATTTCATGCACAACATAATATGGCATAGGAAGTCCCGGTTGACAAGTCAGAAGCTAGCCTTCCTAAGATCCAATTTGAGACAAGTTTTGTTATCCCCTTGCTTATTGAAATCTCTTACCAGTTAATGGGCTAGCAAGCAGTTATCTGAGATCGACCTGCCTTTGATAAAAGCAGCTTGGTTAGGAGAGATCAGTTCTTGCATAATCGGTCGCATCCGGTCGCACATCAGATGAGTGATGATCTTATACAGAAAATTGTAACACGCAATAGGCCTGAAGTCCCCTATAGAGGAAGCTCCCTCTACCTTAGCAATCAGTACCACAAAAGTGTGGTTTAGCTCCTTAAGCAGTTTATCCAATTCAAAAAATTCTCTGATAGCTTCCGGTATATCAAATTTGAGCAAACTCCAGTGGTTCTTGAAGAAAGCAGCGCCAAAATCGTCTGACCCCGAAAATTTATTCTGGTCCGCCTTCTTGACAATTAGTTCATTCTCATCAATAGTAACGGGCTGCCGCAATACTTGATTACCATGACCCGTAACCAGTTTCTTAAACACATAATGGGGGAAGATAGTTGGATAGTGGGTCTGATTGTAAAGCTCCTAGAAGAAAGTTGTCACTTCATCACTAATCATATTCGCCTCCTCGATAGTGGCCCCGTTAGCGTCAAGCAAGTCGTGTATGGCATTTTGGTACGGTCTAGCTTTCACCGTGTCATAATTTTTTTTTGAACAACTATTACCATCTCTGAGCCAATTGTATTTCGTCCGTTGTCTAACATGTACTTCATCTAGGAACCTCTCCCTGCACAGTAGGTCCTGAAGAGCAACTTCCTCTCCATTGAGATCGTCGTTGAAGGGATCAAAGTGTACTCTCATTTGGATGGCGGCAAGGTTCTCTTCAAGCTCCTTAAGAGTCGTTGCAGGGTGCTCTATATTCCAAGTCTTAAGCCGTTGTTTGGTGCACTTAAGTTTCGACACAACCTGAAATTGGAAAGTACCACGCACTGTGGAGTTCCAGCTCAGTTGAACCACTTCCTCGTACCCCTCCTTATGACTCAACACATTATTAAATCTAAAAGGTCTCCCTTTGAAGACTGGCTGCTCCGCCAATCTGATAACAATAGGAGAGTGATCACTGGTGCCAGGAGGCTGGCAATACGTACCACAAAATTGGAAGACCTCAAGCCAACGGCCATTGCAAATAGCACGGTTTAATTGAATGAAGATGATTGCAGATAGTTCGATTATTCCACGTCCAGATGTGGTCCGATTGAGTATATTTGTCAATGATCCTCTAGTCAATTGGTAATGGTGAGACATACGGTCCGAGTGGTCAGAAAATCAATTTTTAGTGGAGACGTTCGACACAATTACCAGCTCAAAAAAAAAAAAAAAAATATATATATATATAACAAGATCCATTTTGCATCATATCTATCTGATTCCTTGGTTCAGACCGAAGAAGTAATGTCATTCGATTATTATCAAACTGACTACAATATATATATGGAAAAAAGAGATATGAGTCATTAGCTCATATTCCTACATGAACCAATGCACATGTGGACCAATATGAATTAAGTGTACTAGTGCACATGAAATGTAAAAATATATTTCTATTGATACACATGTACATGACTCATATAGAAATATAAACCTATGATTTATATTCTGTTTATATATATATATATATATATATTTGGAACTGGTAGTTGTGTCGAACAAGCACAAACACAAACGCGAGATATATCACCCATTTTGATTTATCATGTTCTCTTCGATTGATACATGACCAACATGAAGCATCACATTAGTATACGCAATCGAGTGGCGTTTAACTTCAAGTTTGATTCTTCTTTCTTTCTCTTCCATCTTGAGAAATCAAGAAATCAATCAATGTACAAACTACTAGGTTCTTAGCATTATCTATTGAAAATCTGGAGGGAAAAAATGCTATATGCAAATAGTAGTATGTAGTAGTAGTGAATTACCCATTTTAATTTATTCTCTGCATCATCAACAATCGTTGGCTTCCACGTCTGGCACCATGGAGAACTTCTAAGTGTGGTTGGTGATGATAGATCCCTTGGTCTCAAACTATAGTTGAGAGTACATTGAAAATGACTTGAAACTGTACCTTTTTTTTTTTTTTTTTCATCTGATTGTTGGTGTAGCCGGTTTGAGTTTTTAGATATTGCAAGTGGTTGTGATATATATGATATTTTATTACAACTGAAAGTTTTATTTCATCAATTTTCATTGCAGGAGATCAAACGGATTGTAATTCCATTGCAAGTGGCTATACTCTCTACTTTTTTAATTTTTACATACATTTTTATTTTGCCATCCAAAGAAATTTAATATGAAACTTCTCACTTGCGGGGGGGGGGGGGGGGGGGAACTACGTATCCAAACATATTTTGAAAAGTGATACATTTACACTTTTATTGTAAGTGCACTGCATTACAACATGTTAAAAATAATACGTTTACACTTTTAATGAGCTACAAGCATCTAATCAGCCCATAAGAGAGAGGAGTTCCATAAAGAAAACTTTACACATGCAAGTGTGAGGTAGTGCCAACACCAAAAACTCCATATCTGTTCATTTTCTATGCCTTTGCTGCATAAAATAATGAGAAAGAGAGGGACAAGAACTAGTTTTGTCCGAAGTTTCACACTTTCAATCAACTTTCAACTTCTATCCAAACAATAAAACTAGAGAATGTAGGCTACATATGCACATTTTTGTCATACTACTGTATAATGAAAAAAATTTAACTTCACCAAAAAAAAGTTTTATTTTTAAATATATCCTTGCATCTGTTAAAGTTAATAGGATTAACATATTAATTACAGAAATTATCATTTGATCTTCATAAATAGTCTTTAAATAATATAATAATAAATTTAGAATAATTAATGCAGTTATCTTTTAGTCTTCATAAATAGTGTTAATAAATATTAGAATAATTAATACAGTTGTCTTTTAGTCTTCATAAATAGTGATCTATAAAATACGTGTAACTTACGTGCATATATATTAGTAACTGGAAAAAAAATTGTAAGTCACGAACCACTGTCTGAAACAACAATAATCATTGTTTTACGTCAATATTGAAAATATTTAAAGGATTTGTACAATAATGAAAATCTTTTCCAAGTTTGGTTTAATCCAATTTAACCTATTAATTGAAGGGCTAATTAGAGTTTAGACCTTGAATTTTATATCAGTTTAGAGTTTGAGTTATGACTTGTCCAATTGGAGAGTTTTGATCCTGAATTTTTATGATTTGGTTTATTTTCTCCCTCTTATATTCCCACTCTCATGCAAACGATGAAAAATTTATATATAGACTAGAGAGAATAAGATGATAAATATAAAATATAAAATATAAATTCATGATCTAAATTTTCTAATTGGACATGTCAGAACTTAAACACTAAGCTCATATAAAATCCAAGGTCTAAACTCTAATTAGCCCTTAATTGAACCCAGGCTAACGCATCCTAATGAGCAGTGATTAGCTGGAACAAGTACTGGAACTGGTCAAGTTTGGCTCAAAGTGGTCTAGCCGGTTTTGGCCGGATCACCAATCTGACCCGGTTCGCTCCGGGTCAAACCAATCAATTGCCTCCATAGCTGTCATCGTACGCAGCAAAATTTACACACTACTCCTCCATTGAATGGATAGTAACAGATGACTCCTTGTGTACAAATTTATGGATTTTCCGGGTGCCAGATGGAAAATAGGAATCAGCGTGGGGGCCACTCCATAGTATACAAATCCTGATCGTTCATGCGCAACAAACATATGCAGAATCCGCCACGTATCATCTAGCGTGGAACATATGATTTCCAGATTCCAACTACGCTTGCAAGGAAAACATTTGCTTATTTTGATTGCAAGTCTATTACCTATTCTCTATTTTCTTCAAGTCCCCACAAATCTTGGCGTCTCTAAGATTTTCTTTTGGATCTACAACTACCATTGGTTAATTCATGACATGATGGGCTAGTTTGATTTCTTTTGAAATTGAAGTTTGTCGTTTCTATGGACATCTTAAGTTAAAACTACAAATAAGTTATAATTTTTTTTAATATTTATCATTTTTATTATATAAAAAATATATATTAAAATATCAAATGTCCGTTAGAACACAAGTTATATTTGCCGTTCGAGATAAAAATGTTTGTCATATCAATTCCATCAACTATATGTTATTTTCTTTCTTCAACTCAAAACTATAATTATCTTCTTCATATAATTTATGTTCGTTCACTTCTTGTGTTGTTTTATTCAATTTTATGAAAATCGAACTTTACGATCACAAGTACCACAACCAACCACAACCAGACATAATTAAAAAAAGGATTAATTAACCTTTAGAGTCCGACTTTTATGTTAGTTGAGGGCTCAAGTCCTAAGATGTTCAATTAAAAAGTTTGTACCCTAAATTTTTTTTTATTTTTTTCAATTTTTCATTCTACTCTCCTTTTTATCATGGGTTGGTTGTTATATTCGTACTTATGTTGAGAAAAAATAGAAAAAACAAATATACAAAAATAAAAATTCATGATCTAAATTTTTTCAATTGGACATATCAGCACTTAAATTCTAAGTTGGTAAATCCAGGGCTAAACACTAATTAGTCCATAAAAATGATGAAAGGAGGTGACTAATATGTTAATTTTGTTTATAGCTAACTCAGAGTGAAGGTACAGACTAAAGAACTATTTGATTAACGAATTTAGAGCACGAAAGTGACCAAAATTTTATTTTTTTACCATTTCATATGTTTGGTTGATGTCAACAAACAAAAAATATTGTGATTTAACATGAACAATAAATTTTGTTTGTCACAAAATCTGAGTTTTGATATTGGTTTTTTTTTTCCGAAGTTGAAGTCGGAAGTAAAAAATCTATATTTTCACTTTCCGCACTTGGTTGGAGGACCACTTTCTCTATATATATATATATATATTTTAATATTTATCATACTTCAACAAAAAATTATATTTTTTCATTCACTTCAACAACTTAAAAAAATAAAACTTTAATTTTTTTTATTTCTAACCTCAATTTTTTCAAAACAGCATAATTATTATTATTATTATTTTTTTAACTCCACCTTACCGTAATGCATGTGTAAAGTGTCGATTTTCGAATTTTTATTTGTAGCCAAATAGCCCCCTAAAATGATTGTATGTGTACTTGGGAACTTGCTATGCAATATTGTTGTTACGGAGGACTTAAAATCAATAAGACCCACCCATTAAGACGACCGGACACGTGTAGTCATCGCAATAGCAGCACACGCGTCAAGCACACACGTACGTCCAGCAAAATCCATAACATCAAAGGGGTTTTCTGATAAATAATTTGTACCCTTTTCTAAAATTAGATAGGAGAGAGAGGGCCCTCACTCGACGCATGTTTCGCTCTCGTCTTCCTCCTCTCTCTCCTCCCACCCCCTCTCGCCATGGTTATCTTTCTTTGAGAAAGCCCTTC
Source organism: Iris macrosiphon (assembly GCA_036927795.1). Classification (NCBI taxonomy): domain Eukaryota; kingdom Viridiplantae; phylum Streptophyta; class Magnoliopsida; order Asparagales; family Iridaceae; genus Iris; species Iris macrosiphon. The sequence continues at coordinate 108,115 of JAYESA010000438.1, read as the reverse complement.
CCAAACCCTAAGATCCAACAACCAGCGCACTTTAGCACGAACCACAACCTCTCGGCTCACGTTACCACTCTCCGCGCACTCATTTCCTTCCTCAATCTCTCCGTTTTGTTCTTTTTTCTTCTCGGAGAAGCTTTGAAACCCTAGAGCCCATGGAGGCGGAGCACGGGATCCGGTCCCGGCGGTGAGCCGATCCTGACGATCGGCGACGAGGATGAGGAAACGAGGCGACAGGCCGCTGAAGGAGCTCTACGATCTCACCAAGAGGATGCCGGAAGCAGAGGCATGTAAAGTTATCGCCTTTGATTCTCCGATTCAGGGTTTTAGCCGGTTCAAAATTGAAATCGGATCGAATTGTCGGTGAATATGATATATTAGAAATAGTTCTCGATGCATGTGGCTATTGATTAACTCCGCAGATTGCTATGAAATATGGTGATTTATGTGGTTATTGATCTTCTTTTTTGTAGGTTACTCCCGTATTCGTTAGGAATTGCCGCATCCAAGAACCCACCGTGGACGAGACGGACCGTGAACGTCTTCGGAGTACGCATTCGGTGGGATACTTGTTGGAATTTTTTGTTTATTTGATATGCTCTTATTTGTGTTGGTAGATTGCTTGGTACAACTTGATTTCGTAAGGAATATAGGTTGCTTAGACACAGAAAATACAAATTTGAAATATGACATTTTCATTGCATATATATAGAATTTTCTCTTAAATATTAGTTCAATTTATTTACTGTTTAATAACCAAATGGTGGTATAATTGCTTTAAGTGCTGAGCTTCATAATAAAAAAAAACTGAAAATTTCATTCAGAGCAAACAAATTTAAACAAATCCCATTGAGAGTACAAAAATTTTAAAATTTTCAAACAAAGCATCATCACGCCCATCGGAAGGACGTTTTACGTTTTTTTCGTCTGTCCGTTGTCTCTGCCGTTTAGAGAAAAATAATAATAACAATAATATAGTCCGTTTAAAAAAAAATAATAATAATATAAGGAAAACGTCCTTTGGAAGGGCGTTTTTCCTTTCCTAGAAAAAACGTCCTTCCAAAGGGCGTTTTCTTTATATATATATATATATATATATATATATATATATATATATATATATATTTAACGGACTCTCTCTCTAACTCAATCACTCCTCTCTCTCTCTCACTCACCCGCTAACTCTCTCTCTCACCCGCTAACTCTTGTTCTTATATATTTTTTTTTTAAAGAGAAGAGAGTGAGTGAGAGAGTGAGTGAGAGAAGAGAGAGAGAGAGAGAGAGAGAGAGTTGGCGGGTGAGTGAGAGTGAGTGAGTGAGAGAGTGAGCAGAGAGAGAAGAGAGGAGAGAGTGAGTGAGAGAGAGAAGAGAGAGAGAGTGAGCGGGTGAGTGAGAGAGAGAGAAGAGTGAGAGAGAGTCCGTTTAAAAAAAAACTAATAATATAAGGAAAACGTCCTTTGGAAGGGCGTTTTTTCCAAAGGGCGTTTTCCTTATATTATTATTTTTTTCTCTGTATATTATTATTATCTTTTTTTTTCTCTAAACGGAAGACAACGACGGACAGACGGAAAAGCGTAAAACGTCCTTCCGATGGGCATGATGATGCTTTGTTTGAAAATTTTAAAATTTTTGTGCTCTCAGTGGGATTTGTTTAAATTTGGTTGCTCTGAATGAAATTTTCCGTAAAAAAAAAAACTATATTTCAAAGCCTCATTGCCACATTATATATACCACGTGCATGACACATTCTTAAAAAAATATTTTTAAAAATTAAATATGAATTTATTATAAATACTATTGTCCCTAGGAATTGAACTCAGGTATAACCAAGGAAATTGCCTCTCACCTTAACCAATTGAGTTAAAGTTATTTAGTTATAAGTAGTTAAATAATTAATTATTTTTTAAAATAATTAATGGAGTATTTACAAACGGCTTTGACGACTCAATTTTGAGCCGTTTTCAAGCCACTTTATATATACTAGTCTCATTTATGTGCATTGCACGCATAAAAAAATCTATGATATTATTAAAAACCTAAATAGAAAATTAAATTATATTAAAATATTTTAAATATGATTTGAATTATAATTTGTTATAAATATATTTTTTGAGTTTTGGATATGTGTCTAATTAGATAATAACATGTAGTTAGTTTAAATATAATTTAAATTTTGAATATATTTTATGATTTGTTATATGTTCAGGTGGTTTTTAATTTTTACCACATGTCCTCAACTACGTGAGAAAAAACATATACGATAGTTAAAAATCATTTAATTTTTTATATATTAATAATTTATTAATGATATACATATGGCTTAGACGGCTCATTTTTGAGTTGTTTCTAAGCCGCATAATATATATATATATATATATATATATATATATATATATATAGTTTGCCAATGACCATTAGCTCTGTGTGGCTAGTGTGGAGGCATTAAGTCCCGCATGGGGTGAACGGAGTTCGAATCCCAGTGGGAGCGGTCTCGGTTTATTTACCTTCTTTGATATATATATATATATATATATATATATATATATATATATATATATATTACGTGACTTCTAAAAAAATACTTCGTGTTAACTCTTTAAAAAAAATCTAAATGTCTCCCTAAAGATAGATTTTTTTTTTAGATTTATCTTTAAAGATATATTATTTTTAAAAGATAGATTATTTTAAAAGACAATTTTTTTTATAGTAACATTAATATCAAAATTAACATTAACATTGAAATTAATATTAACATTAAAATTAACATTAATGTTAACATTAACATTGAAATTAATATTAACATTAAAATTAACATTAATGTTAGTGTTAATATTAGTTTTAATTTAATGTTAATATTAATATTAATGTTAACCTTAATGTTAATGTTAAAAAAATTTATCTTTTAAAAATAATGTCTTTAAACAATGCTCCATAATATAGGCAACTCTTACCAGAGCAGAATATATATATATATATATATATATATATATATATATATATATATATATATATATATATATATGATGGAGCGAGGGGTAAGTCTAAACGAACTTGCATTGAAGATATAGAACGGTACTATTTTTATGTTACAGTGGACATGGCCCTTAACAAAGATGAATATGGAATTTAAATGCCAATTTTTTTTGGAATAATGATGTTCTGGCTGTTGTAAACATTAGTTAGAACAAAGTCACAAACTAAGAGTTCTTAGGATCTATTGATTTAGGAGAATTTGGAGGGTTCATGGTTAAATAGATTAAACCTCGTGACTGATGGAGCAGATCACCGGTTAGGTTTTCCTACCACCCAGTAGCGTTCTAGGTTTTACGGAACCTCTCTTGTCGGAACAATCTAGATTTCAGAGCTTTGTAGCCACATTATATATACTAGTCATGATCGCATGTACGAAAAAGAAAAAGAAAATCTCTTATATTATTGAAAAATTAGATATAAATTTAAATTGTAGAAATTTAAATTGTATTAAAATAGTTTAAATATGATTTGAATATATTTTAATTAAATTTTGTTGTAGATATTTTTGTAGAACTTTGAATATATGTTTAGATAAAACCATGTAGTTCATTTAAATATAATTTGAATATTGAATTTGTACATTTGTTTAAATATAATTTGAATATTAAATATGTTTTATTTTGAATTTGTATATATGTTTATAGGATTTTGGATATATGTTCGGGTAGTTATAAGGATAAGATTATTTTTAGTTAGAGAGACATATGGTGGTAATTAAATTTTAGACTTTTGTATTAATTATATGAGGATATACATACAATTTAGACGGCTCATTTTGAACCGTTTTCAAGTCTCTTTATATATATATATATATATATATATATATATATATATATATATATATATATATATATATTGTTGCATCATAATTTTTAGGTTTCTTTTGAAGTTAGAACAATTTTGGAGAGATTGCTCACAACACACTCGATATGTCATCAATCTATAAAGCTTAACCCATAAATTAATAGGATAATTATGCATAAGTCTAAAATTTGACCAAAATTTCTTCTATTGTGGAGCTTAATCTATATCTTAATAAGAAGTTATTACATGATTCTAAGTTTATCTAAATATGAAATTTAAAATTTAATTCATTCAAATACCAAGGATGGTAATAATGAATCTATTAATATAGTAACAAATTACAAATATATATACATATTCATTGAACAATAAAATTTAAATAGTCGTATTACATAACCTTGGGTAAATTGCTAGTTTCCTATTGTATATTATATATATCGAAAAAACAATCACGAAAATCCCACAAATTTTTTGAGATTTTTCTTAAATGTTGAGCAATTGTGGAGCTTTTTCCAACCACGTTCACATCAAGTTTTGGGAGCTACCTACAAATTATGTATATAAAGATATTTTAGATTGTTACTGAATTATAAGATATTTTATATCTTTTCCAAATCTCATCTTACTTGAATTGAATCCCTAGTGCAATTATAGACATATCTACCAAAACGTATATTTCTTTATTGTAGTTAAATTTTATCTCACTTTTCTATCTTGTCCAAATCTCATCATTCTATATTCTTGATTTTTTATTGGGATTCTACAATATTTTAGATAGGAATTAGATTAGATCACAATTTTCTACATTTTCCAAATCTTATCCTTTTTGTCATGACTTCTAACTGGGATTCTAGTATTCTACCGGTAGATAGTAAATATATATAGATTTTTAGCAATTTAGGGAATTGCTTTATATAGGGCTTTATCATGCACTTGGACTAACCCACAATAGATAAGATAATAGCACAAAAATAGTAAATTGTATACTCATAAGATTTAATTTAAATAATATTATATGTGAAGTACTCGATGTTCTTTGCTTTATATATATATATATATATATATATATATATATATATATATATATGGTAAACGGCGGTTCTTAATATGGCACCTTAGAAAATTTTTAGATGTAAAAAACTTGACGACTCATCATATCCTCCAATAACTACTATTTTTCCATATATCTAATTGGAATTTGGTGTGGTATACGTGGACTTTGGTGTACAAAAATTGAAACATGTACACCTCTTGAAGAATTGAAGAAGTCCCATACGGTGCCCCCTTAGGAACCTTTTTGTCAACACCCCTCCCCACCACTTATATATTTATCTCTGTTCTAAAAGGCGGCGCCTAGGCGGTGCTCGTCCGATGTATGCCTATGTGTCCGTCTAGTCCTCCTGACGCTCGACTATACATATTTTAGGGTTTTATGGACTTTTTCTGCAATTTTCAGTAGGTTTTTTAGATTTTATTTTATTTTATTTTTTTTGAACCGTGCATAGGCACGAGGCACCTGGTGTCCGTTCGATGTTCGCCTATGCGTCCGTCTAGTCCCCGTGACTCTCGACTATACATATTTTAGAATTTTATGGACTTTTTCTGCAATTTTCAGTAGGTTTTTTAGAATTTTTTTTTGAACCGCGTAGTTCTAGGCGGCCGCCTCGGCAACAGCCTAGGAGGGCTAGGCGCTAGATGACGGCTGCCCGCCCGCCTAGCACCTGGCGCTTTTCACAACCTTGATATATATATATATATATATATATATATATATATTAAAATATTATATTGAAAGATACGATAAGAAATGAATGTATTTGTGAAACGTTAGAGATGGTGTTAATTGAGGACAAGATACAATAAAATCATCTTAGGTGGTTTGGACATGTGCAATACAGACAGATAGATCCTGCAGTAAAGAGTAATATAATAGTTGAAGGAGCTGTTAGGAGTAGAGGTAGGCTTAAATGAACGTAAATTAAAGTTTTAAAGAAGGATATGGATTATGTTAATGCATTAACTCCATGTCTGTTTACATTATATCTAAGAGGAGGTTGCACGGTTTATGATGTTTGTTGACGATATTGTTGATCAATTAGAGTAGTGAGGGGTTAGAAACTAAAATAGTAATGTAGAGATAAACTTTGGAATATAATTTTTTTAAAATTAGCATGACAAAAACAAAAGGGTAAACGGAATATGAGTCATATGCTCATATTTCTACATGAGCTATGCACATGTGGACCAATAGCAATGGACTCCTACATTCCATGTGCACTACTACACTCCATTCCTATTGGTCCACATATGTATTGGCTCATGTAGGTCCACATATATATTGGCTCATGTAGGATACGAGCCTATGACTCGTATCTCGTTTACCCAAAACAAAATAATGAAATGCAACTTCAACCAAAAGGCAAAAAAGAAGAGAGAAGTACACATAGATGAACAAGAGAAGTACACTAGGAGTAATAGTTTTTGTATTTATGTTCAATAATTCATCAAGATAGATTGAGAAGAATTCCATGCATATAATTAAAACACGATGGTTTCATGTAGTGGTGCTTCTAGAGTACTTTGATACCTTTGAAGTTTAAAGAACAATTATGTTAAATGGCCATAAGACTAACTATGCTTTATGGATCAGAGTCCTGGACAATTAAGAAACAACGTATCCATAAAATTAGTGTGTTGCAGAAATGAAAATGCTATTGTAGATGAATGACAAGACGTTGAAAGATAGGATTATAAATGAGCGTACTCGTGGGAAGTTACTAGAGGTGACGAAAATTGAGGACAAGATGAGAGAAAATTGCCTTTGATGGTTTGGACATGTGCATCATAAAAGGTAGATGTTTTGTTACTCAGGTGATAAGATAGGAGGTGATAAAATAGTAGTTAAAGAAGTTGTAGGACTAGAGGTGGGCCTAAAAGTAGCATGGATTAAAATTTTAAAGACATGATCCTTAATAGACCTGAATGGAAGGGAATAAATCAAACAGCCGACCCTAAAAGTATGGCATACATGCTTTGTTCTTGTTTTATGTGTTTTTTGTTAGTTACAAAGGACATGACCTTTATATCAAATTGAATGGAAAAAACTGATTCAAACAATTCCTAGAATTTGGGATAAAGGCTTGTTGTTGTTGTTATATATATATATATATATATATATATATATATATATATATATATATTTGGCATACATGCTTTGTTCTTGTTTTATGATTTTTTTTTGTTAGTGTTACAAAGGACATGACCCTTATATCGAATTGAATGGAAAAAACGGATTCAAACAACCAACTCCTAGAATTTGGAATAAAGACTTGTTGCTGTTATATATATATATCTATTCTACTATATAATGCCAAAACTAGGCTTCACCGTGAAAATTTTTTGTTCCAAAAATACCCTTCAACATATTTAGTAATTAAAAAGAATACCTACAATAAATTCCACTGACAACCATTTAAGAGATGCAATAATGACAATCATTTACGGAAATCAAAGTGTTCATGCTACTTGCTAAGTCTTTTAAATTGTTACCAAAGAATTCGAAGGGTTGAACCATTAACCTATATAATTAAAAGCAGTAGAAATAAACTAACTCATCAACATCATTCACTCCAATATACGTGCAAAGCACGTGCATATATATATATATATATATATATATATATATATATAGCCAATGATCCTCTAGCCTAGTGGTTAGTGGAGAGGCATGCGGCCCGGATGGTCAAGTGTTCGAGCCCCAGTGAGAGAGTGTAAGGGATTAATTACTAAGGGCCAATGTACCCCTTTCCAATATATATATATATATATATATATATATATATATATATATATATATATATAACAAGCCTTTATTCCCAAATTCTAGGAGTTGGTTGTTTGAATCAGTTTTTTTCCATTCAATTCGATATAAGGGTCATGTCCTTATATATATATATATATATATATATATATATATATATATATATATATCTTTATGCAATTTGGTTACAAAAAAGAGTTATGGAGAGGATCCTTTGCAAAGAAATGTTACTTACTAGTATCTCGTTATGCAAATTGTTTCTTATTCTTGTGCACTAGAATGCTTGAATAAACACTAAGCCTTTCCACAGGTATTGAGTATTAACAGGTCACCTTATTTTGGTGAGTCGTAGTGTATTTTGGAGTGTGTATGGTGTGTTCGATATGTATCCGATTCATGTCCGATACGACATGGCCCAAATTTTTTGATCCGTGCTTCCTAGCCTATACCTTGCCTCCTCCTTTACCTTCATCTCAACCTTCACTTTTATCTTCTTCGGCGGTGAAAATAGAAGGCTTAAGCTTGGCTGAAAATGTAACCCAAAGCAAGAGGAGGGAGAGGGTACTAAGATGAGGGATAGGGTATGACTTACGGTGTGAAGGGAGGAGATAGAAGACAAGGGAAAAATGTATTTCCTAACCATCTGCAAAAAAAAATTAAAGATAAAAATGTCCATACTAGTGCATGGTATTTAAGTGTGAAACTGATGAAAGTTGAAAATATTACTCTTCTTTTTAGTACGTCATGTAATTTATAAAGATAAGAAAGAGTTACAATTTTATTCAGTGAGAATGAAACATAATATACTACCCTTGCATTTGCTTTTAGGAATAATCTTCTCTATATAAATATATGTATGAGAAAGTGGGATATGATTCATATGAGCCGACCCCAACAATTTGGATGAAGGCTTTTATTTGTTGTGTGTATGAACTACCAGATAGTGATATACCCTAACAACCAATTTGAAAAACGTTTTGGCTGTACAAATATCACTAGATGTAACAAACATTTTAATTATTAATTTAATGACATCTTATTGTATTTAGATTATGTTTATATGGTTGTTGATTATATGATAAACTCCCAAAAGCAAAGGCTATGGATTTCGTATTGTCATGTGATGACTTGGATACGAACAGATGCTTTAAGTTTTACTTTAAACAAACGTTCATGGTCATGGTTCACTAAGAGGGACATTGATAAGACCAGATAGGTCTATGTGCTCTGCATCGAACTTATATGATGAGTGCAACTGGTCTCATAAGTTGCTGAGATAGTTACACCATAGTGAGAGTACATGTGCTCAGTTAGTTGAACGAGTTCACTGAATGACACCAGAAAAGGAGTTCCTAATGGATAATGTTTGCTAATGTCAATAATGATGTCCTTTATATCAGCGGCGTAACTGGTCTACAAACATGAGGTTATTACGATATCTTATGAGTACTCACCCACATTTTAACTATGTACCTTTAGTGAACCCAAGGGTTGTGACGGTTGAGTTTGGTGAATTACTCAAGTATATTTCCAATAAGGAATTTGTCACTTCTAACCAAGGTTTAAAGTATCGGCCGATATCGATTAGGTGTCCGATCAAAGTCGGTTGCATATCGTGGGGAGGAGGTGAGAAATATTCCAGAGGTAGAAGTAAGGGGTGGACCCTTATGTCTTAAGAAAACAAGGGGCAATGCAACCCAAAATAAAGGGTGTAATTAAGCAGGAGTCCTAACATATGTTGAAAAAAGTAACGTCCTATGCGATTCGACGTGTTATACTCAAGAAATGCTTGCTCAAGGTGATGCGTGAGTAGAGGAGTCATACTTGGTACACGTGAGTATTGAACATACGAGATCGAGACACATAATTACTATGATGAATACAACTTGACATATTATCCGTGTTGTAAGTCTAGTCAGAACATAGTTTGACAGAAAGACTTAATTATACGGTAAATATACATGGATAGGTTCTTGAGTAGATGTCGCTAAACATCTGCATGCCATATGGGGCCAAGACACACTACTAGGCGTCAATCTTGATCAGTAAAGAAAGTTTGACATAAATTTGTTTATGGAAATAGACACTCAAAAATCCAATAGAAAATTCGATTGGATTTCCAATGTTAATAACCACAATTTCGGATCAAGTTCAATCCAATGTGGCCATACTGGTGTTGAGTCTAATGGGTCATACACACAAGAGTTTGTCGATAATTTGAGCATGTCTTAGGTTCGTATGAGTTCGTTAAGGATTGCACCATAAACAATTGACTCGAGTCAACAATACTATTAACTTGTGCTAGCACATGATATGTTGACTATATCAACTCCTAATTGATCATATATAGTAAGATATATATATTTTTATAACCAGAATTAGATTGCATTTAGAGTGTTCTAGAAGAGTCTAGAATCATCAAAAAAATCTAGTATATTCTAAAGATTGATATGTATATTGATTCCTAATCAAACCTTAAGTAGGAGACCTAGCAAATTATCAAGTCTATTCCTGGCAAAAACCTATAAATATAGGGGCAAGTGATTGCTGAAATCATACTTACAATTTCGTTCAAAGTTTTAACAAGAAACCACACATATCTCCTTCCCTTCTCTCGGCCAGCCCGACCAAGTCAAAATTTGATCGAATTTCGGATTTTTGATTAGCCTTGTCACTAGTAGACAACAACAATGCAAAAGTTGTACTTCTGAGCCACTTTGTGGAAGATATGTGGGATTCATTGGGTTGATTTCTGTGTCGTGAAGGAGTTCATATCTTGGATCACTTGGTGGCCGACCTGCTCGTGTGGATACCGTTAGAGACCAGACATATGTGCGGTTAACGAATCGACAAAGGTATATCGATAAATCCTAAATAGATTAGTCTTCTACTTGTAGCATGTTTATATTGATCAGATTACTCATGTATGACATGTTTTGAGATATCGAATCGAGATCGTATCGATTTATTAGATGGATCAATACATGTGAATTTGTGTCAAGTCGAAGATCGATCACCACTAATGAGGTGAGTGTGATGATCAAGACTTGTGGATATATTAGATCTATCATGATCTTAGATTGATCTTTAGATCATTCGATGTAAACGTCCGGTCACGTGTGTGAAGGGGTTCAAATACGGCAGATCCGCACATCGGATGTGTAGTACAAACCCAAAGGGGTTCGTGTCGAGTGACATAGCAAATATATCAAATTTTTTTTAATGATCGTTTCTAGTTTCTACCACTGATACATGTTTTTTTACTTACAATGGTATTAGGGGTTGTTTTGTTCGCAGATTTCGGAGCTCGAAAGTGGCCAACATCTGGATTTGGTACAAGTTCACGTGTTTGGTTGAAGAATTTGCAGACAAGATTTACTGGGATTTGACACAGTGTAGTCAAAGGCGCGCCTCAGGCTCGCCTAAGGCGCGCCTTGCTCCTAGGCGCAGGGGTAGCGCCTCAGGACACTCCAGGCGGGGCGCAATTCTTAAGGCGCACCTGAGGCGCGCCTATGTGCGCCTTTTCCGAGCGCCTTGGAATAGCTAAGGCGCGCCTAGGCGCGCCTTGAAAATCTTGTGAAAAAAATAACATGTTTAGACTGTTTTTTTAACTGTTGTACTATTTTTAGACTATTTTTTTAACTGATGTACTTTTTTTTTACTGTTTTCTCTCTCACTCACTCAATTCAAAGTTATTGCAACCTAGACATGGGAAAATTTAAAGCACACATGTTTATCAATGTAGAAATCTGATGTGAATATATATATATATATATATATATATAAATTTTGAGCCTCGCGTCGCTCGGGCGCGCGCCTTAAGTGCGCCTTGCGCCTCGGGCGATTTGGACCCTTTGCGCCTCGAGTGCGCCTTGCGCCTTTGACTACCTTGATTTGACATTAACAGTACATCTTGTCTGCCACGAAATCGGAGTTTTTTCTTCCGAAGTGAAGCGCAGAAGTGAAAAATTCTCATTCCCACTTTATGCGTTTGGTTGGAGGACCACTTCCTCTCCACTTTAACAAATTTTTTTTTTTTAATATTTATGTTACTTCAACAAAAAGTTACACTTTTTAACTCACTTCAACAACCGACCAAATACTAAACTTTATAATTTTTCACTTCTAACCTCCCCTTCTTCAAAGCTTCCAAACGAAGGATTTTCCACTTCGCTCCACTTTACTGCAATGCGTACACAAGATATCGATTTTCGGATTTTCTACTTCGCCGCACTTCGTCGAACAAAACAACCCCTTAGAGCAACTAGGTTATCACGTTATAGATCTATAGTACACATTACATTTATGCTGTTATTCGTCTTCTTACATAATTGTTGTTATACATTCATGATGTTTTAGTTCTATTATGAGTTTGTAAAATTAAGAAATTTTGTATCTATATAAGAAAACTTAGAATAATCTTCGCCTCGTGAATCAAGAGTTGACTAGGGACAATAAGATCGACTCTGGAGTCATGAGATGATTCAGAAATGGAGCTATCAATTCAAGAATCATGCTCATGATTCAGAAAGCGAATTGATGAAGGCATTTCAGAAACCAGAATCAAACTGGATGATCGCGTTGAAAATATGGAAATTCCATTCGTGTTATTGATGGAGTTCTGTCCAGAACTTGGATTGGAAATCCGACAGTTCTCCAGTTTTGAAATTACTTGCTTGCTTCAGTTTCAGTTCTGATTTTGAAATTTTTATTCTGAAGTTAATGCAATCCTACGATTATTCCGTAACCTAATTTTCTTAATGTGATTAAGAGGGATAAAAATTTAAGAGTTTCATATTCAGGAAAAAGTTTAGATTAAGATGTAATTTAGGGCTTGGTTAACAAGTTGATGATTTATGTTGTCTATGCATTTTCAATTGTTACGTTCTGATGAAATTTGTTAAAATTAAAATCCCTCTTTAATTAATATTGACTTGTAAACGGCATAAATCTTTGAGAACAATAGTCGTCCTACCTTCTACCGTTTAGGCAATACGTTCCAATCATTAGATGTGCGATTTATTGTCTCACACAAGGTCGCCTATTCGAATTGATTACTTTACATGAGATATTCATGGGGTGGACTAGCCCCATGGCCTTATTGAATCGCTCAAGGACCTTGGGACAAATCCATACCTTTGATAGAAATGATGGGTTGAACTCAACCAATACATTATGTGTCTTGGAGGAGTATACAAGAGTCAAATGAGATGTGATTGACAAAGAAAGTCGTCTACCTAGTATGGGGTACGAACGTCTGTAGTGTCATAGAAGGATCGTCTGTAGTGTCACAGGAGGATCGTGCATATGATAATAAAGTCGTCTCTCGCTAGAAGATGTTGAAAAGTCTTCCTAGAATCTATGGAGGATCACAATTTTCGATAAAATAACGGAAGGAACAATTTACAGAAGTCCAATTCTTTATGGTATTATAATAATAAATTAATTGCTTATATATTGTCAATATGTGTTTCTATCGTAACAAGTAACAATGGCTTTGCACAATTCACTTAAAAATATTTTTCAAATAAATTAGCTGATACATTATTCGGATTGACTTCGCAAGGTGAGATTCATTCTCACATATGAGAAACTCATGTGATACATGACCTCAGAAACCCGCGGTAAATATGACCTCGGAAGTCAAGGTCGCTTATGAGAAGTGGAAAATGGACGAACAAACTCAGGTGTATCGTCATTGCCTCTTATGTCGAGTTTTTTCCAAAGCCAAGAGGGATACTTGATCCATTTTCCTACGTTAACAAAATTGTTTGACATATAAGGGCGACAAAGAGATACGGGATATCAATGAAGCTATTCCAGCCCGAATGCAAGGGGGATCATTGATGAAAGAACAAGTTTTTTGGATGATTAATTGCATTAAATAGTTGTAGGCACTTGACTTAACAAAAGACAATGATTTGGGTACTAACCTAATTTTGTAGTCCTTGCTCAAAATTTACTCAAATCTTATTATGAATAAAATTGAGGCCTCATATCCGGAATTATTGAAATGCTGGTGACCTCTGTTATCCTGACTCTCCACTTTAAGGAGAAGTACGCGTGTCGATCCGATAGGACATGAGTATGGGTACATGATCCGTATCGGATCTTCCATGGTGATAATCAGTTTCTATATGGTGACAATCGGGAGACTGATAGTGGAGTAGATAGTTTATTTTAATGTGCTATTGAAGTAGATAGATTATTTAATATGGTAAACTGGTAGTAAAGTAGTAGGGGAGCTAAATGGACGATCTCTTATGGACTTATTCAACTACTTCAGCAAAGTTTACTAGTAGTTTATAATTACATGTCTTTTTATGAAATCTTACAAATTTAATGACATGGTGTCTTTTAGAAACTATGTTCAAATATATTTATTTTAATACTCATACTCTGTATCCGTACCCAAATTTTGGATCATTTTTAGTCGAGTTTGTGTGTCCTTCAATTATGAGTTTGAATGACCCGACTCTTGGATATATATACTCGTACCTGACACTCATACCCGAGTCCAGGTAACATAGCCGGTGACAACTAAGAGTAACATGGAGGTGAAAGAGGCTCAGGGTCTTCACCTGAGTCTAAGAAGCAAGAAGAATGAATCTTTAAAAACAGTTCTTAAAAAGGTGCCCTGAAAGAAAAAGGATGTGTTGAAATAATATGGCCAAACCAAAGGACATTGCTACCACAACGAGAATGATGGTCAATGAAATAACTAAGTATAGTTGATATAGTTACATTCATGATTGAACTTGGTTTGTCAATCTCAGATGGTAGATCTTAAGTATGAGATACTGGGTAATGATTTGCTGGGGATGACAAACGACAAAGAACTAAGGAAGAAAGAAGTCAAGTTTGCCATGGATAAGGGGCTAGAGTTGCTACACCAGGCCATAGGGACTTATCTTCTAACTTTGCCTAACTGCAAATGTTTAGAACTCTTTAAATATGTAACGATATTTATGTTCTTGATATTCTATGTAAAATTTCAACGAGGAATGTAAGAGGAAAATAGATGATATAAACTAAGCCTATTTATGGCAGTAACGACTTTGTCATGTTAATATGGCAAGGATTAATCGATTAACAAGTTTTTTAAAGGGGGGGTTATTATCCCCGTTTGATTATGAATTATATAGCACTTGCAAATCTTGTCTCATGGGTAATCTAACCGGGACTCCATTTAGCAGACATGGAGCGCGAACCTCTGAAGTACTTGCACTAGTCCACATTGACATGTGTGGACCCATGTCAACATGTGCGTGTTTTTTTTTTTTTTTTTTTTTTTTGGGGGGGGGGGGGGGGGGGGGGGGGGGGGGGGTTGTATATTACTCATACTTCTTACCTTAACCAATGACTTCTATTGATATTCTATAGATATGGATACATATACTTGATGAAGTGTAAATTCGAGTCTTTTGCAAAGTTCAAGGAGTTTAGGAACGATGTAGAGAAAGAAGTGACAAAAGTATTAAGGTTCTTCGATCGAATCGAGGTGGAGAATACTTAAGCTACTAGTTTACTAGCTATCTCAAAGGAAATTGGATTCTTTCTCAATGGACCCCTTTGGGAACATCGCAACTGATTGGCCTATCAGAAAGGAGGAGTTACACATTGTTGGACAAGGTGCGGTCCATGATGAGCCTCAAGGACCTTTCTTTTATCTTTTTGGGAAAATTTCCTAGAAAGTGCCATATATATTACTTAAGTTTCATCCAAATCCGTAGATAGGACACCATATGAGATATGAAAGGGCACAAAACCAAGTCTTAAGTATGTTAAGGTTTGGGGTTGTAAAGCATTCGTCAAACAATCTGATATGAACAAATTGGATGCGATGTCAATAAGTTGTAGGTTTGTTGGGTATCCAAAAAAACCATTGGATTCTAGTTCTACCTCCTACATGAAGAAATGGTAATTGTTTTTAAACATGCCACGTTTCTAGAGAAAGAGTTTCTACTAGGAAAGGCTAGTGACAGTAAGGTAGAGCATGAAGAAGTTTAAGAACTAACAAGTCAACCCGATACAATATCCAAACTTATTAACACTCAACCTACTAATACACTAGCCTTACGATACTTTGGTTTATGTTATCACCTGTAAGTCAAAAAAATGCCCATCATTCCGGAGCGACACTATGGTTTCATGTTCGAGGAAGATGGTAATGTTATTAGGGCTAGTAAAGATCCAGCGACTCACGAGAGCTTTATGTGATATAAATTCCAAGCATGAGCAAGCTGCCATGTGATTCGAAATAGAATCCATGGATAACAACAACATGTGGACTGTGGACTTGGGTTTACATGCCCGAAGCAGTAAAGCCTATCGGCTGCAAGTGGGTCTTTAAAAGAAATATCAATGCATAGAAGTGGAAACTTCTAAAGAAATGTTGGTGGCGAAAGGGTATCATCAAAGACAAGGTGTTGACTATGGCGAAACTTTCTTATCCGTTGCCATGCTTGAGTCCATTTGGATTTTGCTTGCATTGCAGCATATCATGACTTATGGATATATTAGATTTAATGATTTATCATGATCCTAGATAGCTCCTTAGATCATTCGAAGTAAACAACATCCAGTCAGGTTGGCGAAGAGATTCACATGCCACACATCTGCGCATCGGATGTATGGTACAAGCATGAAGGGGTTCTTATCGAGTGACATGGCGTAGTGTGTGTGTGTGTGTGTGTGACTTCCGCCACAGATACGTGCCGTTTACTTACACCGCCACCATGCAGACCTAGTTTTTCTCTTATATAATCATCCTATTTTAACCGTCCAAAGTTTTCTATACACATTGTAACATCATTCCGTGAAATATCTGATGGTTTAGATGTTTGTGTCATCTATCTATTTTTGGCTTTTCAACAATGAAATAATTTAGTGGTATGGATGAGTTAGAAATGTTCAAATTGCATGTATTTTTTTAAAGATTCTTCAAGACATAGATTACTTTGAACAATGTGCATCACACATTAGGATGACTTATGAACTGCTACATGAGCGTTGCTCTAGGTTGTGGCCTAGCAGGAGAATTAACATCTGGCAAGGTTTTTATTAGTATTAGAAAATTGTAAAGGATGACTTTCCCCTTTTATTTTCTTAGTTTATAATAATCCTTATGGTCAAGTGTATGAAAAAAAAGAGCTTTTGTTTATATCCTTTTGGATTAATAACTCTTTATAAGGGTCATTCACATTTATCTCACTTATTAAAGTTAAAATTTTCTTCGAGATAATTGTTAAAGTTAATAATTGTGATCAAAAAATGTTTCTGGTTATGAGAAATCTTCCATTTTCTGGGAGCTGGTAAATGTTTGTACGTCTGTATTGAAGCAGTAGTAGCAGTCACAATAGATACCCTCAAGAACAAGAGAAACTTCACGAAAAAAGTTGCCAAGTGATTTGTGTAGTCGTTAAGCATTTTTGGTTAAATTCTTTTTCATTTGTTCCAGGAGAAATAACTTGGTAAATCTATTGCTTTTTGCATGCTGGGCCTACACGTATATTCTGAAAGTGTTTTTGAATTTTGGGTTGCAAACATGTCTGTAATATTTGGTATCTGGGGGAAGTTTCTAGACATTGCTCCCGTGTACCTACCAAAATTTCAGGTATATTTGTCTTCATTCATGCCTAGAAATTTGGTCATAGAGAGAACGTTCTAACCATAAATTGATCCTGTTATACCTACCAATCTTCAGTTTCCAGAGTATATTTTCTGCATATTCGTTTGATGATTGTGGACACGGAGAAGTTTTAAAAGAAAAATATACGCCAGTTTATATTCGTTTGATGATTGTGGACGGAGAAGTTTTAAAAGAAAAATATACGTACATAAACTGGCGTATATTTATGTACATAAACTGTTGAAGTATGTGTTGGCTGTCGAAGTATGTACATAAACTGTTGAAGTATGTGTTGGCTGTAACGTCAATTGCAACTTTATCATGCATTCTTGCAGACATTGATGCATTGATTTTCATGTTTTTGTGCACTACTGAAAAAAAAAGAGACCTTGTATGCCGTGTGAAAGTTTAATTTGCTTTCTAAGTTGCACTTCCTCGTCATTTTGTTAGGGTCCTTTTCCTTCTGGGAAGAAATATACAATCCTGAGTGAGAATCTTCGTACAAGAAGTGTATCAGGGACTTGCAACGTGTGTTCTGCTCCGTGTTCTTCGTGCATGCACTTAAATCGGACATTGTCAGCCATGGAATCCAAAATAGATTCTGGGTTTTCTGGTACTACATGTGGGATAAAAGAAGCTGATACTTGTTCTTCGGTTGATCTCGATAGGGCACCTACCTACAAGAGCAGAATATGTGATGTTTCACAGCATGCAGCTAGTGAAACAAGCAACTTAGTCAGTGCAAGTCCGACTCGTGATTCATACTGTGGGAATGCGGAAAGCAAAGAAACACTTAAGCCCTCAGTTACATGTGATGCATCAGAAGACATTGACATGCCTACTGTTCCTTCAGTTGAAACTATTGAAGAAGTTCTTGAGAAGAAGAGACATGATACTGCTGATGTTTTTGGCCCCTCAAATGTATCTGATTTGTGCCATAGGACATTCTCAAGTCAAGAGGAAGAGCATTGTGGATCAGAATGTAATGGGGATAGCATCTCTTATATTTCTGGTGTTAGAGGTTCTAGTACGTCAGCAGGTGGCCATAGTGTTCATGAGAAAGATGCACCTTATTTTTCTGCATCAAGTAGTAGTTTACTAGCTGAAGTACTTAAAAACGAAGTTAAGATCAAAGCCACCGATTGCTTCAATGGTAGTGATAACAGAAACGGCCAAAGTAACTATAGGAGGTCCAGAACAAGGTCCAAGGGATCTTTGGAGGAGAATGCTGGTTCTGCAGATCCTGCTTTTAATGATAAGTCTGATCTTTCAGGGTTCCCTTTACTTAGTATTAACCCTTCTCCAAAAGTTGAACCTCCATGTTCTGAAACTCCAAGTTCGTCTGTCCTAGATGGTGTTATTAAGGATTCAGAAGGTAATTCATGTACGTGGCTTCTTTAGGATCACTACTTTGTTGATGAAGAGAAACCTGATTATGTTCGAACAGTGAAGATTACATCTATTCACTCTTCAAGTGTTTTCTTTTTCAGCTGCTGTGAAGATTGCTGAACCATGTTTGGAAACTGAAAACGCGTCTGACAAGCTTGCGAGGTCCAGTGCCATAAGCAAGGAATCTGAAATGCTCAAAATTTTGACGTCTACTACACAAGGAACTCAGAAGCAACCTCAGTCAATTATGGCGGGTGATAACGCTGAGTCTGAGACTGAACTGGTTGATGTAAGTTACTGCTTTATTTAATATTGAGCTTCCATTCTGCTTCATGGTTCTAAATTTGGATATGTATTGCTGTAAGTTTAGTTGATTTACCCTTCTAATGAAAGCCATATCTAGTGACCAAATGATGCACAAATAACTCCCAATAAACTGATTAAAAAAATCAAATTTTGAATTGTTTAGTGGTTTTCCATGCAGCCTTGTTTTGGTAACTTTGGGCTAATGAAGTACCATTTTTTGGGTTTTTGTATGCATTCATTTATATAAGCTTTCTGAAGGAATCCATAGTTGTAGTGGTTAAATGATGCATGGGTAACTCATGCTAGACTAATTTAAGGGAATAATAAACTCATGAGTTCTTTGATCAATTTTATGTACCATGTATTTCTGTTGATGTGCCAGTTTATCTTGTTTTGTACATATCCATGTATGCCTGACCGGACTTCTCCGATCAACCAACTTGTAGACTGTCTGGTGGATTTTGTAGGTTCTTAATCAGGGATCCATTGTTGAATGGAGTTCATCTCAAATATGACCGGTTCTCCCAGTCAACTGACCGGAAATCTGGTCGGGACTTTTGGATCCGACAGTTTGGGTATGGCAGTGGATTTGAGGGGATCCAGGATTTTAGTTAAGTAGATTGCTTAAATCTTGTTTTTTAAGTTATTTGCTCTAAATATTCATATTACATTTCTTATTTATGAAGAAAGCTAGTAAGGCTATTTAAAAGCCCCTTTTGTAATCAATTGAGCAATCAACAAGTCGAGTTATTTTTTAAAATTCTAGAGATTTCTCTCTTTATGTGATGGATTCCATAGTTTGTGAATTCGAACAACCTCGCGGATTTGAGGACATTCTGCTCGTGGATTCGAGCAACCATATCAGTGAACTCTCGTTGATGTCTAATTATCCCATCACCCACTCCCGCTACATCGTGGTAACTTTGTTACTTGTACCGAGTCTAACGATCTTCAACACAAGGTTGACGCCACCCTTCAAATGTCAACACCATATTGGAATAAATGACTCTACTACTAGTAACGATGAAGGATCCCAATGCTCTAGGTCAAAATCAATGACAATTGAGTGTTCAACCAATTGATTATCCAACTAGGTCTCAACCTAATCGTTGTCAACCAGTCTTTGAAAGCACTACAAGTACATTTAAGAATTAAAAGATTGCAAGAATGATCGTAAATCCACTGCTGTTACACTTTCAAGTTTTACCGGTTTTTTATTCTGTACAATCTGAATGAAACATATGTGCAAGTGGGACAATCTATTTATGGTTTGGATCATCCTATCAAATAATGTCTTGTATTGCAATATATACATGGTGATTGATACAAAAATCAAACTGGAGAGAGAATAAAAAAGGGCAGTGCGTGGACATCCTGAATAGTCTAAAGCATCACAATCACAACTGCAAAATCATGATGTCATGTATGCTAGTGGAGACAAGCAACCTAAAATACCATAAAATCCAGGTTCAACCAGTCGTAATCAAGAAAAGTTCGCATTGCGAGTGGACGGTAGTCCACTATGTTGAAGCAAAGGACGAGAAAATTGAAGTGGTTAAATGATGAGAAAAAAGGACTATGAAGAAACACAAGTAGTCAAGCAAAGTGTGGGTGTTCAGGAGGATGTAGAAGAACTTTATTCTTTGGAGAGGGTTGAGGCTGTGATAAAAGAAGACGGATTGAAGATTTCATCCTAATGAAAACATGATTCAAGATGAGCCCATTTTTTATGAAGATGTGTTTGTAGGTTGTCAATCTGTGATACGTATTGTGTATCTGTTTACTTGCGTACGATGCAGTAACTCGAGTTGTCTATACTTCCCTAGGAGTTTAGGTCTATACCTCTAAATTCATATAGGAATATGATTTAATATAATTGTCTCATAATTTTTTTATTTGTTTCGTCTTTACATGTCTATCTACTTCTAGAATTCATATTCTTAAGTATAAATTACATGACTTGAGTATACAAAGAACAAAAATGATACTATCAACATATATTACGCCTATCGGATCGACATATACGTAATGGAATGATAGTATATCGTAATGTATTGTAAGATATGTACAACATAGATCTGTTTCTCCTATGTAAATCGGTTGAAAAGTGAAGTCCGAGAGAATCCAAAAGATTGTAGAGATGAAGATTGGAGGGAAGAAATCGAACAAGAAAATCGACTCAAATGACTAATTTATATGGAAATGAAGATTTTAGTTTTCAAAGGTGAATTCATTGTACCCAAGGTGAGGTGTTTGATCTAGGAGAGAAGACGACAACACTAGTCTAATGACCAAACATAGCCTGGCTGGACTTCTCCGATCAACCGACTTGTGGATTCGTGAGATCGTAACCGAGTTTGACTGAATTTCTCTAGTCAAGTGATCGGGAATCTTGTCGAAACATTTGGATCCGACAAATTGGGTGTGGTAGTAAAGTTGTGGGGCTCTAGGATTTAGTTAAATCTTTGATATTTTTAAGTAGATTACTGGAGTATTGTATTTTTTTTAAAAGAAGATTGGTCTCAAATTTGATTACAGTTTTGTTTCTTGTGTATTGAGAAAGCCTGTAAGCCTATCTATTGGCTCCTTTTGTATTTCTTTTGATCAATCAAGTTATTATTGAAATTATAGAGAATTTCTCTTCAACCGGTAGATTCCAGAGTTTGTGGATTCGAGGAAGCTCTGCTCGTGGATTCAGGCAACCCCATTGGCAAACGTTTCGATCTCCACCGATTTTCTCCACCGATTTTTCTCATAACCCACTCCTTCTACATCAGTAGTATTTTCCTATATCTTCTTTGTCCTTTTGTTTTCTTTTCTAGTTCATCTCAGATTGACAATATATTGATATACTGATTGTTCAAACTTATTGTACTTCCAAAAATTTGCTTATGCTTCTTTTTCAATCTTGTATGTCTGACATTTGTGATTGATTTGGGTGATGTCTTTTGTTTGTTGGGCCACTGAGAGGCCATATGTTTATATATTCCACACCTGAATGTGAAATAGGAAAGCAATCAATGCACCATATAGTAAGTATTTTCTAACTAATTTGTAAGAGACGGTTATCTTCTAGTTTTAGAATACTTTAGTATTTAGATGATCATATTTATTCATGACTATATTATCATTGTATTAGTAAGAAATCAACTTTCAACGAATCAATGAGTTCAGAAACTTTTTATATTGTATGTTCTAAACTTCTAATCGTGTGTAACTTATTGAAATCCTGGAAATAAAGGTTGAAAAGCCCTCCAAGAAAGTACCCAAAATGAAACAAGGATTAAGCTCAAGAAATCCAAAGAACAAGATAGTAGACATTTAAAAAAATAAATAAAGAGTGTTTCTTTTCTTTTTTTTCTTCCTAGAAAACCAATTGCCTGACTTGTCGAAGTCTATGAAGATATTAAAACTTGTCGCCAAAGAAGTTATATATTGTTTTTGGTGATGACGGAAGTCAATGTGAACGTCTGAAAGGAGATGCACATCAAGAGAGTTTGCTTGAAAGTGAAGGTTTTTTTGTTTGAAGGAGTTGGGAAAGGTTTTAAAGGACAATATGGGTCGATTTTAGATGTGTCTGGTCGTGCTACAAAACTATTAATATCCAAATTGATGGAAAGTCAGGTTTAACATGTTTAAATTTAGGTTAAGTTGACAGTTTCCATATATGCTGATGCATTGTATCAGGTTATATATGTTATATATCTTATATACAAAGTGTATCGGCGGATAAATTGCCCCCTTAGTATTGTCCATGAATCATATCATTTATATGTTGTGTTGTGCTGGTCCTGCGGTATCCGATATTCCCATCCTTTATAGTTAGTTTTGACAACCAAGGTTTTAGTGTGTTTCTCGAGATTAATAAATATGATTAATATATTTGGGGACAGCGTACAATTGAAAAAATCCCATATATGTTAAAAGCTCACATTAATTAGTCAATGCCTGCACAAGCAAAAGATGCATCAAGTTGTTCTTTCAAGAAGTGGTAACATGTGAAATCCCAAATTGTTCCATATTAAATAGAAAATGGGAATTCATTAGGCTTATGCATGATTGCTCGAGTCCCATGTGTACTTTGGGGTTAAAATCATTTTTGGCAACTAGAAAACCAAGTGGTATGATGTACATTGAGACCCATCTATGTTACACGGGCACATCTATGTTACACGGGCACGTAAAATGGTGTCTGAATCGAGTCTGTACCAGTATTCGTGCAACATAGGTAACTACATTTGTATCTATTTGAAAATATCCATATGTCGTATCCGCATCGTGTCCATATCCATATCCATGTCCGTATTTGTGCAACATAGAGGCCCATGCATGTATCATGTGTTGGACAGGCTTGTGGACCACGCATGACAAATGATTCCAGAACTACATAGTGTACTCATGTTTCACTTGGATGGGACTGAGCCATTTGCGTGGGCTACGGTGAGGACATCGAGTCTTTGAGTGAGGGAGACCGAAGTCCAAATAGTCCCATACCAAATAGAAGATGGGAATTTGTTAGGCTTATATATGAGTGCTTGAGTCTCATGTGTATATCGGAGTTAACCAATTTGGCAAGTGGATAGCCAAATGGTGATTCGCTTTGTGGTCCATGCATGCTTCATGTCCTAGCGGGCTTGTGGGCTGGGGAGTGATTCAGGTTCTAATGGTTTGACTTGAAATGTTGAGATATAGAAGATTGAATAAAATTGATGTATGGACAGCATTCAAGTAGAAATATTAACATTAAAACCATGTCGGTGTTGCCAATTTTGAACCTTGAGCAACACGAGGGATAACTAATGTTGTTTTTACATGTTATGAAAATGATTTTATTATTTATTACATTATGTTGCCCGGGCATGATGGTGCAACAAAATATGGGCACAACACGGTCACAATACCAGTTTTGGCATGTCATTTGACAGAAAACTTGCATTGAGTTCTGGGTTGTCCACGTTTGCTCTATTACCACATCTACACGCTTGTTACATGCTAGTGCTGTGATTATGTATGTGTTCTTTGGAGTTTCTGAATCAAGCTGGAGTATCTACTTTGTTGCCATAATTTGTTGCTGTGAGATTGACTATGTTCCAGAAGAGAGATTTTTCATGAACTTATGAAAGTATCCATACATCAATAGCATTTTTCATGTTTTCTGCCATGACAACGACAACAACAGCTAACAAAACCTTTATTCCAAATTTTAGGGCAGCTGCATGACTTCTTTTCTTCCATTCATCTTTATTAATAGACACCTCCATCGTTATTTGTTATCATATTTTCCTTTTACTTTCTCAACCCATGACATTATGGTATACCCCTAATCTTGAGCATCTTATTCATTTAAAGATCCTATAGTTGGCAGTTTACACTGCAAATGTCCAAACTATCTCCAACAATTTCCCGTCTTACTATCTCAAATGATTCTTATACTCAAGTAAAACCATAGGTTCATTATATTACCAATCATTTGTCTCAATTCTCATTTTGAGCTACGGTCACTTTTTGGTGTTCTTCTCGATCGTTCAACACTCTGAACCATAAAGAATTGCTCTTATAGATGTATTTGAATTTTAATCAAGGGTTTTCTATAACCCCAATAACACTTTTCTTGTGTTATCTTGCTTTAATCCTATTAACTATATCCTCCTCAATCTTGTAATTTTGATGAATGATTGATCCTATCTAACAGAGGAAAACTATTTTGGGGTTTCTTCTGGCCGTCAATAGTAACTACATTTCCTTTTCTAGTTGTACTGACATTCCGTTCCATACACTTTGTTTCCGTCGTATTTATATACTTCTCAAGCTTTATGCTTTAAAGCTTCTCTCCACATTTTTGTCTTAACTTATTGTCACTTCTATAGTCTTCAACTCAGAAAATATTATCTGCAAATAAACATTTATAATGGCGCTAGTCCTGATGTTGCCAGCTAATTTCATCCAATAAAAGTGATTTTGTTTATGTTGCAGGTAAAAGTTTGTGATATCTGTGGTGATGCTGGTCGGGAGGGCCTGCTTGCAATTTGCAGTAGATGTAGTGATGGTGCCGAGCATATGTAAGGGTTTGCATTTTAAGCCTGCTCGTTGTTTTGAATACTTTATAAGAACGTGAATCATGCTTTTAGTTTCATGCTAACTGGTGATTGCTATTAATTAGTTACTGCATGCGAGAGATGTTGAGGAAAGTTCCAGAAGGTGAATGGTTATGCGAAGAATGCCGTATCAAGGAGAATACCAGGAACAAGGAGGAACAACAGCTCAAGGAGGAAAAACTAAACAAGGTAGAAATGTCCGAAACTACATCAGGACCATCAAAAGATTTTAAGCACAAGGACACTGAAAAGAAGGTTGGTAAGCCTGAAACAGTATTTGGGACATCAAAAGAATGCATGGTAAAGGGGGACACAGGAAAAAAAATGGAGAGTAAATTTGAAAAAGTATCTGGCACATCAAAACATTCATCCCTGAAGGCTACCAGTCATAATTTATTGAGAACTAATTCTAAGCTTCCTCCTAACATAGACACAAAAGTAAAAAATACAGATTTAAGAGGAACTCTTAAAGGACTACAAAGTCAAGAACTCTCCTTTAAAAGGCAGGCAGATAGTCAGGATATCATCTCAACGACAAGCAGTAAAAAATCTCGAGAGGCTAGCGTTGAGGCTGGTAGTCCTCGGAAAAAGATTGCCTTTTTGCGTGAGAGTTCTTTCAAGGATACAGGAAAGGGAAGGATAGCTAACATGCTGCCATCAAATGGAGGTCAGGCTTCAAATGTTTCACATGCCTTTTCTCGCTCACAATCTTCGTTGGGTTCTGGAACATCAAATGTTCAAGGGCTCCTTCGTCCACCTGTTGGTATGTTTTCAAGAGTTGGTATACAGTTGAAACACGAGTTTATTTTTATCTTTAAAAATATCATATATCCTGATGTTTTAATCCTTTTACAGGGCTTTCAAAGTCAGCTTCATTCAACAACTTCCATGCAAAACCAAAGATAAATAGAGAATCAGCTCCCATTGACACAAGAAAAGAGGCATTGGTCAGATCAATGTCAAAATCCGCATCATTTAAAAGTGGCAGCACTGGGCGTTCTAGTACAGTGTCTGCAAACAAAACTCAGTTCATTAATCAACGCCCACTTGAGAACCCTAGAGGATTGAAACCGGTGAAAGAAATAAGTGTGATGGAAAAGAAGAAATCTTCCATGCCTGATCGTCCCCTTGGTAATTCCCTACTGAGGGCTGCAGCTAGTGTTGCTGTTCCAAAGTTGGATTCAAAGATGGCAAAAAATGGTATAAAGCTGAAGAATACATCTGAATCAAACACGAATAAAGGGTCAGATGTTCCCAATAGTCTAGGTAGATTTTTTACTCCGTAAAGGTTTCAAATTGCTTTCCTTCTTTTTTTTGACATAAATTTAAGAGGTATAAATGTTGTTCATTTTGTTGGTGATCTGTAGGGGTGAATGGAACCAATAAACATTTAACAAGTTCATCCAATAGATCTGGAGGTGCATCTTTTAATGCGGAACACAGTGCTGAGGATAAAAGAGCACGCCAACATTCAAAGGAAGGTGCTTGTGGAAGTTCCAGTGCTATTGATAAATTGTATAATAACACAGATGCAGTTCCGAAACATGACATACTACAATCTGCTGAGTCCGGTCATCGGGATGACAAAACCAAGGACCATAGCACTTCCAACAGTCCAAGGAAGGTGGTTTCAAATGGGAATTGGGTGTTGCGTTGTCTAAGATGTAGTGAAACAAGCCATGCAACAGAATTCTGCTCAATTAACAAGATTAAATTATCTGCTCGTAAGCCTTCTGCTGAGCAAAATTCAAGGGAGGCTAATAAAAAAGGCAATAGGTGGAAAGATGCAGTAGAAGCAGCCATTACAAAGAGTAGGATACAAAAGAGTAGTAGGCAACTAGATGAACCAGAAGGGTTTACAGTTTCTAGTGCAGATATCAGTTTTGACATCGTAACCAGCCATCAAGAGATCTTGAGAAGCTCTGAACCTGATCCTAGCAAAAGAACAGATGTGACTGATTTGGGACAGCAAGCCATGCAGCCAGTCAAAGTTTCAATCACGCCTCTGCTTGGTGACTTGAGTGCCAATGTTGCTGTTACCGATGAGTTGAATGTGAAGCGTGTGATGCATATATTGCCTGATGAGGCTTCATTATTTTCAAAACCTTTTAGAACTTCAGCAATTCCAGAGATTGATTTCATATGGAAGTATGATGTTTTGTCTTTACAGTTTTTTCAAGTCAATTGAATGTTAAGCTTGATCCTATTTCTCTCGATGAATGCCAATTTATCTTTTTTCCCCATTCTTTTGTTTCAGTGGCAGTATTGATGTGCTGACTACTAGAAGAGATCATGAACTCTTTGATGGGATTCAGGTTCACCTGTCAAGTTGTGCATCTCTTAAAGTTCATGATGTAGTTATCAAGTTCTCTTCTACACTCCAGTTGGAAGAAGTTTCTCGCATTAGTGCATGGCCGAGGCAGTTTCAAGGATCCAGTCCAAAAGAAGAAAATATTGCCCTCTTTTTATTCGCTAAAGATGTTGAGAGGTTAGTATGTTTTGTTTTTATAACTACACATATTTATAATGATGCTTCAGATGTAGGGCCTTACTTTTTTGCTATGTTGGTTTCTTTGCAGTTATGAAAGGAGTTATAGCAAGCTATTGGAAAAAATGCTTAAAAATGATTTAGCCCTTAGAGGTAACATTGATGGGATCGATCTTCTTATATATCCTTCAAATAATCTACCATTGAACTCCCAACGTAAGTGCTGAACTTCTGTGACTTGCAATATTTATATCTAACCTGTTGCATACGGTTTTCTCATTATGATGACCGGACAAATTTATTGATATTCCTGCATGTAATCTAGACATTCATTTTCCATGTTGTTGAAAGATACTCATCTTTTTTTCAGGTTGGAATAGGTTATTTTATCTCTGGGGTGTTTTCAGAGGGAGGAAGACTGATTGCTCAAAATTTCTACCAAGTTCACAGAAGAAACCATCTGGGCCCATCTTGAAGGCAGAGCCCTTAGTTCAAGATTTACCTTGCTCTCTCAGTTCTTTAGTTCCACCTCCCCAGAAAGCTATTTTGGTTGAGAATACTGGAAATGAATCACCTCACAGATCACGCAAGTTGAAGGCTCTGAAGTCCTCGACAAGTAGGGATGATTCGTCTATATCATCCTTTAAATTTGATGATAAGATGTCCAATTTACAAAATTATCCTCTTTTCCATAATTCTTCAGACCATTCTGTTGCTGATAGTACAGTACCAGTGGGACATATTTCATCCTCGTTTCCTGTCGATCACCCTTTGGGAAACATTAATCATCTGTCCAGTTTACTTGTTACTCATCCTGAGTCAACGTTTCAGATGAGCACCTCACAGTCATGTCCAGAAGTGAAAAATGATGACAGTTACCCGGTAATCTTTTGATCTTTTCTGTAGGCAAAATAGTTATAGTTTTCTTGATCATCTTGGTCACATCTTGCATATTCTCTGCTTTTGCTTTGGGAACATATTGATGTCTTTTAAGTGCTTCTGCATCATTTATGTCTTGATTATTAGATGATGCAGTTACTATGTATTTTCCTTTGTCTGACTAACCTATATACTCTTTGGTAGTCAATATGGCTAGTTAGTTCAGTATTCTAATATGTAACTTGTATATTACAATATTAGCAGTTTGCCTTGTGTTGACACCTTATTTTGATGCCTATTTGGTTTTTTCTAATGATTTGACTAGTGGAAGGACCAAGTGTGCTTAGTTTATACAAGATGTTTATAATTTAAGTTCTGAAACGAAAGCTGCATCATATATTGGAACCTTTTTATTGGTCTGTCTGCTGGCATTTTATACACCTGCTTCCATGACTATGTCATTAAACTTCTAAGCAACCAACCTTTAATATAGATCTGCATTATAGACATCTACTTTTGCAATATCCTTGCTTCTTACAATATCCTGGCCCTTCTTTAGCATGTCAGTACAAATAGATGTTTAATGTTCAATTATTTAGATCATATTCCTCAGCAAGAGTTTGCCCATTTGTTAAGTGGAGTTTCTATAAAATATAGTTGGTTTAAGAAAGAGCAAAAAGTTCATGAGAAGCTTAGATAAATGCAAAGAATAAGAACATTGGAGAAAGAGAGTTTAATAGTTTACCACAGAAGTGAAGCTCTAATAGATTGTGATACTGATAGGATTGTGAGACAGTTTAATGGAATTATGATTGTTATATGCAATGTTGAATACTGATACAATTGAGATGTCTGATGGATCGAAAGTTGAAGTTGAGGGCTTCAAAGTGGTAGTTATCTGTATTGTTGATAGATCGAAAGACCTGATCAAGTGTTCTGTAAAAATAGTTGAAGTTGGACATATTCTCAAAAGTGTTACTGGAATTGTTGGACGTTCTGAAAGTAGATTTACTTCTGTTAGGATACCCTTTGTTGGTCAGGGAGTTTCACTTTTTCGGTGCGTTGTTGTTGTTGTTGTTGTTGTTGTTGTTGTTGTTGCTGCTGCTGCTGCTGCTGCTGCTGCTGCTGCTGTTGTGTGTGTTTGTTTGTTTGTTTGTTTGTTTGTTGGAGAACCTTTTGACTCTACTGCAGTTTTCTATTGATTTATTTTTTTTTGAAAATGAAAATAATGGTTGTCCGCTGGAATGAAAACAGTAGTTTTGCCTTTATAAACTCGGTATGAAGAATCGTCATATGGGAGTGAATAGGAATATCATTTTGCCTGTGTGGCTTATTATTTGCCTTGTAGATGAGTGCCATCTACCTTGCATGGACATGAAAAATGGTGTCCTGTACCCATATCGTGTCCGTAGTTGTATCCATGTTATGGTTCTTATATCTTTAGCTGTATGGGGATGTTTAGGCGCTGAAGTTTTCTTTCTAATAAACTTGTGGATAAGGCAGGTAATAACAGAATTTGTTAGTGCTTTACATGCAGTAAATGCATCTAGACCAGCTGCTGAGCAATTGTCTAGTCAGAAACCGTTATAGTTAGTTCTTCCTTGTGAAGTATCCAACTATTTTGTGTACATCAATATGTGATGAGAGTAATAATGGCATCATCAGTGGTGAAACCATAGTTTCTGAAACCATAGTTTCTTCTTTTTAGGAAACTATGATTCCAGAAATTCAATTAATTTTGTTCCGGGAGATCTACTGCGGAAGTCACTGACTGAGAACGTTAATGCAAAATTTTAGAAGTTTCAACTTATGGTTTTTATTGACTTAGGAAAAACCTTTGATGGTTGGTTTTGGAGAAGAAACAAGATGTACGGTGATTGATAGAGTTTCGACTTCCGTGCAAACCCTTTTGAGGAGATACAAGACCATTTTCCATAATTGTTGGCTTACATCAAAGATTAACACAAAATCCTCTCCTTTTGTTCTAGTTGTGGATGAAATTATTTGGAATATTATGAGGTTCCATGTTCTATGGTGTTTGCAGATGACATTGTTCCAGTTGATGAGGGTAGTATAAAAGATTTAAATTATAAAAATTACAACTGTGGAGATATGATAGAAGCTCTCGAATCTAAGGATTTTAAAGTTAGTTGATGAAAATAGAGTATGAAATCAAACTTTAACTAGAAGTGAAAAAGGAAATGAGGTAGTACATATAGATGGACAAGAGATACATAGGAGTAACTATTTTCAGTATTGATGATAGTGGAGATTCATTATAATGGAGAGATTGAAAAGTTGGTTGTTTGCAGTTTGCACAATTTGAACATGATGGTTGAACACGAGTGATTGTTTGCTTTCTAATTGCATGATAACCTTGGAGTTGAAAGGATGATTTTATAAGACAACTATACCACCAACCGTGCTTTATGCATTGGAGTGTTTGGCAACTAAATGAGAATGCTAAGATGGATGAGTGACAATACATTGAAAGATAAGATAAAAAAAAATGAGTGTATTCATAGGCAGCGTTATTAATATCGGATTGCTTGGCTGTATTCGCGCGGGTTATTGGTAAAGGCCTAGGACCGAGTAGAAATTGATGTACTCGGCCGATCAATTTGTTAGAGCGATTGCTGGCTCAATAACAATTAATCGGGCTGATTTTTGTTGATCAGCCCGTTTAATCGTTTAATCATTTTCTTCCTTTTCGATTAAAACAATTTTTTTATACTATAGTGTGGTTATATATGGTTTCCTTTTCAATATTGTCGAATTCTAAACTGCATTCTGTTATTCTTTTCCTATGTTTCATTCTATATTGTCAAATTTAAGCTATTTCTATCAATATTAGTTCCTTGTCATTTATTTATGTGACACTGGTATTAATAATCAAATTATGTTAACAAAATTCTAGCATACATATTTTGTTAGCATTAGAAAGGGCGTGACCATTAACAAAGCCGAATGGAAGAAGAGGATTCAAACAACCAACCCCAAAACGTTGGCATAAAGGCTTTGTCGTCGTCGTTGTTGATTGTCATTTCCTAATTAATATTGTTAATTGAGTTGTGACATATATTTAATCTTCTAATTTTAGGTAACTTTAGTAAGTTTTCGTATTTATTAGAATTTATTTGTTATTTTCTGAGAAAAAGTAACTTTATAAGGAGGACATGTCTCTCTTCCTACTATCACTCTGATTTCTTGTTCGGGTTCCCGAACCAAGCGGCTATGAAACTGAGTAATTTGATCTTTCCGTAGGAAGCGGGAGGTAGCACCAATATGCTGATAAGAACAAAGAAGAGAGCATAGGTGGTTTATACATGTGCAACATAGACCAATTGATGCACCGGTTAGGATACAATATTACTATATGGAGCTGCTTGAACTAGGGGTAGCGCTTAGTGAACTTAATTTGAAACTTCATAGGGTTTGTGTTAATGTTATAGAGGACATGGCTCTTAAGATATAGCGGAATGGAAGAAAAGCATCCAAATAGCCAACCCCCAAATTTTGGGAAAAGGCTTTCTTGTTTGTTGAAAACAAATATATTGTGGATACCAGATTCGATGTTGCATAAAAATCATTAAGAATCACTAATGCTAGATCGAACTAGGGGTATCAGAAAGAGAACGTGGATATAAATCACATAGTTTTTGTTTTGAAAATTGAAAGAGATGTAGATAATAGATAATTTAATAGATTTAAAGATTACTATGAAATTTGGAATGTGTAACATAAAAAGTCATCAGATGAAATATTGAAATTAATGAACTTCATACAGTAATAGATAGAAAAAGAACCATTGAATCAAAATCTGAAACGAAACTGTAGCACATTTAGAGATTAGTGTCAAAACTGTACTGTGGAGAGTTTCCTCCAAAAATTGGAGGAAAGGATCACATATTGAAGTCATTGGTGAAGAAAACATGAAGTTTTACATGTAAGTAATTTAGAAAGTTGTTTATGCGGATTAATCACAACTCTAATGTTTTCTTATATCTTTCGAATGAAATTTTGTAGAAGGGTTAAAATGACACAAGAAAGGGATTGTCATTTCTTTTTCACTCTTTTGCGTGCCATCGAGATGAATGAAATTACCTCGTATCATCTTACATCTTTGTCTTGACTCTTTATAATTTAGGAAACTCGAATGGTGCTCCTTTGTTGCATGGGTTTGCATGACCAAAAGCTAGGTCTACCTACCTGTACGTGCCAACTGGTCTCTTAGGTTTATCACATAACCTTTTCATGCTCATAGTTATCTTAGCTAGGAATTTGGAACCAATACAGACGTCAGGTCGACAACCGGTCATAATTTCGTGAAATCCTTTGTGGAGTTTTCTCTTATCCATAGCCCACCCCATTCTAATAATGGTAGAAGGCTTGAATGATGTTGATGGTTAAAATCGGAAACTCCTTGGACCTTTTCTCGTACAATATTAGATATGCAGTTGCCTTTTTCTTGTTCTTTTTTGTAACATCATAATTACTCAGTTAACATGTCCCAATTTGCATGCAGAGAAACATTGACCATGACACTGAGGGAAAACCTGTTAACCCGTGTGTTCATGTTACTGCAAATAGTGAAGAGGTCGATCTTAACAGAGAGTTACCTCCAAATTATTCAGATTGCAGACAAGGTGAGTTACTTTCCTATTGAATGTGAATTAGGCATTCTGAATCTTCCTATTGTTATAACGCTTAATCTTCAGGTTGCAGACATGGTCAGCTACTTTCATATAGAGTCCAAATTAGTCATTCTGAATTTTCTTCCTACCACAATATTGCTTATTTTCTTGGTGTAATCTTTGATGGATAGGTATGGAGAGGTGCAGAACTGAGAAGACGTTGGCAGAAAAAGATATTTCTTTGAAAAACGAATCTGTATTATATGATGACCCTCGAGGAAATCAAATGGAGGTGGACCACATCAGTCAGGAGTTCAGGCCTAATCAGAAGCGAGCACACTCATGTTCTACAGAGACAGGCTCGCCGGCCTCTGGTGAAACATCAAGGACCACCGGCGACCCCACGATGTGGACTGACAATGCAAGCTGTTCGCCTTTCAACGATGAGCGAGAGCAGAAGAAAATGTGTTATAGTGAACGGCATCTTAGTACTGGTTTCAGAGGAGAAACATTCTATGCAAAACTATCATCCAAAGTACACCCCCTGTTAGTAGCTAACTTCTCAAACAAGGAGCACAGAAAATTTCTAGATGTTTCATGTGGGGAAGTTATAATCTCCGACAGTCCAAGTGATGGGAAGTTCTTCCCAGTGGAACCAAGTCCTCTGAAGACTGCCAAAGCAGATGAAGTCGTACATATTGTCTCATCGGATGATGAAGAAACTCCCGGATCTAATACCCCAAATCTTGAGCTAGTTCTCGGTGGCAAGAAGAGAGCACCAAAACCAAAGACCTGGCCTTTACTTTTTCAGTCAGCTGACAGAGAAGTTGGCCAAAAGAATCCCCTAGTTTCTGCTGCAGATGATGAAGACACAGCACTTTCTCTCTCACTTGCTCTCCCTGCCCCAAAGGTAGCCAAACCAATCTTAAAATCTGAACAGCTTATGTCAGATATGCCTCATGTCAACACATCGTTGCTTTTGTTTGGTGCCTCCACCGACACAGGATGAACGTCTTGTATATTTAGTGCTTTATATATATATATATATATATATATATATATATATATATATATATATATGTTTTGACCTCAGTAAAGTGGGTGAAGTAGGAGAGTCCTTGCCCATCTGTTCATAACCATATAGTACTTCCGTTTCTTTTTGCATCTCTTCTTTTTAGTTCGTGCTTTCAGAGTGGAGTCATGGCTATTTGTATATAAGAGATGGATGGCCCAGTCTCAACTCTGTCATGCAGGACGCTCATGATGTGTTAAAGTAAGTCTACATAGTTATCATTTCCTCTTTTTAATAGGTTCATCATATATATTCTTCTTCTTTGTATATATTATGGTTTGTGATGTGTATGTGGCTTTGTAAATTTAGACCGTCCTGAGAAATAGTTGTGATGGTGTATGAGAACAAAGAGGAAGATGCAGTAGGATTCTGTCATTATCAACATGGAGATACTGAAGTACTCATCCATTTTATCAGAGGGTGCGGCTAAACAGTTTTCTGTGCCACGTTTTTCGGCTGAGCTATGTTCCTTGCAATAAAGGACACATGAGATGATGCACGTTTTCCTTAAACGTTCTGTGCAGTGAAGTATCTCTATAGAGATTGTGGATGGACAGTCGATTTAGTCCTTTGGGTGCTGGAATAGCAACACAAGGTGCCTCAGCCTCAAGTTGGACAGAGAGATCTTATGGATTGATTCCTTATTTCTTCTGTGCATGAGCTGTTGAGAAGGCCAAGTACGACCCGATATCACAGATATACATACAAACCGAATAGGGGTTTGTCTACCAGATTTCACTCCCGGCTTTGGATGCCTGTGACTAGGGTTTTATGTAGAGGTGAGATGGTGATTAGTAGAGTTATAGGTTGAGGGCTCGAGCAGCCATTGTTATAGGTTTGAGTAAAGTTTTGAAAGAATACATCTCTTGTATATCATGTGTACATATTCGTTGAATAATATGGTGAGTTGATTGCTTGTTGAAAGTTGTGATGCAATTGGGATATGATCAACCTTCACATTTTCAAGTTAAACTTGTTGATACTTCAAGAATACGCATAAATGTTATTATTGTAAAGAAAAACAAGACGATTTTGTTTAAACATGTTTCATGGAGTTTACAACTACAGTTTCATGGTTTTGTTGCGGGAGTTTTTTTAGGGGCACTACACTTCTTATTTGGTGTTATCAATTTTTTTTTCGAAGGACCGTTAAAATTATTGACAGTCCTAAAATAGACATATTGTCAAAATTTTGACCTACTTATTTTATGGACTATCTATTTGATAGGCTGTCAAAAAAAATTGAGAGTATGTCTATTTAACAATATTTGGATTGTCAATATTTTTGACAGTCCTACCTATTGGAAGGGTTGTCAAAATTTTTAATAGTCCTAAAAAAAAAAAAATTTGACAACCCTGAGTAAATTTTGCAGTGTCCTTAAAAAAGTCCTTTTGTTGCCTTCTCAGGTTCCGTATTCGCTGGACACTTATTGCAACTAAAACAGCAATATCTTTTGGCCATTTCTATAGGCACTACAAAAATTATTTAGGCTAACTCAAAATTTTATTTTAGTTATTTACACGTTTACTATCGAAAAAATTGCTTAGGCTAGTCCAATTTTTTTCAGGACTGTCAAAAAACTTGATAGTCCTTCTTTTTGGAAGGACTATCAAATATTTTGACAGTTCGAATTTTTCCTTTGGGGCCACGGCTGTCGGCAAGGGAGGGGCCAGCGAAGGGGCTGTCACGCTTCAATTCCGTGGAATCGATAGTCGTCCCCCGGGCGTGACGCCGTGCGGACCTAGGTTGCGCACCGCACAAGGGTAAGGTATTTTGCATAACGAGCACATATTCAGAGTACGCAGATAAATTGAAACACAGATTTGAAACATGAAAAAGTTCTCTTTATTGATATATGAACATCTATTACAAACTCTTGAACAAGTCAGCTAATTGCCGTATGAGCTTACAAAAGTTGACACAAAATGAGATAGCAGTCATGTACATTACATCATTTACTAAACTTCAAAATGATAAAGACCTCCAGGAGAGATGACAGCTTTCCCTCTGAGCTGCATTGTGTTTGGGTTGCTAGCTCTTGTCTTCAAAATGCTTCAAAAGATGGCACGTTCAGGACGCGCCTACAGCTGGACTGGATCGGGGATTGACTTCTTCTCCTTGCTCGGCTCTCCTTAGTGCGAGGAACCTGTTCCAACGAGGGTCACTACATCGAAACGTACTGGTGAAGGCAAGCTAACCCAACTATACCAATCAACACATTATTTAGATAAAGCATGCATATTTATTTGTGGTCTTTCTATCTTGCTTTAGTTCATTTTACAAACAAGCAGTATATACAGAAACTACTGAAATGAACTCGCCACCGTTCGGTGACTTTTACCTGCCCGTCTGAACCACCTACACAAGACTTACCATGTCCTTCCCTGCCACGAAGACACAAGTTAGCTTGCAACAAATTAAAATATACATGGTGATCACTGGCTTGATGCCATAATGGACGAGTTATAGTCTTGAACAAGGATGGCATGTAGCAAAGATTCAGTAGTGGCTACAGACCATCCCGTCCAGATGCAGGAGACTATCGTGAAGTTCCGTCCGGACCGGATCGGTGCCAGTGCCCTAGCAACCGTCCGCAGGAACCATTGACCTTGTGCACAAGTTGTCCGTGATCAAACTATTTTTATATTGAGTTATCCATTGATGCAGTTTGAGGCAATAAGATTTCTTTGAGACAAGTAGCATTGCATGATTCATTTTGCATAGTCTCCCTGAACAGTTTGTTTCATAATAAGGTGTGTTCTACATATAGCACAATTTATAGAAGAAGTATGCATTCTAACTAAAAACTGAAGCATATGAAGAACATTCTAATGAACTAGCATGCATAGGTAACCGTTCACAAAAGCAATTATAATCCAAGTCTATTCCATTTTTATCTTGGCATCTTTTAGTTATTACTTGGTATCGTTTGATCGGGGCAAACAAGAATGCAAGATTTTTAGGTGTGAAGTCTTGGAAGAAGGGCCAACTGAATCGAATATAAGTAACTCACAATTTTGTTGAAAGGGAGAAGGAAAGAGGTGCTTCAGACTCCGCTCGTGCGTCGTCTACTGTTCGTTCACCTGCATTGCCACGAACAGCTGATCAATACCTCTTCCACTCTTTCCAATCTCGAAATTGAAGTGTAGTTCAATGAACGAAAACAATAAAATCCACCGAAACCGTTCAAGAAAACTCAAGCAAATCTGAAAACCAACTCAAGGCACGAAGGCAACAAGCGACAGCGAAAACTAGGCAACAAAATATGCAGCGGAGAGGTCCCTCCTGACTCTGCCGCTAAGTCGATCATGGGGACACGGTCAACTGAATATGGAAATCGATTCCGAAGAAGCAGATCCATAACAAGAATGAGTTCTTGTTTCAATCTATCCCGATCGAACTATACCGTCTTGTATTTCTTAGCCGCGCTCCCTGAATAGGGGGAACGGGGCACCACAGGGGTGGGACGGGAGCGGAGGAGGAGGAGGCAGGAGGCGGAGAAGAGGAGGTCGTCGACGATGCAGTGGGAGCGGGGGAGGCGGGTGCTGTGGAGGCAGACGGCGAGGTGGAGGGTGGCGTCGCAGGTGACGCGAGCGTCCGAGAGGGTGGAGGCGAAGTCAAGTTGGCGACGAGCGGCGAGCGGCGATCGGCAAATGCAGCGGAGCAGCGGCGGCGAATCCAGCAGAGCAGCGACGAGCAACGCGAGTGCGCGACGAGCGCACGGCGATCGGCGGAACGGCGGTGGGGGTTGGAGTTAGAGTTAGGAGTTAGAATTTAGGGTGGAAGAGGGAGGTGTGAGCAGCCCAAAGTAAATTTGTGACTGTTCTGAGTAAAAGTTATAAAAATTTGGGCTGTCCTAAAATATATATTTATATTCAGAAATGATCCATAAAAGACTAGAAAATCTAGCATTCCTCAGTATCAACCGACTCAGAGGAGGAGAAAATAATTTTATTATTTAGACAAAAATAACACAACTGTTCTACATAAATGTTATATCTCATTCTAATTAAGAACATGACTTTTGAAACTAAAAGTTAGATTAGAAATTCCAAGCTACAGGACAATTGACACTAGGACGAGATGTGTGCAAGATATCCAATACACCTATGATCAGGCCAATATTCTAATTTGCTACTTCACCAGCATTAGGCTTAAAGGAAACTTTGAATATGAAAAACCGACAATAAAGAAAATGATTTGTTTGCAGAAATAGCGTACTTTCCTAACATATTAAAAATATAAAGGCCAAGAGATCTAGTAATACAGAAGAAAAGACTACATATATCAAGAAATTAGCAATCAAATACAAAAACCTTTGTTGTTAGTTTGAAGTGAGATCAACCCGTAGCTGTTCTGAGTAGTGTTGGAGGAGGATGGAGGTATCCGCCGACGACCGAAGCTCACCCGTGGCTGTTTGAATGCCGCCGCTGCTGGCTGAGAGTTGTCGTTGTCGCCGTCGATAGCAGCTTCCTCGTCTGAACTGATCTTTCAGTAGCACCACTGCTCATATTTAGCTCTGAACATGAAGAACCAAATATGCGCAGGAGCAACACTAGGAGTGCACCTGTAGCTACTCTAATTTCCTTCATGGTCTTTTGATATGTGTTTGAGAAGTGTGGATGGAGTTGCTGAATATAAAGACACCAACGTATATAAGTATCCTTCTTAGTGATTCTTCTTCGACTGCACTAATTAATCCAAACTAACACTTCCATCCCTAATTAAGTAGTAGCCTGGCTCTGAGAGCACAGATTAATTTAAAGACTATGATCATGTGAGAGAAGCACGTGATGTTAGAGAGAGATTGGTCTCGTGCACGTTCTTGACACTAAAAAAACTGTGAATCTTAATTTAGACAAGAATTCAAATAGGATTTGTATCCTAAATGCTAAAGTTAGGGCAGTATATTATTGTGTTTGTATAGCACAAGGTATTAGGTATGTACAAGTATACTTGTATATTTTGTTATTTTGAAACATAAAATGTGAGTAAAGTTCTTTTGAAATTGACTGATTTTTTTTTTTTTTCCTTTCTTACGATATGTCGTAAACGTTTTATATTAGATGACATTCAGCCCCAATATAAAGAATTTAGATTCAAAAATCCTAGAATAACTCATGAGTTCTTGATTTTTAAAACTCAATTCCAAACAAAAACAAGAATTTGAATTCCCAGTCAGTATCTGGTACTTTACCATACACAGTACAGAATCAATCCTATCCAATAATCTACACATGTAGCCAAGTAATAACTTGAAATTTATGTAAATGCTGGTAAATTTTTTGAATTTGAAAATCCAGCAGCAAGGCAAGAGCAAGCACTCCAAACCAGCAGCTTAATATATAGCTTACCGCCTGCCACAAGTATATTTCTTGCATGTGGCTGTGAAAAAAATGTAAGAAAGGGAGGCAAGAGAGTAGTATTGGATCCTCTGCTGACTGCAGGAATAGAGAATCCCAAGTTAACGGATCACTCTGACCAGCATACTTAGCTGTACTCTTATTTTAGTGATTATAATGATATATATTGGCATCTGTGTGCAGATTAGGCTTGACTGGGTTAAACCCTCAAGAAATCATGCAATGCCTCTTGTTTCTTTTGGTTCAGATTATACTACTAGTTTCAAAATTGTACATGTATTTTTTGTCAAGGGATCTATAGACTACAAGGGGGTTGTTTGGTTGTCTGAAAAACTTGGAGAAGGTAAAGAATCTATGGAACTAGGTGATGGTCCTACAATCAACTTCTACGTTCATATTATTAATTCCATCTTCAAGGTCTGTTCCACCAGTTCCTGTCCAAGTACTTATCGTTCACCGATTTCATCCTATCAATTCGATGACCATCAGATCGGTGACCTACATTTTCATCCGTAGAATGTCCCGTACGAGATTATTTGAATATTTGATTGATTACTATTGTTATATGTAAACTCCGTCAACGACAAGTGGGTATACCAATTTGTCTTCAAATCTAACACACAGAGTTGTAACATATGATCTTTTATAATTTGATTGACCTTTTCCGTATGTCCATAGTCTGTGCATGATACATCGAGCTGAATTTCAGCTTCGTGCCCCATCACCGATTGAAAATATTCCAAAAGCGCAATAAAAACTGCCTATCTCGATTTGACACTATTGAAACCGACATCCCGTGCAATCGAACAATCTCGTCGAGGAAAATTTGAGTCAATCTGTCAACGCTCCATAAAATCTTTTTCGCAGTGAAATGAACTAACTTTGTCAATTGATCAACAATATACCCAAATCTTATCATCTTCACACTGAATCTTCGGCAAACTGACGATAAAGTCCATTGCAATCTGATCTCACTTACACTCTGGAGTAGCAAGATTCTGCATCTCTCCGCCAGGTCTTTGATGTGTTCAGCATTCACCCTTTGACAAGCCAAACATTGTGACACAAAGAGAGCCACATCTTTTTTCATGTCGATCGTGTATGCACCAAAATATTCTGCACGGGTCCTTATATACATTTTTGTGTTTCCCGGATGCAAAACGTATTTTCAAAGAAAAGAAATATAACAATTCCCTTTAAGATAAGTTTAATTTGCGGGGGAAAAGAATTCATATTACAATATTTGTAAATTCAACAAAGAATATTGGGACAAAGTATTCTAACAAAGTATGCTCTGAATGCTCAGGTGTGATGATTTGGGTGCACAAAAATCGAGAGTATTTATAGTCGAATCAGCAAAAATGGTTGGTTGTATGAATTCTGGACAAAAATAAGCAATTAGGTATAGTTTTGCTTATTTTTGCACATGATGCTCTTGTACGGGAATGAAATTTCTGCGACGCTCCATCTTCTCACGCATAACTGTCGCGAACATTCCATGTGACTCAAGGATCGTTCGCCACATTGCAAGATGTTATGCCGACTGAAGTTAATAGCAATGATTATAGTATGGCGTAATCATGGTCGTCTCCTCGTCTTTCGTAACATTCTGCATTAAATATGATGTCACATCAAAAATTGTAACGGTCGTCATTCCTCTCGTATTTATTGGAGCTCGAGAAAGAGATTTCGTGTGGGAGCTTCCCATGCGTAAACTGGGTTACCGCGTGGAGGCCTCCCACGCAAAATTATTCTTTATGCATGAAACTTACATTTTCGCTCGAAGAGATTTTTGTTGTATTTTTTATATGATTATACAAAGAGTACCTCACATAATGAGCTTTTGTTAATATCTCATTCTTGAGCTCTTCATCTTTAGGAATGCATATTCTCCCTTCAATTGCAATATTCTATCTTCAAGCTCATCAAATCGGTTGTCTTTTCTACTGAAATTAACTCACGTATCTTCTGCAAAAATATGTCATCCTTTTGTGCGATCTTTTTCTTTTCTCATAATTAAGCTTGG
The DNA here is from genome assembly GCA_036927795.1 of Iris macrosiphon. Lineage (NCBI taxonomy): Eukaryota > Viridiplantae > Streptophyta > Magnoliopsida > Asparagales > Iridaceae > Iris > Iris macrosiphon. The sequence goes on along the minus strand of JAYESA010000438.1, from coordinate 66,580 downwards.
TTCCAATTATAGCTGAACAAGTTGCACCCCCTTGGTTCTAACTCGAAATTCGATACTCATTTCTTCTAAATCTGCAATACCTTGCTTGTTATTGTAAGCTTGGTTCAAGTATTACGACTTGACAATTGTGTACACACTAGAAACGAGGAACGTCGTTGCATGCATTGATTTGAGTCGAAAGTTTATGGGAGTACTATCCAACCACTCTTATATAGAGTTATTTCTCGAAGACACGATTCACTATATTTTATACTCATTTCAACAAAAATTAATTCATTAATAGGATAGGTTTTTAATACATTTGTCCCGATCGATTAGATATCGAAAGATTTTTCCAGTTATCCAGTTTCGACTGATTTATACTAGCCACAACCCAACACTGTTCCTTAGCCAGAAGAGGAACACTACAATAATTACTTCTAACAACATATAGAGAGGATAGCAAAAATAGTGGTGATGCATGCACATTCCCGAGGAACCGCACAACTAACACAATGCAGTCGCGCTGTAAAGCTAGGCCCCTTTCAAAGAAATTTTTTGTGTCTGGTGTGAAGTGTACCACTTAATTTGTATCATTCGTCCACGTTCGAACCTGAGTATGAGTCTGAGCTAGACCCCTTTCAAAGATTTTTTTTTTTTTAAGAAATTGTGACATAATTGTAGTAGTATTTGCACATTGTCCACTAGTAAAACCTCTCATCATGCTAATCACCTGAAGTAACACATCTCATATATACAAGTCAATAAATGATAGTTCAAATATATATTGACATATCCACAACGTAAAATGTTAGGACCGGATCACTAATGAACAAATTCAATAAACCCCAACAGTAAGCTCATAGTGCCTTATCATAGTCTGCCTCGTCCAGTGGTGTAGTCAAGTATGGAGGACCCATATATGAATGTGGCCAAGCATGTTCTTGAGATCCGAAGTTGGCATGATTGACCTATGCAAAGGCCTTGTCCCAATTTTTGCGAGGTACCAGGAAATATTGCTGCCATGTTTGGTGTCAATGAAGACATCAAGCAGTACATTGCCAGTGGAATGACTGATCGTTGTTGAGCCCCACCTCTTCATTTTGATTTGAGACCAATCTATCTATCCATCCATCCATTATGAATAAAGTATTTCTCCATAAATTTTATGAGACTTTTTCTTAACTAGTAATGTGCATGTATATTAAATGTGCATAAAAAAAATATTAAAATTAATTTACTATGAATACTATCATTTTCAGGAATTGAACTCAAACAACCCATTCCAGAGAATATATGGAGAGTTCTGATGTTCCTCCTAAATATTTTGTGCTACAACTGAAACAAAATCCAATTCTTCTTTCCCTTTATTGGATTTATGTTAATCTTCTAAAGGGCCTAAGGGCAGCTAGCTAGACTACTTTTCTATTGCCCTAATTATCTCCAACTAAACAAGTACCTAGGCTATCATCAAATAGTTGGTCATGACAATATCAAATAGTTGAAAGAGAAAATTAATTGCCAATTGTTATGATAATTAATTATGTGGAGTTGGTGGAATATTTCTTAAGAATGTCACTTAATTATATCAGTTTATTTAAATGCATGGTATAATATTGCTGATATCACTACAAAAATACTGTTAAATAGCGACGGATCTCAGCGACGAAAAATAATTCATGACGAACATTCGACAAAATTACGACTAATTTATTTATGTAAACAAATTATATTATTTTTCGTCAACAAGCCGTCGCTAATCCGTCGCTGTTACGTTAGCGACGGAATAGTGACGGAAATATTTGTCGCTGCGAAAACTTAAAATTGCAGAGCGCGTTTCATTTTCCCTCATTCTCTCTCTCTCTCTCTCTCTCTCTCGATACTCTCTCTCCCTCTCTCCTCGACACCCCTCCCCTCCGGCTCCGACGACCCCTCCCCCCCCCCGGCTCCGACGACCCCCCCCCCCCCCGGCTCCTCGACCCTCCTCGAACCCCCCCACCCCTCTTTGCCCCCCTCCGTCCGCCTCCTCGAACCCCCCTCCACCCCCCCCCCCCCCCCCACCCCTTCTCCTCGACCCCCCTCTTCGGCCCACGCTTCGTCAATTAAGCAAGGTGATCAATTAACTTACTGGTATAATTTTATCTTTCCGATCATGTTTTTGGAGATGGACAATTGTATGTCGCTTTATTTCAAGATGTTTCAAAGATATCAACAATAGTGTTGGTTAAGAAGGGATCGATTGACAACAAGAATATAGTATTTACGAGAAATATTGTCTATTAAGAAGTTTTGCTTCCACAAAACTAATCATATACGATGTACTTGACCTACTTATGTCTATTAATTGATGGAATTTAACATCTTATTAATTATTATCACTACCTTTAGTTCCATATAACCTCCTTAGCTTTTCTTATTTCTTGCAGGACAAATTGTCAATACAGGTGACTCTCGGTCATATATAGGTAAACAAGGATTACCAGTCAAGTCTTGTTGATGAAGATGCTACTCGTAGATGCTGGCAAATAATATTTCATGATTATAACTTTGTCAGCTGGGTGATTTTATATTAAAAAATTAATATTTTTGTTGAGTAAGTTTGGTTTGATATTTTTTATGTTAAATAAGATGATGTCGACATTTACATAAAAAATATCATATCAAAAAATAATAATCATTTTAAATAAGTTTGGTTGAAATTTATCAATTCTACATAAAATGATATTAATATTTGTAAAAACAGTATTGCACATGCATGACGTGTGCCATGACACTAGTAATATTTTTTTTTTAGATGTTCGACGATACGCACGGACACTAGTAATATTATAATGTGATTCATATTGATGTTAAGAAATATTATTAATCTTGTGCCATATTATGAAATAGTTAATAAGGCAAAGGTATATATGCAATAACCAATACTTCAAGAAAATGGATGCAATTATTTTACTGAAATATTTCAGTATCGTTATTTTTGTTTTGTTTTTTATTTTAATGTTTTGTTTTCTTTTTCATTTTCCTTTTTTTTTTTTTGGTTTTTTTTTTTTATAGAATTTATGTATCATTGTGGGAGGTGGAGGTGATTTAGTGTTAAGTAGACCATTTCTGATATTCTAATAATCATGTACAAATACTAAAAAATAATATTTTTTTAGTCACTATAAAAAGTTTTTTCTGACATTCTAATAATCATGTTACTAAAGTTTCTAAAAGATGGTTTCTAAAAAAATGTGGAGGCCTAAATCTAAAAATTAATAAAAAAATATATTAGTAATATACACAGATTAAAAATATTAGAACCTTCTGATTTTTATGGGTCCTGTGTGATTGCGCATGCTTAGCAACGACATTGAGGTTAAGAGGACTCTTAACTTTCTTCATTAGTTGCAACTCAACTAAATAGTTTCTTTATCAAGGGTACCAGTTAAAAATCATTTTACTTTGTCTTTTCCATCATATTCTAACACAATTTCACCCTTTTTTTTAATATTTGTTTTTTAACTTCTATTAATTGAAAAAAAAAAAATTTACTCGTGAGATGGAATCCACCAAATCATGATATATTATATCTCCACTTGCTAATCATTGTACCAAGGAGTCTTTGACATTCCTATATATACAAAAATCGTATCCAATAAAAATCCTACGATTTGGAGGAATATCTTTAGTATATTTCGAGATCATAGATTTATAATTTACACTACTATTGCTAAGTTGCCAAGACAACAGTATTTTTTGTTAGCAATAATTAATCCTTCTAGTTTATCTTTCACAACCTGTAACTAAAATAAAATGGAGTTCAGAATTACCGGCCTATGAAAAAGTCGTGCTGAACGCACTGCCCTAAGAGTTGATCCGAGGTCTATGTGCAGACTGATCTCATATGCTCCTAGTGGTAAAATCTCTGGTACTACCGGGTTCTCGTTGTCGCACACAACTTCGAGAGATGCGACCCGAACTTAGCTTTGCCCAAAAAATGAAACACGGACGAGAATTAAAGTAGAAATTGTAGCTTGCTTTGGAATTGAAGATCAAAGTAGCAGCTTGGTTATTTCAAAATTAGGTTCCACACAACCGAGAGAACAAGCGATCTATATATAGCACATTCCAACCCCACATGGAGCTAATATGGCTGCAAATTAGTGGCCATAAGAATAGGACATACAATCCATTCTCCAACATGTGAGTGAGAGCTAAGGAACCGGTCAAGTAAAGACTTGGTTTTGCCACTTGGTTAATACCAAGTCTAACAATCCCTCCCCCCCCCCCCCCCCCCAAAAAAAAAGCCAAGTTATGAAAACATAGATAACAAAGGAATGCGAATAGAGAATTTCTAGGCAAGTATATACTATGCATAGATGAGATGGACTACAGCCTTGAATCTCACATAGTGACTATTGTCTTTGTTTGAAGAAGTGCTTGATGGACTATGCCTTGAATCAGACTTCTTGAACCAGATTCAGAGAATAGCACACATAGTACACTAGAGGTTCTTGGGTCTATCGGGGCGGCGCTTTTGATTGGCCATGAGCACTTTTTTCATATTCATGAGAGTTGTCTGGGGTCGCCCTGTCCTATAGTCACGGCCTTCATGACCTCTCATATAGGTAAGTCCTCAAGGGTTGGTGATAGGTATCAACCCTGCATATAATGCTTGGACTTATTAAGAGTTTAAAACTCATCCTAACCATATCACACCGGAACACTGTCACCATAGGGATAGGATATCATTGTACAACCTCGTACAGCCACTTGGGTATTAGTTTATGAAAATTTAATCTTTGAGTCAGTGTTCCATAATAGTCATCAAAGTTCAGCTTGTTTCTACCCATTGAACCGGCTTCTTGGGATCTCCAGTCAAACTCGGTTGGGTTTTTACTGCTGGTGATTTACTGATGGACTTAACCCCATCCCCCTCGATGATTCTAGGATCAATGTCCTAGACAGACCATTTGTCAAGTGGTCTGCAAGGTTCTTTTCTGACTTTATATAGTCAAGAACCACATATTTGCCTAATAGGCACTTGATTGACTTGAAGCGCAGCTGCAGGTGCCTGTTCATCTTAGCATTCACAAAATTATGCTTGAGTAGTTCTATAACAGATTTATTATCACAATTTATAGAAATAGCAGGAACATGAATATGAGCAACATGTATTTGCATAATCAGATTTCTAAGCCATTCAGCTCATGTACAAGTAGTATCCAAAGCTATCATTTCAGAATCCATTGTACTCCTAGCTATGATAGTTTGTTTACATGAACCTCAGGAGATTGCAGCTCCTCCTAGAGTAAAAATATATCCAGTAGTGGATTTCACATCATGTGAGTCAGTTACCCAATTTACATCTGAATAACCTTCTATGATATTAGGGTGTCTAGTATAATGAAGTCTATAATCTATAGTACCCTTAAGATATCTAAATACTCTTTCTAATGCTGACCAATGTGACTGGTTTGGCTTACTGGTATATCTACTCAGTCTTCCAACAGCAAATGCGATATCTGGTCGGGTTCTATTCATTATATACATAAGAGAACCTATCATCTGAAAGTATTTATGTTGTTCTATAGTTGAACCTTCATTCTTCTTGAGAATGATACTACTGTCAAAAGGAGTAGGAGCAGGTTTCTTATCAAAGTACTCAAATTTTTTCAGCATTTTCTCAATAGAGTGTACTAAGGATAGAGTATAACCCTCTTTGGATTGGGACACTTGCATTCCTAGAATCAGGTTAGCTTTACCTAGGTCTTTCATGTCAAACTTGCTAGATAAATAATTTTTAGTATTGTTTATCAACTCAAGTGTTGATCCTAAAATGAGGATGTCATCTACATACAAGCATAAAATGACACAACTTCCATCAACGTTGTTAGATTATATACATTTGTCATACTCATTTGGCAAGAAACCAAATTCTAGAATCACTTTATCAAATTTTCTGTGTCATTGCTTGGGGGCTTGCTTTAGGCCATAAAGTGATTTTACTAATCTGCAAATTTTCTTTTCTTGACCCTTAGCAATAAAACCTTCAGGTTGCTCCATGTAGATTTTTTTCTCTAGATCTCCATTCAAAAAAGCTGTTTTTACATATATTTGATGGATTAGCATGTCATGAATGGATGTTAAAGCTAGAAGTGTTCTAATAGAGGCAATCCTAGCTGCAGGAGAGTAGGTATCAAAATAATCTAATCCTTTTTTTGAGTGAAACCCTTTGCTACTAATTTAGCTTTGTATTTCTCTATAGTACCGTCTGCTCTAAGTTTCTTTTGAAGATCCACTTATAACCTATGGGTTTACTACCTAAAGTAGGTCTGCTAAATGCCAAGTACTATTCTACATAATGGAGTTGTACTCATTGTTGATGACTTCTTTCCAGAAAGGTGCATCAGGAGAAGATATTACTTCTTCGTAAGTTGAGGGATCACCCTCTATCAAATAAGTGAAGAAACCTTCCCCTAAATTCCTTTCAATCCTTCCTCTTTTACTTCTTCTAGGTTCTATGTCTTGTTCAGGTTGTGAACTATATGGCTGAAAATTGGAACTAGTAGAAGGAGCAAGAAAAGAGCTAGAGGGGTTGGAGAAAATTCTATTCTTAAAAAAAAAATATTCTTAAAGTAAACTGCATCTCTAGCTTCTATAATGGTATTGTTAGATATTTTATTTACTTCAGAATGAGTCACTAGAAATCTATTGGCATTGCTATCTAAGGCATATCCTATAAACACAGAATCTACTGTCTTAGGTCCAATCTTTCTCTTTTTAGGTTCAAAAATTTCTACTTTTGCTAGACATCCCCAAACTTTGAGATAATGGACTCTAGGAGTTCTACCTTTCCATAGTTCATAGGGAGTACTATCCTTTGATTTACTAAGGATCCTATTTAGGATGTAGCAGACTGTTAATAAGGCTTCTCCCCATAAATTATCATGAGCACCTGAGAAGAATGGCATTCACCATGTCTAACAAAGTGTGATTCTTCCTTTCAGCAACTCCGTTGGACTGTGGTGAATAAGGAGCAGTCACTCATAAATTATTTCGTGTTCTTCACAGAAGTTAGTTATATCGTTTGAGGTATACACTCTGCACGATCAGATCTAAGGATCTTGATCTTTTTCTCTAATTGGCTCTCAACTTCAGATTTGTAAACCTTGAATTTATCTAGAACTTCATCTTTGGTTTTGAGAAGGTAGGTATAGCAATACTTTGAACAATCATCTATAAAAGTGACAAAGTATTTCCTACCTCCTCGGGCCAAGATCCTATTTGAATCACAAATATCACTATGAACTAGTTCTATAAGGTCAGAATTCCTTTCTACAGATTTGAAAGGTAGTCTAGTATGTTTGGCTTGAACACAAATCTCACATTTGTGTTTATTATCTACAAGAGACTTGGGAATAAGATCTAGGTTCATCATCCTTCTAAGGGAACCTAGATTCATATTACACAGTCTATCATGCCAAACATTTGAAGATTCTACATTGAAAACAACAAGAGAATGATCTGACACTTTTTTTATAGTACTGAAAATAAAAAGACCATCATTTACAAATTATTTTCCAACAAATGACTCATTCTTAGAAAATACAACTTTATTGGCTTCAATTATAATCTTGTATCCAGATGCTACAAGAAGGGATCCACTAACTAAATTTCTCCTAACTGACGGCACGTGAAGAACATCATGAAGAGGCAGAATTTTTTCTGATATCATCTTCAGATATATTCTTCCTTTTCCTACAATCTGTGCCAAAGAGCCATCTCCTAGGGTTATGCCTCCTCCACATAATTCCTGATAGTTTGAAAAACATGAGCGATCAAATAAAACATGAACATTAGCTCCAGAATCCAACCACCAGTCATCAGAATGGTAAAAAAAATTAACTAAAGGTTGATAAGTCACAGACCTGAAGGAACTAGTAGACCCATTCAAAATCATGTTAGCTTCTGGTTTGGCTGGGACTTTTCCCTTATAAGGAGTCTTGATAGGTTTCTTCTTTCTTTGGAAACAGTTGAATGATAGATGATTTGTTCTCCCACACACCAAACAAATTTTTTGTTGATCCTGAGTCTGACTGAAATTTTTAGGTCTATGGTTTTGCTGGTGTTGATGGTTCTGATGATGAGGCTGAAAGTTCTTCTTCTTCTTGAAGAAGTTCTTCTTGGGTTTGTGAGGATTATTAGACTTGGGTTTGCCTTGGGATATTTCTACTAGGTTTACCTTAGCCTTAGACTCAGTCTTAGGATTAGACCTTAGCCTAATCTCTTCTTCTGTTCTGATTTTCTTTAGGACTTGAGCAAAGGTAAGATCACCTTGTGTATGAATAAGATCCTTTTTAACATCAGACCAAGAAGGATGGAGCTTATCTATCCGGCAAGCTATCTTATATTCAGTAGAAAAGGTTGAACCTTTGGCTTGAATATGCCTCACATATTCTTGGAATTCATGGATTTGGCCATTCGTTGGTTTATTATCTACCATGAAATACCTATTGAATGAGAAAGAATTGAATCTTTCAATTTCGGCATCATCACAGCCATATTCATCTTCCAAAATATCCCAAAGTTCTTAGCGCTCATATATTCAAAGAATATATCATAAAGAGAATCAGATAAAGCGCTTAGAATTCGATGGAAGCAATGAAAGTCTATTTCCTTAGGAGTTTTTGGTTTTGAGGAACTAGAGGGTTTGGACACTCCTATGTTAGACTCAGTGTCATCAGAATTATTTGAGATGGGTGTGGACCCATCAATAGCTGAGATAAGTCCTAAAGTGGTGAGCCAAAATTTTATCTGACTCTGCCACCTCTTGAAGTGAGAACCATCAAACTTAGCTGGCTTAGCAGTCGAAGTCTCGTCTTTGCCAGTCATGGTAACTAGTATGGCAGTCTAAAGTCTGCAAGAATAATGTTGCTACTCAATGAGGGTGCATGAGGCTCTAAAATACTAGTTCAGTGATCTTGCTAATCAACCTTAATAAATCTTTAGTCTATCAAGTTTTGATTAACTTGGGTTAGCTGTAAGGGCCGGTTCCCAGCTAGCGGTGGTCTGAAGACACTTAAATACCGTCTCTTAGAGTTGTTTACACCCGTTTGACAGAAGGACCCTTTCAGTTTGTTCCCAAGCTTATCTCTACTTTTTAGAACTTTAGATTTAAAAGAATTTGCAAGGTCAATAAACTAATAATAAACTAATTCTTTAACTTAAATTATTTAAATGTTTCAAGGGTGTTCTTATACTAATAAAAGTTCCAAATCCCGTATATAAGCTTCAACTTTTACTTGAAAAGAACTAATAAGAGAATAAAATTCGACAATATTATAATCATAACGAAATATCTTTCTTCTAATTTAAAACACAGAGTAGTAGGAGAGTGAACAAAGTTTTTCTATTGTGCACTACTAATGACAAAGTGAACAATTTTGTTGTGAACTATTGGACACAGTTCTTTGAATAAATATGCTAAATCGTTATTCCAAGTAGCCTAACAGGAGCTTGAAAAAGCTTCTACTAGGGATCACTTGGAAAACTTCTACTTGGACACAATAGCTAACTATGTTCTAAAACGTTTGCTAACAAATGTTCCAACAGTAGCTTGAAACGTTTGCTAACAAAAAGATTTTGAAGATAGCATGAAGAAAATATTTTAACGTTCAACTTTTATATTGTTAGCAATAATTAATCATTCTAGTTTATCTTTCACAACCTGTAACTAAAATAAAATGGAGTTCAGAGTTACCGGCCTATGGGAAAGTCGTGTTGAACGCACTGCCCTAAGAGTTGATCCGAGGTCTATGTGCAGACTGATCTCAGATGATCCTAGTGGTAAAACTCCCGGTACTACCAGCTTTTTGTTGTCGCACACAACTTCGAGAGATGCGATCCGAATATAGCTTTGCCCAAAAAATGAAACACGGACGAGAATGGAAGTAGAAATGGTAACTTGCTTTGGAATTGAAGATCAAAGTAGCAGCTTGGTTATTTCAAAATTAGGTTCCACACAACCGAGAGAACAAGCAATCTATATATAGCACATTCCAACCCTACATGGAGCTAATATGTCTGCAAATTAGTGGCCATAAGAATAGGACATACAACCCATTCTCCAACATGTGAGTGAGAGCTAAGGAACCGGTCAAGTAAAGACTTGGTTTTGCCACTTGGTTAATACCAAGTCTAACACATTTGATACAGGTCCATAATATGATTTAGTTAATATGCATGAGAATCACATTATGCTAAAAATGAATGGTATGTTAGACAGTTGCACATATTTTCAAGAATTGAAAAGACTAGCTCTTTCATACATTTTATGTTAACTTTAAGAGAAATTTTGATTTACATTCCCACCTTCTTTTTTTACCTATATTCAGGATGTATTCTACATTTTTTTATAATTTATAAATCCTTTCACTTTTGACAGAAACCGTCCAATCATGATGGTCAACTGCTTTGACCAATTTTTTTTGACCAAAATGTTCTTCTCATTTCTCTTTCCTCTCACCCTCTCCCCGGCGAACAGGTTGTCGCCCCCCCTCCCCCCTCCCAACCACCGGGCCCCCTCTCTCCCCCTCCCCACCACCGTCCCCCTTCTCTCCCCCTCCAGCACCAGCCAACAGCAACAGCCGCTGCCTCGCGCGCGTCATCACGCCGCTGCTCGCGTGCCACTTCTATTGTTGTTGTTGCTGCATCAATGTGTCTAAATGGGCGGACCGACCCGAAACCCGCCACGGGCCTGACCAGGTCAAATCTGGTCCGGGTCGGTAAAATCGGCTCGGCCCACCTCCTCTGCTGGTTCGGGCTGGGTCGGCAAAATCGGCCCATAAGTCCGACCCGGCCCGGTGTGCAACGTTGCAGGTCCGACCCGGTTCCGGGTTGGGCCAAGCCTGCCCAATTTATTTATTTATTTATTTATATTTATATATATATATAAGATAAAAAATTGTAATAATTTTTACTTTAATATATATATATATAAGAAACCGGGCCGGCTCGGCCCGACCGTGGACCAGCCCGAACCCAGACCGATTCGGCCTGGTCCTACCCTGACCGGGTCATGGGCCCGGGCTGGGTCAGATTTTTTATTGACCGGGCCGTCCCGGCCCGCCACTCTCTTTGGGTTGAGCCCGGTTCGGCCCGGACCTGGTCAAATCCGGTTGACCCGGGCCATGATAAAATAGCGACGTCAAAGTAAAACGTCGTTAATATTAAAGATTTCAGCGAGTCCAAAAGAAAATGTAAACTCCCTCACCCAAAATAGGTATTTTGTGTATATTTTATATACGTATATTTATTATAGATGTTGAAGTTATTTAGAGCATTCTCTTAGTTAAATAGAAAATAATTTTTTTTTAGTATATTTACTTATATAAATATTTATTTAGAATTATTTTTAGGCTATTTTAGATTATTGGGATTTTTCCATAATTTTTAGTTAATTAAAAACTAGTAACACTAATTTTCTAGGACTTTGAAGAATTTATTTTATGTTCAAACTTAATTAAAAATATCCCAAAATTTTATTTTAGGTTCCAAATAGTTAAATATATTTTCTAGAATTTTCTGGGAATTTTCTGAATATTTTAGTATTTATTGGGAGTTATTTAGGCTAATAACTAATTTTTAGGCCTTGTAGAATTTATTGTGCAATCCTAGGAATATAGAATGGACCCACGTTATTTTTTAGGGTTTATAATATTATTATATATTTTCTGGAATTATTTCAGAATTTTTGGAATAATTTTAGTATTTATTTTAGTTATATGGGTAAAACTAATGTTTAGAGCTTCTCCTAATTATAGTAGGAAATCTATGAATATAAAATTATCCCAAATATTTTTCTAGAGTTTTTAAATTCAAAATATTTTTTTTTTAATTTTTCCAGATTTTTATGATTATTTTTAATATTTATTTTGAGTTATTTAGATTTAAAATGACTTAAATAATGTTTTGATAAAGGCAAATCAAAAATAAATAATATAACAAAAATCATCCAATCAGATTCTGACACGTGTCAGCCTATAAATATCCTTTCAGCCGCAGGTACATCCCTATATATATATATTATTATAACCCTAATTATCCCATTATTTTAGAGAGAGAGATTTTGGAGAATTGCCATCTAGGGTTCCTTCATCTTCCACAAGCCATTGTGCATAGCTCCGGACTCCAAACGAGGCCTAGTTTCTTGCGTTAGAAAGATATTGAGGTTAGATTTCTGATTATATAAATTTTTTTACGAAATTATGAGTATTAAATTCTGGAAAATTCGTAGAGCACAGTATGTCCAAAAATAGACGTGTTTTAATGTTTTTGCGATTTCGGGAGAACCAGGAATCAGAATCATGAACCGTTTAAAGTTTCGGAAATCTAATGTCTAGATAATTGACATATGTTTTTTCCAGAATTTAATTCGAAATATTTATATACTGTTAATTCTGTAGAACTTCTAAGTTAGAATTTAACCATCGGTGCACAATACAAAATTTGTATGTGCCATAATTCCCAAACGAATTTGAATTCGGACGAGCCGTAAATTCCAGCATGTTTTTGATGCTGAAATCTACAGGAAATCATGCATGAAAGTTGAGTTTTTGTTGGTTGACTTTTCGGTCAACAGATCGCCTCAATTTGCGTGCCATGAGTCTCGAGTTGATAAAATTCAGCTTCTTTGAACAAAATTTAGAAATTAACATAAAAATCAGAATAATAAGATTAAAATAGGATTTTAGAGTAATTATTCTAGAATTAAATAAATTAAAATAAATTATCTTTTGACGTGATAAATTTGTAATACATAGGCTATTTGGACTGTGACTTGGACTCTGATTCATACCAGCAGCAGGACCCCAGGCAAGATACCTTGCCAAATTGCTTACAGTATTTTGCATGCTTAGTATATTTCTGTATATTAGTTGCATCTCTGTTTATTTATTGCATGTGTAGTTCCTTCCAGTTATTACTATATATTAGATATGTTGACACACACATGGCACTTAGTATCATGAGAGGACAATCATTAGGCGTATGGGCTTTTAACCACTCTGGTAAACCGTAGTATATAGTTCGCACTACGGGCATGTGTCGCGCTGGTCGCTACCCCAGAGGTATGTCGATTTCTGTAGAGTCGCGCTGGTCGCTACCCCAGAGGTATGTCGATTTCTGATGTTCTAGACGGGTGTGTGAGTTGTGAGGCTTAGATCGAGTAGACTACCCTTGCCCATACGTCGAAAAGTTGTCCTCATTTGCATTCATATAGATTGTCTTGTACAGCGTACTTATTTATTTTCAAATATGATGCATGTTTACTGTATTCAAATTGGCTCGTATTTTCTGTATCTTGTTACGTCCCTCTGAGGACCTGGTCCTCTGCCAGGTGTATCTGTTCTTGAGTAATTGCAGGAGCACAGATTTGGATGATTACTTGTGTTGCGAGGATGTCTTCTCTTCGAGCCCATGGTCGTTAGCTGGTATTCCTATATTGTATTTGTTGTGTTGTACTTTTCCATTCGAGTTGGTAGTGGATTTGTTTCCATCCAACTATCATCCTTAGATATTTATGTTGAGATCTAGTTATATAGATGCTGGTTATTATTTATATCTGATTTTCGCCGATGAGATTTAGATTATACCCTGTGACTTGTGATACATTTTATACCACTCGTGGATTATATATTCATATTACAGCGTACGTGCGGATTTGGTTTCCATATATTTGGAGTTGCCATATCCATGCGGCTGGCATGCTTATGTGTCCTAGTCCTACGTATTTTTGGGACTGGGGCGTGACATATTTTTGTGGTGGCCCATGCAGGTCGAGAGCATATTGTCTCGGTTATGTTACTATACCGAGCAAGCCTGCACCTAGGACTAGAGTATAGGATCTCATCCACAATTGACTATGATTCATCTTTCTCCTATCTGTTCTATTTGAACAATTGTATCCTGCTTGATTCATGTGCTTCCATAATAGTTCCTTTAGTATAGCCTTCTGCTAGAATATAGGAACCCTTGTTATTAGAATGATAATTAGGGTAGCACTCCTATTAAGAATACAACGAGAATATAGACACCCCACTAAGTTTAGAATGTCTAGTGAACCCTAGAATTCCTTATCTATAGATTGGTTTACCTACCCCTTGATGTATTATGAAGACTTGAGAGTAGTATAGACACTACTAGAGTTAGTTAGAACTTTTACCATAATGTTTGACCCTAGCATTGAGAAACCAATAGAAAACCAAAGTAAATATTAGGATCGAACCTAACCCACGCCGTTAGATGAGTATTGGAGAACCATAAATTTAGATTCTTGTCTTAAGATAAGCAGACAGTACCTTAGAAAGCCAAGAGCAATGCATAGAATATTTTTCTAATCATACCTCAAACACAGAGGCTAGCATACCCCTTTCCCTTGGAAAACCATGATGCTATCTAGAGTCCCTATATTTTCATATATTGTTCCCCTGTGACCATAGCGCTCGCTAGTGTGCGACGACTGATTATGTTTCTTCTCTTCATCTTTCAACTTGTGCCATCTGACACTTCTGATTATAAACCAAGTGATTATACTCTACGATAGGATATATAGTTTGCTATAGTCATAGTTGTAACCTTGAATTTTGAATTATGTACCTTGTAGTTAGAACCTGATAGTTGAGTTATTCAATTAGATTGTGATGATTACCCCTAGTTGTAGACCACGTAATTTGTACCCCCACCTCGATACAAGTTAGATCCCTTTCCCCTTAACGGCTAGTAACTTTTCTATCCCTATGATTGACACCTGTTCTATGAGCACTATGATTAAGACTTAAGGTGACCCTTACCTATATAATGCAATAGGAGACCCTAATAAGTATCAAAACCTTTCCTCATATACCCTAATAAGAGTTTATGTTCTATGTACATGTGCAAGGTTATTTTTTTGTAGGATCCTCTTAAGACTGTCACAGTACTAGTTTAATTCTTTTAAGTTGGGTAGTATGTCTCACAACCTAGTATCATATAGTCCACTTGACCCATTGAGGTAGTGTAACTGAATAACATTAATTGTATGCTAGCATTAGACGACAACGTTTATTCAGACGGTAGAATTTAGAGGTCCATGCCCTATTTGGACGACTAGCGACTTAGTAAAAGAGGTTGTATGATAACTATAGAGATTTGTAGAGTCTTTGTTATTATTGCTTTTTTTTTTTTTGTAAACTTGAATTGACTTGTACCTCCTTTCATCATCATCTAGCGTACTTATAATTGTTATACCACCTTGACTTATGCCGCTATTATAGCCTAGTTTTGCAAGCTTATTCTTTCATCAAGCTTGTTCACTATATATGTATTAGTGGATGCATACATTAATACATTTCAGAATTAGTGTATTAAGGTCTAGCTAACCTTAGTGCATTTGGTTCGCCCTTCGCATAACTACTTTACGTGGATTGAGATAAAATTGACTTAGCTTCTTAGACGAATGTACTTGCCCTCTAGATATGTTCGAGGATATCGTATCGGCTACATAATTGTACTGATATGAGCATGTGAATAGAAATATACCAAAATAGGATTTCAATCCACAACTGCCTTGACAATTCCATTTTGAATTCTCTAAACCACCTTGATCCCCATACTTGTATTCTATCACCTCCACTTTGAACTCTTTATTATTGCTTTCCCGTCTTTCCTTATTTCGGAAGGACGAAACTTCGTGCTTGGTATAATTTGATATACAGATAGTACTAGATATACCCCGTAGGCCGATCACAAACTTGAGGATTATTCTTTTGTAATTAAGGACATATCATATATGATATAATCGACGTTGAAGTTTTGAGGATTGAATGACATGAGTAAATAAATTAAGGAATAATTTTTCTTAAAGTATATAGCCTTCTGTGATAGATGGGTAAATTCTAAGTTGGGTAGCAGTGCATTGTCAACTTGAGAGGAATTTCTTTTAGATTGTGATCAAGTAAGATTAGATTGGGAGATTCAAGTCATTTTAATTTTGAGAAATTTTAAAAGAAGGATTAAGATAATGAGGATTTAACGAATTTTAAAATCTTGATATTGCGGACCAAATATTTATACTTTGAGCACATGATTTAAATTTTGAATATTGAAGGATGAATCATCGATTTAAATTTTGAGGATAAATATAGAATTTTAGACTTGAACAATTGGTGAATTAGATTTAAATTTTACAATTTGATGATTTGAATTAAAAGTTCAATTTTGATTGTTGGGTCACCTATTTGAAATATTGAGGATGTAAATTGAGTTTAAATATTTGAAGAGTACAAAAATCTTAAGTTGAGAATAGGAATAAGATTTGATTATAATTGTTTATTGTTCAAAGTCTAGAGGAGATTATGATAGTTGGAAATTGTGATATAAATTTTGATGTGGGATGTCATATAGACTTGAGTTAGATTTGGATGTTGATTATTTAAAAACCGAGAAGAGATTACGACATGTTGAATTTTGATTTAAACAGTGGTTATCTTAATTTTGAAGTGATCGCGATAGATTTGAATAGATTTTGTTATTTAAATTTTTGGAAGAGATTGCGATTGACGTACCTTATGTACGAATGTGAAGGATTTAACAAATTATGCCTTATTTTAATTTCGAGGACGAAATTGTTTTAAATTGGGTAGATTGTAAACTCCCTCACCCAAAATAGGTATTTTGTGTATATTTTATATACGTATATTAATTATAGATGTTGAAGTTATTTAGAGCATTCTCTTAGTTAATTAGAAAATAATTTTTTTTTAGTATATTTACTTATATAAATATTTATTTAGAATTATTTTTAGGCTATTTTAGATTATTGGGATTTTTTCATAATTTTTAGTTAATTAAAAACTAGTAACACTAATTTTCTAGGACTTTGAAGAATTTATTTTATGTTTAAACTTAATTAAAAATATCCCAAAATTTTATTTTAGGTTCCAAATAGTTAAATATATTTTCTAGAATTTTCTGGGAATTTTTTGAATATTTTAGTATTTATTGGGAGTTATTTAGGCTAATAACTAATTTTTAGGCCTTATAGAATTTATTGTGCAATTCCAGGAATATAGAATGGACCCACATTATTTTCTAGGGTTTATAATATTATTATATATTTTCTGGAATTATTTCAGAATTTTTGGAATAATTTTAGTATTTATTTTAGTTATATGGGTAAAACTAATGTTTAGAGCTTCTCCTAATTATAGTAGGAAATCTATGAATATAAAATTATCCCAAATATTTTTCTAGAGTTTTTAAATTCAAAATATATTTTTTGTAATTTTTCCAGATTTTTATGATTATTTTTAATATTTATTTTGAGTTATTTAGATTTAAAATGACTTAAATAATGTTTTGATAAAGGCAAATCAAAAACAAATAATATAACAAAAACCATCCAATCAGATTCTGATATGTGTCAGCCTATAAATATCCTTTCAGCCGCAGGTACATTTCTATATATATATATATATTATTATAACCCTAATTATCCCATTATTTTAGAGAGAGAGATTTTGGAGAATTGCCATCTAGGGTTCCTTCATCTTCCACAAGCCATTGCGCATAGCTCCGGACTCCAAACGAGGCCTAGTTTCTTGCGTTAGAAAGATATTGAGGTTAGCTTTCTGATTATATAAATTTTTTTACGAAATTATGAGTATTAAATTCTGGAAAATTCGTAGAGCACAGCATGTCCGAAAATAGACGTGTTTTAATGTTTTTACAATTTCGGGAGAACCAGGAATCAGAATCATGAACCGTTTAAAGTTTCGGAAAGCTAATGTCTAGATAATTAACATATGTTTTTTCCAGAATTTATTTCGAAATATTTATATACTGTTAATTCTGTAGAACTTCTAGGTTAGAATTTAACCATCGGTGCACAATACAAAATTTGTATGTGCCATAATTCCCAAACGAATTTGAATTCGGATGAGCCATAAATTCTAGCATGTTTTTGACGCTAAAATATATAGAAAATCATGCATGAAAGTTGAGTTTGTGTCGGTTGACTTTTTGGTCAACAGATCGCCTCGATTTGTATGCCATGAGTCTCGAGTTGATAAAATTCAGCTTCTTTGGACAAAATTTAGGAATTAACATAAAAATTAGAATAATAAGATTAAAATAGGATTTTAGAGTAATTATTCCAGAATTAAATAAATTAAAATAAATTATCTTTTGACGTGATAAATTTGTAATACATAGGCTATTTGGACTGTGACTTGGACTCTGATTCATACCAGCAGCAGGACCCCAGGCAAGATACCTTGCCAAATTACTTACAGTATTTTGCATGCTTAGTATATTTCTGTATATTAGTTGCATCTCTGTTTATTTATTGCATGTGTAGTTCCTTCCAGTCATTACTATATATTAGATATGTTGACACACACATGGCACTTAGTATCATGAGAGGACAATCATTAGGCGTATGGGCTTTTAACCACTCTGGTAAGCCGTAGTATATAGTTCGCACTACGGGCGTGTGTCGCGCTGGTCGCTACCCCAGAGGTATGTCGATTTCTGTAGAGTCGCGCTGGTCGCTACCCCAGAGGTATGTCGATTTCTGATGTTCTAGACGGGTGTGTGAGTTGTGAGGCTTAGATCGAGTAGACTACCCTTGCCCATACGTCGAAAAGTTGTCCTCATTTGCATTCATATAGATTGTCTTGTACAGCGTACTTATTTATTTTCAAATATGATGCATGTTTACTGTATTCAAATTGGCTCGTATTTTCTGTATCTTGTTACGTCCCTCTGAGGACCTGGTCCTCTGCCAGGTGTATCTGTTCTTGAGTAATTACAGGAGCGCAGATTTGGATGATTACTTGTGTTGCGAGGATGTCTTCTCTTCGAGCCCATGGTCGTTAGCTGGTATTCCTATATTGTATTTGTTGTGTTGTACTTTTCCATTCGAGTTGGTAGTGGATTTGTTTCCATCCAACTATCATCCTTAGATATTTATGTTGAGATCTAGTTATATAGATGCTGGTTATTATTTATATCTGATTTTCGCGGATGAGATTTAGATTATACCCTGTGACTTGTGATACATTTTATACCACTCGTGGATTATATATTCATATTACAGCGTACGTGTGGATTTGGTTTCCATATATTTGGAGTTGCCATATCCATGCGGCTGGCATGCTTATGTGTCCTAGTCCTACGTATTTTTGGGACTGGGGCGTGACAGAAAACATCACTATAAGTCCCTGTTTTGCGACATATAGCAATGTTTAGCGACTGTAATTTAGTTTTTTAAAAGAATAGTCGCTATAAGCTTATTTAAGGTCATTAAACGTCGCTGAGTTTTATGATTTAGTGATAGCGACGTTAGAATTTTTGATACTTAGCGACGCTTTTAGCGACGTCTATAATGTAGCAAAATATTTTTATTAGTGACGTCATAAGTTGAAACGTCGCTAAAATTTTAATATAGGTTTCGATTCCCCCCTTCTGTCAAAATATTTCCCCAAAATTTTCAAAAACTCCCCTCTCTTCCCCCCCCTCCGGCGAACTGCACCCTTCGACGTCCGGCATCCCCCTCCTCCTCCTTCTCCTCTAGGTAAACCCTAACTCTCTCTCTCTCTCTCTCTCACAGGACATGACATAACACTGACACATACGTGACAGACACTGACACAGATACACACACACATACACACACGTGACAGACACGACATGACACTAACCCTAACACGATCTCTCTCTCTCTCTCTCTCTCTCTCTCTCTCTCACACACACATACACACACACACACATACACACACAAAGATGTACATGACACAGACACGACACACACACACTGACACATACACGACACAGAGTGTCACAGAGGGTGTAAACCCTAACCCTAACCCTAACCCGATCTCTCTCTCTCTCTCTCTCTCTCTCTCTCTCTCTCTCTCTCTCTCTCTCACAGATGCATATGACATGACATTGACACAGATATGACACACACACACACACTGACACAAACACGACACAGACTGTCACAGAGGGTGTAAACCCTAACCCTAACCCGATCCTCAAGAGATGACATATTACTACGAAGTTCTACTTAAGTAGGTTCAGTGCATGTTTGGGCCTTCCCATTGGAAGGATTGTCTTGTAAGTAACTTTGGACCATGTTTTGGGACCTTGCCCGTTTGAGGGGTCTAGGACAATCGTCAAGCTTGTCCCCCTAATATTGGTCGGCCCTGGCTTCAGCCCAAGTAGATTGATAAATTTGTCATGGTCAAGATATTCATCCTTAACACCCTAACCCTAACTTATGTTTTATTTATTTAGATTGAGTTAGGGGTATTTGTGATTAACCACAATAAGGAAGGTTCAGCCGATTCTTTTTTGTGGATCGGTTAGTTCGGTTTTGAACTCTTAAATTCTTGTTAAAGTTTACAACTTGAATTAATTAACAATCAACTTTGATAGTTACATTTGGGCCAATTTGTTTAATGACTTAAGTCTTGTAAAATTTAGGTTTAGAATGATTCATATTAAAATTTGACAACAAAAATGACTTAAGTCTTCATAGTAATTTGATTTATAGGCCGATACTTACAATGGATCCTCCCTAATCACCAATGCAAGGATCATCTCTTGAGGATCCTCTACCTTATCGAAACCCAGCTCCACAACATATGCATCTATGGTGGCAGTTTCTTGACTTAAGGAGCCTTCTCTGACTTGGTGTATAGAGCTTCAAATAGCAGGTATTGTCAGTACAAATACCAGATATAAAGGGATGAGGTTGATAAAACATTCAAGGGCATTGTGTATCAAGTTAGAGCAGTTACCTTCCAAAAGAGAATCACACTGTATTTAACGATGAGTATATATCCTAGGACTAGGAGTATTAGTGAATGTACTATATTTAACGATGAGTATATACTTGAACGATGTCTATTCATTTTTGCAGAAGTGTCTAGAAATGGATATGAATTATTATCTGAGTCATCGTTTGTGGATGTACAACTGTCATCCTGATGACATGTGCGGTATGTGGGATGAATTCATTGAGGGTGTACAACAGTTCATGTAGTTCGCCAAGGTGTTCCCTCAGTACATGGACGGTACCAAAATTAAGTGTTCGTATGTGAGATATCACAACTTGAAATATCATCCAGAAGTGAAAGTCATATATCATTTGTAATTGAAAGGTTTTACACCGAATTAATATCAGTGGACTGCGCAAGGAGAACTTGTGTCTTTAGCATCAGAGTCAGAGCCTTATGTGAAGCCGTATATGGATGTCCACGACTACGCTGCTTACGACGACGGGTGGGTGAACATGGTTTTTGATGCGACGGGGCCTAGTTTCGATCCGGACAATCATGATACAGCTGAAGAGGCACCGAATATCGATGCTGCAAAGTTCATGGAGTTGTTGGAGAATGCAAGAAATCTATTATATCCTGGTTGTGAAGATCATTCACCGTTGGAGGTGGTTACAAGATTATTGAGCATCAAGTCCAATTTTAACATGTCGCAAGAATTCTATAACCGACTGATGGATTTGATTATAGAGATTTTACCAGAGGGTACAAAGTTGCCCAAAGACTTCTACCGATCTAAGAGGATTGTGAGATCACTCTGGATGGGATACGAGAAAATTGATGCATGTCGTAACGGATGCATGTTGTACTACAAAGATGACAAGAATAAAGATGCGTACAGATTCTGTGGTGCTGATCACTACAAGGCCACTGGAAGATGAAAGTCTGTCGGTGCAAATAAGCCTACTGATTCAATGCACTACTTGCCTTTGACGCCGCGGTTGCAGAGGTTATTTATGGTGAAGAAGACTGCAGAAAATATAAGTTGGCACAGGAAGAAATAGATCAAAGGAGTATTGGATCATCCATCCGATGGAGAATCATGGAAGCACTTTGATCGAGAGTATCCAGATTTGGCTTCGGATCCGCGTAATGTCAGATTGGGGCTCTCCTCCGACAGTTTTACCCCTTTCGGACTTTTGGGCTCCCAGTATTCGTGTTGGCCTATGATCGTCACTCCGTATAATCAACCGTCTTGGATGTGCATGAAGACTCCATATATGTTCCTAACCGTTATTATCCCGGGTTCGAACAATCCGAAGAGGAACATCGATGTATATTTACAGCCTTTGATAGATGAGTTGAATCAGCTATGGGAAGTAGGTGCCAACATGTCACGACCCGCACCCAAAAAATCGGGCATGAGTCGTGGGTACGTCCAGCCTACGCCGCAGCATCGGCGGTAGAACGCTGTCTAGGTCAACTATCTAGAACAATCTCATGCAATCAATATATATATATCTGCCAAGATCTCAACTCCAAACGGAGGAGCAATATCATAATGATAATCACAATATACTCAATCACGAATCTAAGCACGATAAGATAACACAGAAATCCAACAACTATAAAGACTAACCAACAACAACTACTACAACAACCATAACATCCATAATAATAATACAACAATATACAAAATAATATACAAAATAAGGTCTCAATCCAAAACCGGAGACAAATCTGGTACTAAAGCTAATAAAAATAATAACAAGGTCCTAGTGATCCCGGCTACCCACCCGGAAATTACTCCTAAACTAGAGGGTCCCTGTCTGCACCATCGACAGGCTCAGGTCCATAAAACGTCGGACACCAATCCTCCGGATACTCTGAAAAATATGTCCAGTCAGGACTGGAGCAAGTACACCTCTAACAGCAGTTCCAGTTAAATGATAAAAACTATAAAGCAGTTATAGCAAGTAGCAAGAAGAGTGAAGAAAGTATGAAACAAGAAAATATACATGTATCACTGGTGCATAAAGATAAAGATGCAGGAATATCAGAAACAAGATAGTAATGACTGCAAGATACAAGAATCTAAACTAAGAGTAAGTCTGTGCACATGAACGTGTAGTGAGTCCAGCATGAAATACATGTAGTGAGTCAAGTCCAGAAACATGTAAGTGAGACCAGCAAGAAATGCAAGAGAGCCCAGACTATAAAGAATGATCTCGGTGTCTTTGAAATACTTGTTTCGACATGTAAACAGCTAGGGGTAAGTACGGCTCACCGCGCACTGGGTGCACGGCTGCTATCATTCCAGATTAGACCAGAGGGGGTGATTCCTGATGATTCCAGATGGGAATGTTTACATGTCTACTAGAGTATTTCCCCACCCCGACTAGTACAAGTGAATCCAAGACCCGACACATAAATCAAGTATGAGTCCAGCCTGAAACATGAGTGATGCATGTAGTGATGCTTGTAGGTGATGCCAGTAGGTGATTCCAGAATAGAGGCCAGAAACATGAAATATACGTGTCGCAAGTAAATGAATCCAGAAATACCAGTCCGTGTCCCGTGTTGTACCAGAAAAATCAGATGATACTATACTAGAAGCTGAATCATAATAATCATCAGATAATGAAAACTATCAGAGAATGTACTCGCCTGACGTCCTGAACAACTGGCGATCCGAACCGGTGTCGCAAGGACCTAATGCGAAAAGCAAGGTTAAACAGATTTCTAATGAGTTAAACAGATATAAAATAACTAAAAATAGGCTTCTAGGGTCGTTCTAGGTTAAACGGGTCAAACCGGTAAAATCTGGGTCAAAAAGTCAACTCCTGGTCCAAAAAGTCAACCCTAGGTCAAAACTAGGTCAAAAGTTGACTTTGGCGGTCAACCGAGTCAACTACGGTCAAGTCTAGGTCAAACTAGGGTGCTCCTGAAATTCTAGGTCAAACCGAGGTCATTAAGTAAAAAACTCTCAAACTCGCCACATTGAGATACCGGGATACCCTCGGTATCCGATACCTCAACCTAGGCTACACACCCCGCCTATACCCTCTAAAACCTATGCTAGCACGCGTAAATATATACACATAAGCATATAAAAATCACTCCAATACTATTCCTAGGCTATTGCTCAAAAATCCCGCTCGAAACCCAATACCTTAGATATCTCAAGGTATTGAGATACCTCGATATCTTAAGGTATTGAGATACCGCTCTCAAACCCCTCTAACTAGCTATCTATGCTAATAAATATATGCCTAGTTATTAATCTAGGCTAGAAAATACATATATCTATCATATATTTACATATCTAAGTATCTATATACCTATATATATATATATATCCACACACATATACACATATACCCATTACCTTACCCAACTCTTAAAATATATATATATACCTATCAAGATATCTATAGATCTAACTATCTACCTATTTATCTAGGTAACTATCTATCTATCTAACTATCTATTCTATAGATATATCTATCTATCTATGCATCTAATCTATTTTTCTAACTAGCTATCTATTTACCTAGATATTTAACTATCTATCTATCTAATAACTTACCTATCCATCTAATAATCTAACTATCTATCTTACCTATTTATCTAACTATCAATATATATATATATATATATATATATATATATATATATATATATATATATATATATATATATATATATATATATATATATATATATATATATATATCTAACTATCAATATATATATATATATATATATATATATATATATATATATATCAATCTCTCTCTCTCTCGCATTTGCTGCTACCCCTGCATATGCTAACCCTGCTGCTGCTACTAGCGCTGCGTTTGCTGCGGCTGCTACTGCGTATGCTGCTGCCACCGCTGCTCAAATGCTGCTGCTGCAGCTGTGCTTCTGCTGCTGCTGCCCTGCTGTTTCAGTTCAGCTCCCCCCCCCCCTCTCACTCTCACACACACACACAACCACACATATATATATATATATCTATATATATATACACATACATATTAATATATACACACAAGTCTCTATATATATATACACTAATATATCTACTAACACACACAAACACTAACATATATATTTATACATACACACACATACAAGCACACACACTAATACATATATAGACACATATCTATATATATTTATATAAACACACATATATCAATATATATATATAACACACTAATATATATATGCATATACACACTCACACACTCAAACATATATATATATATATATATATATATATATATATATATATATATATATCCTCACACACACTCACCTACACACATACACTAGCACCAACACACTCACACTAGCACCAACACACTCACACAAGCACTCACTAACACACTCACAAACACATAAAAACACACATATAAATAGAAATATACATATAGAAACACACACACAAATATATATATACATATATAAACACAACACACACACAACACACAACACAACGCCCACAACGCCCCACATACGCACGCCCAACGACCCCGATACGCACAAACACCTATAAATATATAAAATATAGCCCGAGAATTTTAGCACACACTCCCCGATGCTAACCCAACGCGCGCTCAAGCCCGAAACTAGGAAACCAAGTCGAAATGGCCGTTCGGTCATTTCGACGAACACGCGGTGTGCGGTTCAGAAAACCTCCTGAAACGCACACCAAACCAACTCGAAATTGGCCCAAAATTTACCCACGGGTCCTAAATGATGTCTAGATCCTAGAAAAAATGCTAATGCGTCGATTCTAGGTCCGTGGCGAAAACGCGCACGCACTTAGAATCGGCGACGACGAAAACCCCTAAAACGCCCGAAACGCCCGTTTCTCCGCGACACGGCTTCCCGTGTCCGAACGGAGACACGCACTCACCCTCAAGACACCCGACAACGTCTACCTAGGTCCGTCTAACCTAGGGCATCACCCAAAATTGGACCAAATTCGGATTCCACCCGAAATTGACACAAAACCTAATGCTAAAGTCTCCAAACACTTCCAAACTAGTTCCAACTTCCTCCCACGGGTAGCCTAAGCATCTAGGAAGGTTCTAAACTATTAATCACACTATATAAAAGTAATTACAAGGGGGAAAATTAGGGTTTACCTCTTGGGAGTTGTAATCCCAAGCCAAAATCTCCAAAATGTTCCAAATCCACCACACCTAGCTTCCAAGCTCCCAATCCAAGCTCCAACACCAAATCTAAGCTCTACCCACCTAGGTTAGGGAAGAATGTAGGGTTAGGGTTCACCTCCATGAAGAATAGAAGAAGAAAGAAGAGGAAAAGGATGCTTACTTGAAGTTGGGAGGAGGAAATAAGAAGAAAGAGTGGAGAGAAGAAGAAGAATGAAGAAGAAGATGAAAATGGGATGGGGGCTGCTGTGGTCGGGTGAGGGGGCTGGGAATAGGGCCGGCCATGCCTAATAAAGGGTTCCACAAGTTGGCAAATGTCCAAAATGCCCTTCCGTAACTCGGTTTTGGGTTTTGGGTTCCAAAAGCACTCAAACTAACTCCAAATCTCTCCAACTAACCCACTAAAAATATAATAAATATTCTAAAACCCAAAAATAAGTCTCACAAGGGTATGGGCTGGGTCGGACATGGGTCCACTAGGGTCTGACATGGGTCCAGGCTAGCCAAAACCCTAAAACAATCAATATAAAAATAATACAATCACTAATTAAATATAAATACAATTAATTATAAATAATACATAATTAACTAAATTAAAATTAAAAAAAATACCCGGCTCTGGAAATGGGGTAGTGACAAGCCTAACCTCCTTAGAAAATTTCGTCCTCGAAATTTAAAGTCAATCACAATCTCTCTAGGTCAAACCCCCAACAACCACAGTCAAGAAATTCTACCTAAACAACATGCAAGATCATGATCCTACTGGTCGTGTTATCACAGTCTCAATCAGGGTCACTATACTATCTACCACAGCACAAAGAAAGTCTAACAGGTACTAATGAAGCACACCACAGGAATGGAAAAGGACAGGAAGAAGAAACAAGAGACAGACCTGCTAACCCGACACCTGTAGCATCGGCCTCCTCGACCGTCAACGCATAAGCCCTGCCCTGTTGGGGTATATCCCTCTGCTGGTGCGGGGCATGATGTTGTGCCACAGATGGCCTAGCTCCAACTCTCTGATCCTGTGCTCCACCCAATGGAGGTGCAGTGGGACAATCTTGCATCTGGTGAGCAGCTGATCCACAGAACAAACACACCTTCAGCCTCCTCCTACAAACATCCCAAGTGTGTCCTGCCTTCCTGCAGTAGGCACAAGTGGGCACTCTCTGATCCTGACCCTGCTGTGCTGTCTTCTGCCCATAGGGACGCTTAGCTGGTCCCGCACTACCACTCGTGCTGCCTGAATCATCCCTGCCTCTCTTGGACTTGATCTCCAAGTCATCCTCTGCTCTCTGAGCGTCTCCTACTATCTGCTCAAAAGTTGCCTCGCGGTCGCTCCTAGTCAAAGACTTGACGGCCATAACCAAGTCCTTGCGAAACTTCCTCGCCTTTGCTGCCTCACTCAAGCCCTCTACAAATCTGCCCAGACGGCAGAACTCTGCTGCGTACTCGTCCACCGTCATGCTCCCCTGGACGAGTGCCTCGAACTGGCTCTCCAAAGCACTGAGCGCTACATCTGGGAAAAACTTCTCCTTGAAAAGCCTCTTAAAAGCCTCCCAAGTAAGCCCTGGTGCCGCAATCCTCGTGTCTGTGCGATACCATGTCAAAGCGAGGTCGAACATCTGACTGCCCGCTGCCTCTATCTGCATGCTGTCTGGAATCTGTGCCAGCCTGAAGATCCCCTCGATCTGCTCTATCCAGTCGTCCGCGTACAGGATCCCTTTTGTACCCCGGAACTCCTTGGGCCGCATCCTCTGGAAGTCAATGATGCTGTCCGGCCTCGGATGCTGTATCTGATCTGCCTTTGGCTGAATCTGTGCCACTCTATCCACTGCCGTCATGGCTACCTGGTGGGCGTTCTCAATGCCCAGCCTCATCACATCTACCTGACGGTGCTGCGCGTCCATCATCTCCCTGAAGAACGCAAACAACTGTGCGGCATCTACTGGAGCAGGAAATGGTGGAGGAACCACCGGAACGACTGGGGTAGTCCTCGGATCGACAGGTGAAGGAGGATCCCCTAGAGAAGCAGATGCTCCCTCAACCGCAGGAGTGGTGAGTGGAGCGGTAGCAGCTGCCTGAATACGAGCTGGACGAGAGGTAGCAGACCTCTCGGTGGCAACTGCTGGAACGGTACGATGAGATCGTGTCTTCGGAGGCATCCTGAACACAGATCAAAAGAAGTCAATACAGCGCAAGATACGATATCATCAAAGAATGACAGTAATATTTCAAAAGAAGCAATTCAGAATAATTAGATTGGAATTGTTCCTAGTCATGATTGAGTACACTCTCATCCTAGATCCTAGATCCTATAGCAGGCTCGCAGCAGTACAACTAAGTTGTTGTACCACCACGACATCGCACTAATTGCAAATCGAGACCTGCATGGGGCCGCCACCAAAAAATATATAACGACCCGCACCCGAAAAATCGGTCATGAGTCGTGGGCACGTCCAGCCTACGTCGCAGCATCGGCGGTAGAACGCTGTCTAGGTCAACTATCTAGAACAATCTCACGCAATCAATATATATATATATATCTGCCAAGATCTCAACTCCAAACGGAGGAGCAATATCATAATGATAATCACAATATACTCAATCACGAATCTAAGCACGATAAGATAACACAGAAATCCAACAACTATAAAGACTAACCAACAACAACTACTACAACAACCACAACATCCATAATAATAATACAACAATATCCAAAATAATATACAAAACAAGGTCTCAATCCAAAACCGGAGACAAATCCGGTACTAAAGCTAATAAAAACAATAACAAGGTCCTAGTGATCCCGGCTACCCACCCGAAAATCACTCCTAAACTAGAGGGTCCCTGTCTGCACCATCGACAGGCTCAGGTCCATAAAACGTCGGACACCAATCCTCCGGATACTCTAAAAAATATGTCCAGTCAGGACTGGAGCAAGTACACCTCTAACAGCAGTTCCAGTTAAATGATAAAAACTATAAAGCAGTTATAGCAAGTAGCAAGAAGAGTGAAGCAAGTATGAAACAAAAAAATATACATGTATCACTGGTGCATAAAGATAAAGATACAGGAATATCAGAAACAAGATAGTAATTACTGCAAGATACAAGAATCTAAACTAAGAGTAAGTCTGTGCACATGAACGTGTAGTGAGTCCAGCATGAAATACATGTAGTGAGTCAAGTCTAGAAACATGTAAGTGAGACCAGCAAGAAATGCAAGAGAGCCCAGACTATAAAGAATGAACTCGGTGTCTTTGAAATACTTGTTTCGACATGTAAACGGCTAGGGGTAAGTACGGCTCACTGCGCACTTGGTGCACGGCTACTATCATTCCAGATTAGACCAGAGGGGGTAATTTCTGATGATTCCAGATGGAAATATTTACATGTCTACTCGAGTATTTCCCCGCCCCGACTAGTACAAGTGAATCCAAGATCCGACACGTAAATCAAGTATGAGTCCAGCCTGAAACATGAGTGATGCATGTAGTGATGCCTGTAGGTGATGCCAGTAGGTGATTCCAGAATAGAGGCCAGAAACATAAAATATACGTGTCGCAAGTAAATGAATCCAGAAATACCAGTCCATGTCCCGTGTTGTACCAGAAAAATCAGATGATACTATACTAGAAGCTGAATCATAATAATCATCAGATAATAAAAACTATCAGAGAATGTACTCGCCTGACATTCTGAGCAACTGGCGATCCGAACCGGTGTCGCAAGGACCTAATGTGAAAAGCAAGGTTAAACAGGTTTCTAATGAGTTAAACAGATATAAAATAACTAAAAATAGGCTTCTAGGGTCGTTCTAGGTCAAACGGGTCAAACCGGTGAAATCTGGGTCAAAAAGTCAACTCCTGGTCCAAAAAGTCAACCCTAGGTCAAAACTAGGTCAAAAGTTGACTTTGGCGGTCAACCGAGTCAACTACGGTCAAGTCTAGTTCAAACTAGGGTGCTCCTGAAATTCTAGGTCAAACCAAGGTCATTAAGCTAGAAAACTCTCAAACTCGCCTCCTTGAGATATCGGGATACCCTCGGTATCCACTACCTCAACCTAAGCTACACACCCCGCCTATACCCTCTAAAACCTATGCTAGCACGCATAAATATATACACATAAGCATATAAAAATTACTCCAATACTATTCCTAGGCTATTGCTCAAAAACCCCGCTCGAAACCCAATACCTTGGATATCTCAAGGTATTGAGATACCGCTCTCAAACCCCTCTAACTAGCTATCTATGCTAATAAATATACGCCTAGTTATTAATCTAGGCTAGAAAATACATATATATATCATATATTTACATATCTAAGTATCTATATACCTATATATATAGATATCCACACACATATACACATATACCCATTACCTTACCCAACTCTTAAAATATATATATATACCTATCAAGATATCTATAGATATAACTATCTACCTATTTATCTAGGTAACTATCTATCTATCTATCTATCTATCTATTCTATAGATATATCTATCTATCTATGCATCTAATCTATTTTTCTAACTAGCTATCTATTTACCTAGCTATTTAACTATCTATCTATCTAATAACTTACCTATCCATCTAATAATCTAACTATCTATCTTACCTATTTATCTAACTATCAATATATATATATATATATATATATATATATATATATATATATATATATATATATATCAATCTCTCTCTCTCGCATTTGCTGCTACCCCTGCATATGCTAACCCTGTTGCTGCTACTAGCGCTGCGTTTGCTGCGGCTGCTACTGCGTATGCTGCTGCCACTGCTGCTCAAATGCTGCTGCTGCTGCAGCTGTGCTTCTGCTGCTACTGTGCTGCTAGCAGCTGCTGCCCTGCTGTTTCAGTTCAGCTGCCCCCCCCCCCCCCCCCCCTCTCACTCTCACTCTCACACACACACACAACCACACATATATATATATATATATATATATATATATATATATATATATATATATATATATATATATATATATATCTATATATATATACACATACATATTAATATATACACACAAGTCTCTATATATATATACACATACATATTAATATATACACACAAGTCTCTATATATATATACACTAATATATCTACTAACACACACAAACACTAACATATATATTTATACACACACACACATACAAGCACACACACACTAATACATATATAGACACATATCTATATATATTTATATAAACACACATATATCAATATATATATACACACACTAATATATATATGCATATACACACTCACACACTCAAACATATATATATATATATCCTCACACACACTCACCTACACACATACACTAGCACCAACACACTCACATAAGCACTCACTAACACACTCACACAAGCACTCACAAACACACTCACAAACACATAAAAACACACATATAAATAGAAATATACATATAGAAACACACACACAAATATATATATACATATATATATATATATATATAAACACAACACACACACAACACACAACACAATGCCCACAACGCCCCACCTACGCACGCCCAACGACCCCGACACGCACAAACACCTATAAATATATAAAATATAGCCCGAGAATTCTAGCACACACTCCCCGATGCTAACCCAACGTGCGCACAAGCCCGAAACTAGGAAACCAAGTCGAAATGGCCGTTCGGTCATTTCGACGAACACGCGGTGTGCTGTTCGGAAAATCTCCTGAAACGCACACCAAACCGAACAATTTAGTTGCAGGCTTGCTCGGTCCCTAAGTTGAAACCGAACAATTTAGTCGTAGACCTGCATGGGCCACCACAAAAACCATGTCACGCCGAGTCCCAAAATGCCGAGGGACTGGAGATGCGTGGCAATGGCCAGCAGCACGCATCGATGGAAACCCAATTTAATGGAGCCATCAGGGCGTACTTAAGCTGTAAAGAAGGTCCACTACAACAAATCACACTAATCTTATCCATAAAGATAAAGAAATAAACTGCATAATGAAATGGAAATAAGTAGCAACAACAAGTCACAACAAGTCAGTCGGAGAAATAATCCGACTTATGTCTGAATATACTGGCTCAATAGGCCAGGAACAAAAGAGATAAACATGAAATGAATACTGAGTACGGAAACAGGTACTCAGGAGAAGTCTTCGGCAGTCACCTCGTCTTCAGGGTTCAGTTCTGCTCCAGCAATAGCTTCAACTCCGGTCCCGTATACCTCGGGATACTGCTCCTCAGCTAAACCTGGGGACATCATCCAAATCCAGGTCCTCAGTGGACATAGCAAGGCACAAGATAAAACAAGCCAAATAAAATGCAGTGCAAATAAATAAAGGAAACAGCAGGGTAAACTATGTAACCATCTATGTGATATGCAAATGAGAGCAACACTAGTACTCAGGCTGAGACCGCTACAAGCTCTGTGTCGGGGAGCCGGTAGCAGTAATAACACGTAAAGGGTCTAGCTCTGTTGGAGAGTCTACAACCTCACAATAATAGTAGATATATATATATAGAACATCCTATAGCCTGTGTGTCTCTCCCCACCCAATGTAATCACGCAAGCCATGACCATAACGTCTCATGTCCATGTCAGCGGGATTATAACTAATGCAACAAGTCATACTGTCTATAAATAAAATATCTCTGTCAAGTCCTGTATCCTATACAGAATCACCACGAATATCTCAGGAAGATTCTGTCCATGCATAGTGTCAAGTGTCCTGGGTTGTAGGTACTTGATAGGTCAAGTACAAGAGAAAAGGGGTATCGTATATCCATCTCTAAATGACGCACCCAACACCGCGTACGGGGTTGGCACCCGACTATGATCGGACACTAGGTACGTCGTACGTTTCCTAGGTTAAGCAGTTTAAAACAAGTTCATATAAATTTACACAAGACATCCAGCAAAATATTATCACAGTAAATATGAAGATAAAGACTGCAAGTTTGGCAAGGTGCACTTGCCTGATGTTTGGATTCCACTAGGGTCCTATTTTCGGAAATTTCCAGAGATATCTCCGAAAGCTGAAATAAATAGTACCAACACGCTCAGAAGGTATCAAATAGCTAGGAACGCCTGTCCTTGGGTCCAATTTGGAGACAAGGGCAAAAACGACAATTTCGGGCCAAAACAGGGTCCGCCGGTGGGCCCGCTTTGCACCGAAAAATGTGTCAAGGTCAACGGTCTCCAAATTCACCAAACTTAGTGTTAACAGGTCAGGAACACTGATACGAACCCAACGGAACTTTCAGAGTTGAATTCCGATGAGCCGATCACAAAATCGCCCGTCGAGCGGGGCCTGTGGGGCCCACGACACGCAATTTCGTCAACGTTCTCAGAATCGAACCAAACTTGACCCACAGGACCAGCGTATCGCTACGAGTCCAATGGGGCAAGTTTCGTCTCGATCCGACGTGTGTGCACGAAGTTAGGGTAAATTGCAGAAAAGTCGGATACGGGGTGATGTCCGCGGATACGTGTTGATTCCGGTGTGCACGTACACCCGAATCAGCTTCCGCGAAATCCCACACATCCGTATCGACGGCGCGCACGTATCTGTGAATACCTCACGTGACCAAGTTGTCCCGTTTGGCGGGGCGTACTCAGTTCCGGGGTGAAACAGGGTCTGGGTTTTCCTGTTTTTGGATCGCGGGGTGCGATCACCACAGGACGCGATGCCCCGAGCGGTTTGTCCGGACACCGAGAGGGTCATACAGGCTTCGCAACACAATTTACAGAATCGAAATCGGAGATACGGGGTGCGAGATACGAGTATCTGAACTGGCCCTTCGAAACTGAGGTTTTAGTGTCCGGCAGCGAGTCCACTGTGTCCGTGTCCACTGTGTCCGTGTCCGGCAGCGAGTCCGATGTCCTCCTGGTGTCTACTGGCTGGGGGGTCACCAGAGATGACTGGTCACGGCGGGGCGAGCTGCGGCCAGGGCGGGAGTCGTCGATCGGGGCCGAGTGGTGCCGAGGGGAGGTCGGCGGAGCTAGGGGAGGCCGGCGTAGGCGGCCGGCGGCTGGGCACGGGCCGGAGGGAGCTCACGGAGGCGGTGGAAGGGAGAGAGGAGGGGGCTGGGCGGCTGCGTCTCAGGAGGAGGCTGGTGGCGGCGAGGCGGAGCTAAGGCGGTGGAGGCGGGTGCGGCGCTGGGGTGCAGTGGCGGAGGGGCGGCTAGGGTTCAGGGAGGTAGGCGGCCGGAGGGGCCAATCGTGGGGGAGGGGATTTAAAGGCTGGGAAGGGGGAGAGGCGAGGCCGAGCGAGGCGGAGGACGTGGGGTACGGGGCCGCGCGGAGCTGGCGGGGGTGCGTGGCCGGCGTGGCGCGGGGAGCGGCGGAGGAAGCGGGCGGTGCGGGGGACGCGGGGAGAGGGAAAGGGTCTGGCGGGTCTGCGGGTTCGGGCGGTTGCGGGTTCGGTCGGGCGGACCCGACCCGACCCGCTAGGGCGGTCGGACCGGTCCGGTTCAGCTGGACCGGGTTCAGACCGGTTCAGGCCGGTTTGAACCCGGTTCAGTCCGGTTCAATTTTAATTTAATTTTAAAAATAGGTTTCGGGCTTTTAAAAATATTTTCGGGGTCCAATAAATTCCCAGAAAATTACCCTAAGTCCAGTATTTTATTTTACACCCAAAATATTATTTTTATAATATTTTAATAGTAATTAACAGCAAATAAAAATCATTTAATTACCAAGAGCCTAGATTTTAATTACAGAAAAATCCCAGAAAATTCCAGGAAATTATGAAAAGTCCAAATTAATAATTCCTGAAAATCAGGGGGACTTACAATCTACCCAACTTATAAAAATTTCGTCCTCAAAATTAAAATAAGGCACAATTTGTTAAATCCTTCACATTCGTACATAAGGTACATCAATCGTTATCTCTTCCAAAAATTTAAATAACAAAATCTATTCAAATCTATCGCGATCATTTCAAAATTAAGATAATCATTGTTCAAAACAAAATTCAACCTATTGTAATCTCTTCTCGCTTTTCCAAATCATCAATATCCAAATTTAAATTGAATCCATATAATATCTTCAAGATTTAAATAACCCATATCAAATTTTACCTCACGATCTCCAACTATCATAATCTCCTCTAGAAGTAGTTCGAGTCCAATATTATTCCTATTTTTACTTATAAAATTTTGTATTCTTCAACTTTTTAAATTCCATTCACATCCTCAATATTTCGAATAGGTAGTCCAACCATCAAATTTTAATCATCAAATTGAAAAATAATTTAAATGCAGTCCACCAATGTTCAAGTCTGAAATTCTATATTTTTATCCTCTAAACTCCAATTGATGATTTTACTTTCATTATTCAAAATTTAAATCATGTACCTAAGGTATACATATGGGGTCCTCAATATCAAGATTTTAAAATTCATTGATCCTCATCATCTTAGTCATTCTTCTAAAATTCTCAAAATTTAAAAATGGCTTAAACCTCTCCCAATCTAATCTTACTCGATCATAATCTAAAAGAAATTTCCCTCGAGTTGACAATGCACTGCTACCCAACTTGGAATTTATCCATCTATCACATAAGGCTATATACTTTAAGAAAATATTCCTTAATTTATTTACTCATGTAATTCAATCCTCAAAACTTCAATGTCGATTATATCATAGATGATACGTCCTTAATTACGAAAGGATAATCCTCAATTATGTGATCGGCCTATGGGGTATATCCAGTACTCTCTGCGTATCAAACTTTACCAAGCACAAGGTTTCGTCTTTCCGAAATAAGGGAAGACGGTGGCCAATAATAAAGAGTTCAAGGGCAGCGTAATAGAATAGAAGTATCGGGATCAAGGCGTTTAAAGAATTCAAATGGGAATTGTCAAAGCTGTTGTGGATTGAAATCCTATTTTGGTAATCCTTTGTTCGACTGCTCGTATTAGCACAGTTATGTAACCGATACGATATGTCAGACATGTCTAGAGCAAGTATATTCGTCTACTAATCACTACATATCTTAATCCACGTAAAGTAGCGTTACGAAGGGCGAATCAAGCACACTAAGGTTAGCTAGACCTTAATACACTGATTCTGAAATGTATTATTGTGGGCCTCCCCAATAATACGTTTGTCATGAACAAGCTCGATAAAGAATAAGCTTGCAAAAGTAGGCTATAAAATAGCAGCACAAGTCAAGGTAGTTGTGAAACATAAATGCGCTAGATCATGATGAAAGAAGTCACAGCATATTTTGAGTCCACAAGAAGTTAAGACTATACAATCTCTACAGTTATCATACAACTTCCTTGTCTAAGTCGCTAGTCGACCAAACAGGACAAGAACCTCTAAATTCTATTGTCTGAATAAACACTGTCGTCTTATGCTAGCATACAATTAATGTCATTCAATTACACTATCTCGATGGGTCAAGTGGACTATGTGGTACTAGGTTGTGAAGCATACTACCCAACTTATAAGAATTAAACTACTACTGTGACAGTCTTAAGAGGATCCTGCAAATAACCTTGCACATGTAAATAGAATAGAAACTCTTATTAGGGTATATGAGGAAAGATCTTGGTACTCATTAGGGTCTCCTATTGCATTATATAGGTAAGGGTCACCTTAAGTCTTAATCATAGTGCTCATAGAACATGTGTCAATAGCGAGAATGGAAAGGTTATTAGTCTCAAGGGAAAGGGAATATAACTTGTATCGAGGTGGGGGTATAATTTACGTGATTTAACACTAAGGGGTAATCATCGGGTCACAATCTACAAGATTAACTCAAACTTATCGAACTCTAACTACCAAGCACAAAATTTTCAAATTCAAGACTACAGCTTTAATCCTAGCAAGCTATATATATATCCTAGTATAGAATAAAATCACTTGGTCTATAATCAGAAGGGTTAGTTGGCACGAGTTGAAAGATGAAGAGAAGAAATGTAATCAGTCGTCGCACTCTAACGAGCGCTATGGTCGCAGAGGAGCAATATATGAAATTAGGATAGGGGCTCTAGATAGCATCATGATTTTCTAAGGGAAAGTGGTATGCTAGTTGCTAGGTTTGAGGTATGATTAGGAAAATATTCTATACATTGCTCTGGGATTTCTAGGGTACTGTCTGCTAATATCACGACACGAACCTATACCCTAACACTATTTCACTATGCACATTAGGTTCAGTCCTAACATTAAATCTCGGATTTCTATTGGTTCCTTAAGACCGGGGTCAACATTAGGGTCCAATCGCTAACTAGCTCTTAGCAGTGCCTATACTACTTCTTAGGTCATTCATGACTATAACAAGAAATAATGGTAAATTATTCTATAGGTGAGAGACGCTAGGGTTGATTAAGCGTTCTACTCAGGGGTGTGTCAATATCCTAGTTGTACTCTTAATAGGAAGGTTACCCTATTTATCATCTAACAACAAGACTTATATATTCTAAAAGAGGCTATACTCAAGAAACTAATAGGGAAGCACATGAATCAAGTAGGATGCAATTTATCCGAATGGAATGGATTGGAAGGAGGATGAGTCATAATCAGTGTGGATGAGATCCTATACTCTAATCCTAGTTGCAGGCTTGCTCGGTCCCTAAGTTGAAACCGAACAATTTAGTCGTAGACCTGCATGGGCCACCACAAAAACCATGTCACGCCCCAGTCCCAAAATGCCGAGGGACTGGAGATGCGTGGCAATGGCCAGCAGCACGCACCGATGGAAACCCAATTTAATGGAGCCATCAGGGCGTACTTAAGCTGTAAAGAAGGTCCACTACAACAAATTACACTAATCTCATCCATAAAGATAAAGAAATAAACTGCATAATGAAATGGAAATAAGTAGCAACAACAAGTCACAACAAGTCAGTCGGAGAAACAATCCGACTTATGTCTGAATACACTGGCTCAATAGGCCAGGAACAAAAGAGATAAACATGAAATGAATACTGAGTACGGGAACAGGTACTCAGGAGAAGTCTTCGGCAGTCACCTCGTCTTCAGGGTTCAGTTCTGCTCCAGCAATAGCTTCAACTCCGGTCCCGTATACCTCGGGATACTGCTCCTCAGCTAAACCTGGGGACATCATCCAAATCCAGGTCCTCAGTGGACATAGCAAGGCACAAGATAAAACAAGCCAAATAAAATGCAGTACAAATAAATAAAGGAAACAGCAGGGTAAACTATGTAACCATCTATGTGATATGCAAATGAGAGAAACACTAGTACTCAGGCTGAGACCGCTACAAGCTCTGTGTCGGGGAGCCGGTAGCAGTAATAACACGTAAAGGGTCTAGCTCTGCTGGAGAGTCTACAACCTCA
Organism: Iris macrosiphon; assembly: GCA_036927795.1. Lineage (NCBI taxonomy): Eukaryota > Viridiplantae > Streptophyta > Magnoliopsida > Asparagales > Iridaceae > Iris > Iris macrosiphon. Next base: position 28,281 of record JAYESA010000438.1, on the reverse strand, counting down.
CAATAATAGTAGATATATATATAGAACAGCCTGTAGCCTGTGTGTCTCTCCCCACCCAATGTAATCACGCAAGCCATGACCATAACGTCTCATGTCCATGTCAGCGGGATTATAACTAATGCAACAAGTCATACTGTCTATAAATAAAATATCTCTGTCAAGTCATGTATCCTATACAGAATCACCACAAATATCTCAGGAAGATTCTGTCCATGCATAGTGTCAAGTGTCCTGGGTTGTAGGTACTTGATAGGTCAAGTACAAGAGAAAAGGGGTATCGTATATCCATCTCTAAATGACGCACCCAACACCGCGTACGGGGTTGGCACCCGACTATGATCGGACACTAGGTACGTCGTACGTTTCCTAGGTTAAGCAGTTTAAAACAAGTTCATATGAATTTACACAAGACATCCAGCAAAATATTATCACAGTAAATATGAAGATAAAGACTGCAAGTTTGGCAAGGTGCACTTGCCTGATGTTTGGATTCCACTAGGGTCCTGTTTTCGGAAATTTTCAGAGATGTCTCCGAAAGCTGAAATAAACAGTACCAACACGCTCAGAAGGTGTCAAATAGCTAGGAACGCCTGTCCTTGGGTCCAATTTGGAGACAAGGGCAAAAACGACAATTTTGGGCCAAAACGGGGTCCGCCGGTGGGCCCGCTTTGCACCGGAAAATGTGTCAAGGTCAACGGTCTCCAAATTCACCAAACTTAGTGTCAACAGGTCAGGAACGCTGATACGAACCCAATGGAACTTTCAGAGTTGAATTCCGATGAGCCGATCACAAAATTGCCCGTCGAGCGGGGCCTGTGGGGCCCACGACACGCGATTTCGTCAACGTTCTCAGAATCGAACCAAACTTGACCCACAGGACCAGCGTATCGCTACGAGTCCGATGGGGCAAGTTTCGTCTCGATCCGACGTGTGTGCACGAAGTTAGGGTAAATTGCAGAAAAGTCGGATACGGGGCGATGTCCGCGGATACGTGTTGATTCCGGTGTGCACGTACACCCGAATCAGCTTCCGCGAAATCCCACACGTCCGTATCGACGGCGTGCACGTATCTGTGAAGACCGCACGCGACCAAGTCGTCCCGTTTGGCGGGGCGTACTCAGTTTCGGGGTAAAACAGGGTCTGGGTTTTCCTGTTTTTGGATCGCGGGGTGCGATCACCACAGGACGCGATGCCCCAAGCGGTTTGTCCGGGCACCGAGAGGGTCATACAGGCTTCGCAACGCAATTTACAGAATCAAAATCGGAGATACGGGGTGCGAGATACGAGTACCTGAACTGGCCCTTCGAAACCGAGGTTTCAGTGTCCGACACGTATCCTGTGTCGGCGAGTCCGTGTCCACTGTGTCCGTGTCCGACAGCGAGTCCGATGTCCTCCTGGTGTCTACTGGCTGGGGGGTCACCGGAGATGACTGGTCACGGCGGGGCGAGCTGCGGCCAGGGCGGGGGTCGTCGATCGGGGCCGAGCGGTGCCGAGGGGAGGTCGGCGGAGCTAGGGGAGGCCGGCGTAGGCGGCCGGCTGCTGGGCAGCGGGCCGGAGGGAGCTCACGGAGGCGGTGGAAGGGAGAGAGGAGGGGGCTGGGCGGCTGCGTCTCAGGAGGAGGCTGGTGGCGGCGAGGCGGAGCTAAGGCGGTGGAGGCGGGTGCGGCGCTGGGGTCCAATGGCGGAGGGGCGGCTAGGGTTCAGGGAGGTAGGCGGCCGGAGGGGGTTTCTTGGCCGGAGGGGCCAATCGGGGGGGGGGGGGGATTTAAAGACTGGGCAGGGGGAGAGGCGAGGCCGAGCGAGGCGGAGGACGTGGGGTGCGGGGCCGCGCGGAGCGGGCGGGGGTGCGTGGCCGGCGTGGCGCGGGGAGCGGCGGAGGAAGCGGGCGGTGCGGGGGACGCGGGGAGAGGGAAAGGGTCTGGCGGGTCTGCGGGTTCGGGGCGGTTGCGGGTTCGGTCGGGCGGACCCGACCCGACCCGCTAGGGCACTCGGACCGGTCCGGTTCAGCTGGACCGGGTTCAGATCGGTTCAGGCCGGTTTGAACCCGGTTCAGTCCGGTTCAATTTTAATTTAATTTTAAAAATAGGTTTCGGACTTTTAAAAATGTTTTCGGGGTCCAATAAATTTCCAGAAAATTATCCTAAGTCCAGTATTTTATTTTACACCCAAAATATTATTTTTATAATATTTTAATAGTAATTAACAGCAAATAAAAATTATTTAATTACCAAGAGCCTAGATTTTAATTACAGAAAAATCCCGGAAAATTCCAGAAAATTGTGAAAAGTCCAAATTAATAATTCCTGAAAATCAGGGGGCTTACATAGATAGTGCTCTTCCTTGGTGAATAGCTCTTTCACAGAGCATGCGTGGCCGAATGCACCAGTGTCTATCCACCAGTCAGTAGCCATGCTTGATAATTCAACCTTCACAATCATAGCAACCAAGTTAAGTAATCAAAGGAACCAAGTTTTATCTATAGCTTGCTATATTGGTTCGAATTGGTTCTGCTTTCAAGCTCCAATTCCAGCCATGCGTGAAGTCCTGTCAGAGCGGTGACCTTCATGCGCAAAGCCTCTATGCACCAAGTTATGCCATGCGCATAAGCCTCCATGAGTCATGCATGCGTCCAAGTCACTATTCGACCACCTCTGTCATGCAGCAGGACCTTCAATGCGCCAAGAATCTGCCATCTGCTAAGAGTCTTTTATGCGGCAGGAGTCTTCATGCGGAGGAGTCTTCATGCGGCAAGAGGCTTCATGCGGCAAGAGACTTCTATGCGGCCAAGTCTTGCCAACCGCCAAGAACTGTCATGCATGCGCTAAGTTTTGTTATGCGCATACTCTACAATCCTTGGTCAACTTGTAATCTTCCTTCCAACTGGAATACGCATCCTTCAAACGCTAACTCCTCCATTCCGGAAAATGGTAGGTTCTGACAACTCACGTTCAATATTTGACAAATGACTCCTTCCTTCATCCAAATGTTCGAAGTGTATCCCGTCAATCTTCTCAATTTTGTGAAAAACTTGTTGCCGAGAAGATTTGATCGGATGCTCTACATCTTTTTTCGGATCTTGCTTTGAGATTGTTAGTCCCTAGATAGATCAAAGATGGTAGAACGCGGGCCATAGCAGAGCTGCTAGCGAGATCCGAAGGTCCGCTCTGTACTGGAACCCAAGTTGTCGTCGAGATCAGAGATTCACACAAGAATTCCTCATCTGATTTTACTCGATTCCAATGAATCACGAACCAAGAACATGTTACAAACTGGCTCCGAAGAAAATAAAGATTACAACAAGCAACAAGTATAACGTTCTTCTCTTTACGTTCGCAGACGCTACAATGAGAAAGAACGAAGCAAAGAAAAAACTGAAGAGAAGCTCCTTGTGAGGGTGGTCAAAACCACCGTTGCTCAAAGCAAGATTCGCCGTACAGACGAGATGCTCCCAGGAACTAGCAAGTTAACAAAAGAACTTCTGGAACGCTCAAAGTCACATTCAAAAACACTCGAAAATATCATGTGAGAGGGCGACACTCTAGGCCGCATATGATCTGGTGTTCTCAATTTTCCATCTGTATTCTCTCTCCTCAAATGAAAGAGGAGGTCCTCTATATAAATAGAAGAAAATAGCACATATGCGACTTGAGGAAACTCTAGGCCGCATAAGCGCTGACCAACCAGATCCCCTAAATCCGGGTGTCAGAGTCCATCAGCGTCGCAAGTCACGTTGCACTGCACGAGGCAGACAGTATCGTCAAAGCCGAAAGCAGCCGCTCGTGCCGCCTGACACGATATACTGCACGAGGCAGACAGCGCCGCCAAACGCAAAAGCAGGCCATGTCCCCTCCACGTGAGACTCTCTACAGGCCGCATGGGCACCGAGCCGCATGTGCCCCTGGCTGCATGGGCACCGAGCCGCATGCGCACCTGGCCGCATGGCAACCGGCCGCATGGGCACCGATCCACATACGTACCGAGCCGCATGGGCACCTGGCCGCATGGCAACCGGTCGCATGGCACCGAGCCGCATACGCACCGAGCCGCATGCGCACCTGGCCGCATGTCCCCTGGCCGCATGCCGCATGCGCTCCACGAAACATGCGCCCGAGCAAGCAACCGTGCATGTAACTAGCGTATAAAAGGAGCGCACGAGCGTCATGCGACGATGCTGACGTCCTAAGTGTAAAGTGTGCCAACAATGCGCCACTTTGCGCCCTTGAGCACGAGCACGAGCCCGAGTCCGAGTCGCTTAGCTCCTAAGAAAAACTTTCCAAAGGTGGTGACAAAACAAAAATTGCTGTAATGGAGTTCACACTTAAACCCTCTAGGAAAAGTTAACCCACATGGGCCTCCATCCCATGTGCATATATCAATACTAAGCATAGCTATATATTGAGATATACACATTGGTGGTTTTTCAATGTGAAACTAAAACTCCAAAAATTAAGTGAAAAACACCAACACGAAATTATCCTTTCATTGACCTTGGGACAAGATCAATATAAAGGGGTGGGTATTGATACGATCCCATTCTAGTTGACATTTGCTCAGTGTGGAATTGGCTCAGTTAGCATCAGAGCAAGCTCAGCTCAGTATTATAGTATAGAGTACCAGAGCATTATAAGCGTAGCAGAACACTTAAATATATCAGAGCACTTAAGGCTCAATAGCCTGGCTAAGTACCAACTTCCAATCTCTGCATTAACAGTAATACTCAGAGCCTCCAGTTCATCATAGCCATGTCAGTCCCTTGTCCAAGTCAGCACAGCAAGTAGCCACGTCAACATCCAACTCGGCTGATTCCAGCTCAATTCACAACCGTCTAACTGCCAAGAATGAGAAGTATCATAGTAACAGTAGCATAAATAGAGGAAGGAACTGTAAAGAAAGGAAGGAATGATTTGTATTGATTTTAGTTTTCTCTTTAGAGTTAGTTACAATGTATCTTGTTCTTCTTCTTCCTCTAGACAATCAATAAAATTCTATATTTTTCAAGTTGTTCAATTTCGCTTGTTCTTCTTTGTCTCCTCCTTCCATGGATGGCGTAGAGAGCTGAAGAATAAGAGAAAGAGAGAGGTCTTCTATATATGATGGGAGAGGAAGAGTAGCTAGTGGTGGGCTTATTTGAGAGTATTTTAGTAAGAAACTCTGAGATAGATTATGTGTGCTTTGCAAAAAAAAATTTACCTGTTGTGAATATCTGACGTGGTACAGCTCTAAATCTATAAAATTATTCGATAAATATAAAATTTATTATTCTAATTTTTATTAAGACTACTAAAAAAATTAAAAAAATTATTTTAACTATTTTAAAATTATATTATTTTATACTTACATCATATTTAAGAATATCAAAGAACAACATTCATAATTATCTAATTATTTTTATTAACTTTAATTAATAAATATATGCAATAATATATTTAAAAAAAAATTAATGTTCAAGCTAAACTTTTTTCCAATTGATAAAGTTTTTGGATGATGTGAGCCACCTACGTACGTGCATTTTTTTTTCTTTGATATTTTGATATTTTGATATTCTTAAATATGATAAAGTTATAAGGGCCTGTTTGGAACCGTATTTGATATTTAGTGGGCCAGACTGTCAGAAGTCTGTCCGAAGTCTGTCCGGACATGGTCTGGTCAAACTCGGACTGTCCGAAGTCCGTCTCGGATATGGCTCGATCTAAGTCTGGTCAATAGATCGGCCCACCCTCAACTGTGGGCCGGACTGTTTTTACATCTCCCAATTCGGTCCGGCACATACTTTCTACCAAGTCCAGACTGGATTTCACCCCTAAACATGAACGACCCGGTCCAGCTCGGCCCAGTCGATGAGCCCGGTGCCAGGCCTAATCGACCATGCCTGCCTTGTGCCCCCCTTTTAATTAAAGGGTTGGGGGTGTTTTTGCCTAAGGGTGAGCATTATTTGATTTTGGACCGAAAATCGAACCGAATCGAATAAGAGATTCAGTTTGGTTTAAAAAAATTCGGTTCAGTTTCAGTTTTGAAAAATACTAAAATTTTTTATTCGGTTTCAGCCCAAAACCGAAAACCGAATAAGGTATTAATAGGTATTAATATATGTAGGTATATACTTAAATTTAATATACATATATATATATATATATATATATATATATATATATATATATATATATATATATATATATATATATATATATATATTTATATATATATATATATATATATATAAACAAAAAATACAAATAAACCGAAAACCGAACCGATTTAATTCGGTTCGGTTTGGTTCGGCTATGGAGCATTTCGGTTCGGTTTCGGGTTTTTTTTATTCGGTTCGGTTTTGGACCGAATGAACCGAATGCTCACCCTATTTTTACCTCCCCTAATAACTGTTATTAAAACATTATAGGATATTTTGGTAAAGAGAACAACAACCATATATAAGACTATTTTGGTATTTTAGGGATTTTTTATCAAAATATTTTCTATCTTTTTAATCGTTTATGAACGTTAATAAGAATTATTTTGATCATTTTGCTTAAAATAACCAAAATATCTATATTCTGAGAATATTTATGGTCATTTTGCACCTGATAAATTTTTATAAATAGAACTTAATTCATCTAAATTTACCACAACAAATAAATTTGTGTCCTCTCTTCTGATATTTACAATCAATCTCATGTTCTATTTGGTGAATTAGTTTTTTTTTCACTACCATAAAAAATGAATAGAAAAATGCTAAGTTTACAACCAAATGCTTACGTACAACCTCTCTCTCTCTCTCCCTCCTAATGGAGGTCGACTACGTGGCGGTTGTAAGAGAAGTTGTAAGCATTTTGTTGTAGGCATAGCAAAGCCCGAATGAATAACTACAACAACAATCGCAATATCAGCAACCTCAATCCGCGCAATCTCAGAGGGTACAAGAATCTCAACATTAGTAACATCATGGGGTACAAGACAATGGAGGAGGAGTGCATCATTATTGGTTAAAATAAAAAAATGGCACAACTTTAATGGAGTTTATAATGAGAATGATGAAGACCAAAGAAGATGGGTGAAACTTTTGTTCAATGCATGCATTGTGAAACGAATCAAATTAGCACATAGTCGTAGCATAGGAAGATTATATAAGGATTCTAGACATTTATAACTACTATCTTGCATCTTAAAGAAATGTCTACTTTATTTATTTATCTATTAGTACTAGGAACTTAGCTAGTCGTAATTATCATGTACCAGTTCAAATAATTAGCTACAACACTTTTTATGTAAATTTTATTTATTATTTTTCATTTTATGCTATTATTGTTAGATAGTTTTTTATGTTTGTTGATATAACTTATGTTTTGCGTTGTATGAAGCTCGAAGAGAGGTTGAAAGTACATACGCACATATCTAACAAGAATAGTATATTGAAAAAATTTCAAGTAAATATTTTTTTCTTACTATTCTTTTAAATAATTAGCTTGATTTTTTTGTTTAGATAGTTGCTCAAAACCATATTTTTTATGGGTTAACTACCATAAGTTTTTGACTTATTACACGAGGTACCCATATTTTTAAACTAATTACACTAACCACTCCTACGTTTTATGTTTATTACACGGGGTACCCCTACTTTAAGATAAAAATGAAAAGTTATAACACTAACTCACCCTATTTTAAATTTTTTTCTATAGGGAAGGGTGGTCAGTGTAATTAGTTTAAAAATAGGGATATGCCGTGTAATAAATCCAAAACTTAGGGGTAGTTAGTGTAAATAAACTTTTTTTTATTAGCCTAAAACCTTAGGGCTAATTAGAGTTTAGATCTTGTATTTTATACCAGCTTAGAGTTTAAGCCCTGACTTGTCCAATTGGAAAGTTTAGGTCCGAATTTTTATTTTTGATTACATGTTTTCCGTTGTACCCTCCATCCCATGCTTAAGAGTGAAAACTTCCTATATAGACTAGGGAGGTTATAATAAAAAAAATTATGGTCTAAAATTTTCAATTGGACAAATCAGAGCTTAAACTCTAAGCTGGTATAAAATCCAGGGTCTAAACTCTAATTAGCTCTAATAATAATAAGCTTAATAAGGGTAAACGAAATTTGAACCATATGCTCATATTTCTACGCGAGTCAATGCACATGTGGACCAATAAAAATATAATATACTAGTGCACATGGGTGCATATGAAATGTATGAATTTATTTCTATTTGTCCACATGTACATGGTTCGTGTAGGAATATAAACCTATGACTCATATCCCGTTTACTCTAATAATAATAATAATAATAAATAATTAATTAATTAATTAATTAAATAATTAAATTAACTGGCCGTCCGGATTTGGCCTGCACCTGACCTCAACCTAGCCATGTTCATATCGAATTCTGGTCTGGGTTGAGTTAGGGGTTTCAACGCTGAGCCCGACCGAATCAGACTATTTTCATTGGCCGGGCTGACCAGCCCAGGCTTGGTTAAATCTGGGCTCGGATCGTTCGCCCCTACTTAATGCCTCTAAACATAACAAGTATTTCTGACATATATACATTCAATCCCAAATAAAAACATAAACATTCCATTTATGTGTACTAGTCACGGTCACGTGCATGTAAAAAAATGGAAAAAAAAACTATAATATTTTTAAAAAATAGATAGAAATTAAAATTAATTAAAATATTTTAAATATGATATGAATATATTTTAATTAGGATTTATAATTGATATTTATTAGAATTTTGAATATGTATTTAGTAAATTAGTTAAAAGAGTTTAGAATTTTTATTTTTAATCTAAGCTACATACACAGATATTTTTAAAAAATTTAAATTTTTATTATTATTTATTGGAAGATATATATTTTTTAAAATCGTTTTAAAGTCGTATTATAATAGTAAAAACTATGGAGATGGAGATGATTCAAATTGAAAAGGAAAGGAAGATCCGTACTTTGCAAAAGAATGAGCTACAAATGACTTAGAGTTGACTCGACTATGGGAAAAGACCGACTCAACTCCAGCTCTCTCCCTCTGTCTCTCGTCTCTCCTCTCTCATCAATAATGGGATCCAACTACAGTCGGGGAACCAAACAGCTACCAATAGAGATCTCTTCTTCTTCTTCTTCTTCATGTTCCGAAGAAGAAAAAGAGAAGCCAGCTGCTGACGTCTGCCCTAACCCAGAAGTACCAGAGCCCGATATTTCCGATCTACTCGATCAAGGCCCGGTACAATCTAATCTCCCCCATCACCATTACGTTCTTTATTTGTTATTTTTTACAATTTACAATAAACAACTGTTTCTTTTTGCTATATATACACACACATAGGCCGCCTCTGGCTGCGTCGGCGCGGACTGGAAGTCCCTGTACCCTCCTCCCTGGCGCGACTGGGGCGCCGCCGACCTCGACGCCCCCTTCTCCGAGGACGAGATCTTCCTCTCCCTCTTCTTCGACCTCGACCGCCCCCTCTGCTTCTTCCAGGCATTCTGGCCCTTCCTCAAGACCGACCTCCTCTCCCTCTTCGACCACCTCTACCGCTGCCGCTCCCGCCTCCCCACCCTCCTAACTCCTCCCCTCAGCGTCGCCGACGGCTTCTATGCCCTCGTCCGCAAGGTCCTCGCCGCCCGCCTCCGCTCCAAGCTCCACTTCTTCTCCGACGTCCCCCACACCGCCCTCGCCAAGGCCCAGTTCATCCTCGACAGCGTAGCCTCCGCCCAGTCCGTCGTCGACTCCTGCGCTCGGAACTCGTCCGACGAGCTCTTCGTCAAGCTCGACTTCGACAAGGCCTTCGCCACCATCCGTTGGGATTTCCTCCTCGATGCCCTCCGGACGCGCGGGTTCGGGCCCCGGTGGGTCTACTGGATCAACGCCTGCCTCCTCTGGGAGCAGCACGGCCAATGCAGGAGTCAGAGGGGGCTCAGGGAACACGACCCTCTGTCCTCCTGTCTCTTCATCCTGGCGATCAGCACCTTCACGACGATGCTGTGGAGGGCCAAGTTCGCGGGGCTCTTTCGTCGGTACAACGGGAATTCGATCTGGCCGAACCATCTCGCGAGCCTTCTGTACTCGAGCGACGCCCTCATTCTTGCCCCGGCCGATCGGACCTCGTTGGTTCATTTGAAGCTGCTGCTCTACTTCTTCGAGCTCCTCATGGGGCTGCGCATCAACTTCGATAGGAGCTGCGTTTATTCTCTCACCGGTGATGGCGATGCGAGCGCCCTTGCCGCCAAAGTGCTCAATTGTAGAGTTGGCATGTTCCCTTTCATTTATATGGGAATGGTTCTCAACTGCACCCAGCTGGAGATTGATGAAGATTGCTGTATCCTTGATTATGATCCTTTTGATACCACCACAGATGAAGTCAAAAGGAAACTCTCCTTTTCAAATGACCACGGAAACGAAGAAGAGGAAGAGGATATCTACATTCTCGCAGAAAAAGGCCCGGTATTCTGCTTTTCCTGCTCTCGAAATTTCTTCCTAATTGCATAAATTCATACGTTGGTACACGCATCGAACTATGATGTTTTGCTGTTGACATCATCTTATTTGTTAATCCGGTAAGTGCTGAGGGAATTGGCATTCCTTCTTCAAACCCTTTAAAGGTTCTTAGTTGTTACATGTCCTCCCATTGTTTCGTAGTTCCCCGGTTTTAGACAATTTAGAAGCACATTCCACATTGATTTTGTGTTCCAATTATGTTGGTCTTTCATGTGCAAAGCAAAGCACATATCTTTATTCCTTTTGACCAATAATGCAGCTCACTATTTAGTTCAGTGTCATGTTGAGGTAAATAGATTATCATATCACAATCTTCTACATTGTTCACGTTAGCACGCAGTAGTCACTCTGTTGGGCTTCACAAATAGAGATGGGGAAATTGAACTATGGTCTGTATTGGAACTATTGACATGAATCTAGCACGTTGGAACCACAAAATTCTATCTAGTGCATGGTAGCAGATTGTCCAGTAAAGCTTGTCATTTATTGTATCCCTTTCTATGTGGTGTTTGTATTCCATATGCCTACTTGGTCACAATGAATTAGGATTGGTGTTAGAAGAAAGAATTTTGTGGTGTTTGAAAAAAAAATCAGTGTGCATATTCATTATCGACAAATTGTAACCATTATCCTTTATTGAAGTTGTATATGTATAAATCCACAACCTCTGTACGGGGTATCGGTCGTACCGGCCGATATACCGTTCAATATATACCGTTTGTGAAGGGGGACTTATACGACACAACTGGCTGGTATGGAACCGGTTAGGACCCATACTGGTGGTATCCATACCAAACTAACTGAAACCAACTGATATCTCGGCCAAACCAGCCACTATATTGGACTAACTTTGTATGGTTGGATCATTTGTGTTTAAACCCAATTACAGAATTTAGAATTGTACACATTTCTTTAGTGTTTATTGTGACATAGAATATGTATGTATAGATTGAGCATTATTTCTAAATTACACTAAAGACTAATTCTATTATGTTTATTATGAATAGCTTTCATACATGTCATATATGAAGTGAGTTATTATCCTATACCACCATGAGGTCTTATCTCTGATATTTTGGTATATCGTGCTGGTATCCGGTTATTATGGCGACCCCAACAGGTATCTGACCGATATCAGGAACCTTGTTCACAACATTCAACCATTTTAAAATTATCATTCAAACTTATCTATTGCGAGTGTAATTGATCTAAAAGCAACTGAATAAAACAAAAAGTAAATTGTTGGCGAATGATTCAACAATGTTGAATAGTCTAAAAGCAAGTAAATAAACGAACAAATCTACTACTGGTGAATGTTTCAACAATTATGAATATTATTCGTTCAAAACTAACATAAGCAGCAAATGATAATACATCAATTATGCCCAAATGTGTCACATGTTTTTTCTTGATTTAAATAAAGTTTCTATTATATTTTGGCTTTCTGAAACCAAGAGCTCAAAAACTCCAATCCAAAACATCAAAGATCAGATTTTAACCCAATTCTCATATTCATACATTTTGGTCTATACTGTTAAACAGGGTTGGTGGCAACATCGATAGCTGTTGTACTATCGTAGTATAGACAAATAGGAAAGACCAAACTTTAACCCAACTCTCAAATTCATAAAACACAAAATGTCAAAGCTCACACTTACATATGATTTGCATTTTACTTTATGCTACCAAGTTCCCCTTACAATCTAAAAGAACCTGCAGTAAGTCATCAGTCATCACCTAATCCTGACAACCTGCATCTGCATCCGCATCTGAGAAAATCTCCACTAGGAGATGATAAATTGTAAGGAAACTTTTGTAATCAGAATAATGCAATATAATTTATACTCGCCTCCCCTGTTGATCTTTTGACAAATGAAACATGAACATTACTTTATTGATAGCTATATTGATTGTAACTCCAGAAAATTAAGCAAATGACCCTTGATGATTGCTTCAGATATACAATAATTTGCGAAGCTTGCATAATTGTCATTTGTATCTAATCTGGTGGTGTAGTCATTTACACCTCTTCTTGAAAACAATTCAAGGATGTTTGTGTAGCTTTCTCATCTTTGCCACCATAGAAGCATGAAATACTGTTTAACTGTCCAATATAGCAAAATCCTGGAGATGATTTTCCGAATCTCTCTCTGTGAAACCTTTTCTATCAAGCTGGCTGTATCTCTATATCATACCATTTACCTGTCACATCGGATGTGATTTCGCCCCCAGAAATAGGGAAGGGATAGTAACTACAGCAAGAGTTGAGACAAACGACAAATGTTTTGGACAATATGAGAATAACAAACCTAATTTGCAACTGGATGAGCAATATATCGACTGACGAAAGTGAAGGCAGTTGCTCCCAAATTACATTGGGAATATCATAATCTATTAATCTTTCAGTTGGCTCTGGGATGAAGTGGAACAAATATTATCAAATCATTGTGGTTCTGAGTCTGGCAGCTAGTAGGCTTTGATTCTTTACTCTTGTGTAAACTATCAAACATTCATCAGCCGTAGACATAGGCTTAGTATCTTACTCGAGGATGGACTGATTTTGCTAACTTATAGTTGGACATATCAAGAAATGGTCTTGCACCATACTTTGGATTTCTTTCTCATAGGATATAGATGGACACAATGATAAGGAAATATGACTCAAATTCATAAAAGTAACCTCGGAATTATCAATTCTGACTAAATAGTAGGATCCAAACATTTCTAATATGCACACAAGATTATCTCTAACTGTTATAATGAAGTCTATTTTTATTTTTACCTTTGGGTTTTACTTCTAGCAGATTCAGAATATATTCATACCCTTTTTGTGGAGGCAATTGAATAGGACAAATTGAGAAAAGATTATGAGAATACAAAAAATGCTATTTGGCTCCCTCTAACGAGAGGGCTCCCTATTACGTGGATTTTTTTTTTAGCCAGCCTCTCTCGAAAATATAGGTAGGTTGGTCAGGAGAGAGAGAATTAAAATTAATTATTAAAAACTAACAAGTTAATTTGAAATGAAAAGTTCATTTTAAAAAAGTGGCTAACAAAAATACCATGTATTAGCTTTTTAAATTAAAATTTTAAATTAACCTTTCAAATTTGCTTTTTAAATTAACTTTTCATTCAAATGAACTTTTCTAATTAACCTTTCAAATTAACTTTCTAAATTAACTTTTCATTTCAAATTAACTTTTTAATTAGGGAGTTGGCAGCTCCGCTCCCTCTTGTTAAAGGGAGCCAAATAGCAAATTTTTATGAGAATATGGGCTTTGATTTCATATATAACAACATCAGAAGATAACTGTTTGCTTTGACTCAATTAACTTTTTCATGGTTGTTCAGTGGTCATTGCCGAATTATTTGATTCTTCAGGTATGTTATATTGTCTCAGCCATTCATCATGTGATATAGTTTGTTAAAAGATACACAACAAAGATGGGTATCTATTAATATAAAAACTGACTTATATTTATCATTATGCCAATGATTTGTTCCTCGACCACTTAAAATGATGGAATGTGTGCTATCGGATCAGTTTTCATGAATCATATTCCATATTAATTGTAGAAGGTTCACAGTGCTAACAACAAATATTATTTGTTAATAATTATGATCTTGCATTATGTTTTCTGAAGAGATACATATACTAGTGAATTGTTATCGAGATTGATGTTCTTATGTCTTTGTAAAAGTTGTGACTGTTGAATTCACATTGACTTAGAAAATTTGATGCAGGTGGCCTGTAGAGACTATCCTCACTCCAGGCATTTGTGTGCCAAATACCCCTTCAAGAAGACACCACATGAGAGTTATTGCCTTCAGGTACTTTTCTATTTCTTGTATTTCAAGAAGAGCACCATTAAATATGAGATTCTTTTAAAAATCGATTAGATGCAAAGCTGTTGGAAAACATGTAAAATGTAGTCATGACAGTAAAAAAAGAAAGGAGAAAAAAGTTCTCTTTTCCCCCTCTCCCCCTTGCAACAAGGATATCAACAGGCATGGTGCGCAACCCCTTACCGTTCCTTTTGTGGCTTACATCTAAAGCAGAGACTTCCGCTCTCCTCTTTCCTCAGAATAATAGAAGATACTAGGAGAAGGGGGAAGGCACTCTCTACTTGTTCAACTAAATTTTTCTTTGCTTTGTGAAAGGTGTTTATTTGTTAAATCCTTGAAGATTGTCTTCTAGTCATTTCCTAAACTGGGTGTGGCTCGTTGTTGCATTCTTTAAGAGCTATCATCAAAACAATTACATGACTCAATGAGGATAAAATTAATATATCAAGTTTTGGGGTGCGTATGGATAGTTTTCAAATCCATGAATTCAAAGTTTCAAGATATTTATCCAAACGGCTGACTCTCAGGATTAACATCTAGAGTATCATTCTCAAAATCAACCAATATCATAAAATTATTGTGATTTACCTATCCAAATATATCCTTAATCTAATAACTGCATTTAGTATCTCATGTTAGAGAGCAATGTAGATGCAGATGCATCCATCTGCCTCCTGGCCTTAGAATTTTGTTTGTGGTGGCACTTTTAAAGAAAGCTAATTTGCATTTAAAGACCTACCTACAATTTTCACATACTTGCAGGTTGCCACCCGTACTAATTTTATTATCAAATACGTACTAATTTTATTATCAAATAATTACCATGAACTTTTGTTTTTGCAATTAGCTACCCTCCATTAAGCTTCATTCACATTTGACTGTCACGTACAAACCATTTGCCTACTTTAGGACAATTTTGCCCCTAAACCAAAAAAGAAGCATCCCCATCCTTTCTTCCTCCTTTTCCTCTTGATGCAAAAAATGCTCAAGGTATCTAGTTTTACTAAAAGCAGAACCCAGTAGCAACCTGTAAGATAGTGGAAGTTGAAAGTACTTAAATGCAAATTATCCTTAAAGGAACCAATTTGCACATTGTCAAAAAAGAGTTCAAACTTTCACTTGGAAATGAATTTGAAAATTAATGGAAATTGTTTGAAAATATTGCAAAGAACAGAATTTTTTCGGAGGGCGGAGAATTTGGGGAAATTAGTTGTAGGGACAATTTTTTACCAAACTTTTCTATACAGAGAGAAGTCGCCAGTCGGTCTGGTGCATATTTTGTGAGTTTTGAATTATTTTAAATTTTTTGCGTACATGTCTTTTATACTTTCATAATTTGCATGTCTTTTTTAATTTGACCACAACGATACAAGCTCACATCTTTCCGTGCGGATCTCGGATCGCGACGAGACCTATGTCATTTTGTCACAGTGTCGAACTACCCTTATGATGGTATTTTGAGTGAGTTCTGCGGCATTTTTTCGGAGTGTTATCCGTTGAAAATTGTTGCTGGAAAAGTGTCGCACAACTCGTTGAAAATATCCTCACATGGATAGTTCGACGTTGTAGATTTATCGGTGTAGGTCTCGTCGTGATCTGAGATCCGCACGGAAAGATGTGAGTCTGTATCATTGTCGTCAAATTGAAAATATACTTGTATGCAAATTATGAAAATAGTAAGACTTATATGCAAAAAAAATTTAAAAAAATTGTATCCAAAGAATACGCCATACACCATACAGTCTGGCGGTTTAATTTTTTTTTCCACACAAGTCTTTTATATTTTCATGATATGTATACAAGTCTATTTCCAATTTGATTGTACTGATACATACTCACATCTTTCCGTGCGGACCTTGGATCGCGAGAGACCTACGTCATTGGATCTGCAACGTCGAACTACTCATGTGAGGTTATTTTTAGCTAGTTCTACGACACTATTCTGGCCCGCGGGCCCCACGGGTGACGCTCTAGAAAAGTGATGTAAAATTCGTTGAAAAATTCTCACAGGAGTAGTTTACACTGCGAATCCAAGACATAGGTCTAATCGCGATCCGAGATGCGTGCGGAAAGATGTGAACCCGTATTGCAGTCAAACTGAAAATAAACTTGTATGCAAATCATAAAAATATAAAAGATTTATATGCAAAATTTTCAAAAAAAGAAAATCATAACTGACAAAATGTGCTAGACCAACTTCTGGCACATTTTGTGCAGTTGGAAATGCGCCAGAGTGACTGACGACTTCTCTCTATATATAGGTAATTTTGCTAAAAAATTCTCGCTATAGCTAATTTTCTCCAAATTCTTCTCTCTGGAAAATTTTCTGTGCAAAGAACTTGCCTTCACTCGGAGGTGAAATCTACAGTTGGTATGGATTTTGGATATTTTCTCTAGCATTCCCTTTCTCTTTAATATTCTGAAATCCACATGCTTCCACTAGAGAATGATCAATTCCTTTGTTAGATTGCTGAGTTCTACTAGTGTACTGTTCCTTTTTATTTCCAATAATGATTTTGTTCTTGCTATCTCCAATATGGTTAGAAAATAGTAATCATTCCTCAACATGTCAATGGTGCAGTGCTATTGTTATGTTTGTGACATAGTGGCTCCTTGCTCATATTGGAAGCGAAGTGACGATACACATTCACATTGTCATGCGACTGATGAGGAGCTGATGTGGAAGATGATGAGGGAGCTTGATTCTACCCGCCACAAGGAAATTACAGGAGGTTTTGACGGATTTAGAGCTTAGGTGTGGTTAGTATTGTAAATAGAAAGCTGAGTCCTGCAAGTAGAAAATTATCATCCATTGGCTGTTCTTAGTTTGACCGACACATATTTGGTATATTTACCTAGTGTACTGGTTAAAGATCATGGTGTTGAGCTCTTCTTCATAAAGAGCCACTATGTTGTTTAAGCGCTTATGAAATTACGGAGTGGTTCACAAACTTCCAGGACACAAGTCTAGGTGGCAAATCCCGATTGGAGAGCAAGGGGACATGTAATGCTCTACTCAGTCCATGACTAGCAACTGTTGGCACAAGTCGCTGTGACAGCCACTAGTCAGACTGTTTGCTGGACGTTCAGGGGATCGATTGTAAATAGAAGGCACATCTTTGTATATCTGTATGTGGAATGGTTTCGGCAATAGTATCAGAAATTGTGGCAGTTTAAAACTGCTTGTCGCCCTTCCGCCTGCAGCTAAAATAAACTGCAGTAAATCTTGATGAATTTAATGTCTGAGGCGTGGTTTCCTTGGTTATCATGTTGCAAGTTTCAGCCTTTATCATGTGCTACGCAACAATGTCCTGTGAATAGGAAAATTCTCGACACTAATGGCTTTCAGTGTTGTTACAGGTTCAATTTACACGCTTTTTTTTTTCACTCTTGAACATAATTAAGTCTTCATAACTGAGTCACATACAATTGCTCTGTATATATATGTGATGATGACTGCTATGAAATTGATCCTATAGACCTCTAAAGAAAGTCATCCATACTGACGAAGTAGTCCTGGTTTCTGAGGAGGGACGTGTGATTGATTGATTATGTTTTGTTAATTTTTGGGGCTAATTTGAGTTTAGATCCTGGATTTTATACTAGTTTAGAGTTTAAGTCTTTAAGTCTTGACTTGTCCAATTAAAAAGTTTAGATTTTGGATTTTCATTATTTATTTTATTTTTTCTATTATACCTTTTCTCTCATGTTTAACAACAAACTTTTTATATACACCAAGGAGGGTATAATGAAAAAAAAATGAAAAATAAAATAAAATTTAGGCTCTAAAATTTTCAATTGGACATGTAAGGGCTTAAAGTGTTTAAACTCTAAGCTGGTATAAAATCCAAGGTCAAAACTCTAATTAGCCCCATAGTTTTTTTTAGCATATACTTCATCAATTATAATGCTAAAAGTTCAATTTCTCTAATTTAGTATGAACTAGGTGTCTTCGAGGGATTTTCCGCATCGCAGACATTTGTGTGCAAACTTCCCCTTCAAAACCAAATTATTGTAGCAAGCCTATCGCTACGTTTAGTCACCTAAAATGTATTAACTAGATTTTTCCAATTTATTGTCTTTGTTGTTTTATTTCGGGCTAATTAGCTTTTAGACCCTGGACAACTTACAGTTTAAGTTATGGCATGTCTAATTGGAAAGTTTGTTCCTGATTTTTATTTCAGAAATTTTTATTGAAAGGGATAAATTTTGAAGAAATTGCGGCTGAAAGAAAAACTTTGGAGATTTTGCAGATAGGGGGATGACTCGTCAAGTCAGTTGGC
The DNA here is from genome assembly GCA_036927795.1 of Iris macrosiphon. Lineage (NCBI taxonomy): Eukaryota > Viridiplantae > Streptophyta > Magnoliopsida > Asparagales > Iridaceae > Iris > Iris macrosiphon. Next base: position 9,676 of record JAYESA010000438.1, on the reverse strand, counting down.
GAGTTCAAGATTATGTTGCACAACTCGCCATCTTAGTCGACGGTCTCATACAACTCGCCAATCAAATTGTCGGTCTACACTAAGAACTCGTCATTTGTAATGGCGATCTACACTGCCAACTCTGCTCCTCTCTCCACGTGCCTTCCTCTATACCACCCTTTCTAAAAGAGGAGTGTCCCAACTACTAATGATGCTCTTAGAGGAAGGCACGTGGAGAGAGGACCAGAGTTGGCAGTGTAGACTGTCATTGCAAATGACAAGTTTTTAGTGTAGACCGTCAATTTGATTGGCAAGTCCCTCGGGACCGCCATTGCAAATGGCGAGTTCTTCACCCACCAACTGCCAAAATCATAAGACCGTCAACTAAGATGGCGAGTTGTGCAACGTAACCTTGAACTCGCCAATTGACTTGGTGAGTCATCCTCTTATCAGCTAAATCCCCAAAGTTTTTCTTTCAGCCTCAATTTCATCAAAATTTATCTCTTTCAATGAAAATTTATGTTTTTATTTTTTGCTTTGCCCTTTTTTTTTTTTTTTTTTCCATTATACCTTAAACATGACTACTAGGACAAAACCAACACTTTGAAAATAAGTATAAAATGAAGGAAAAAATAATCCAGTGTCCAAACTTTCCATCTGGACATATGAGGATTTAAAATCTAAGCTGATAAAATCCAGGGTCTAAACGCTGATTAGCCTTTTTATTTCACTAGGTTCCGTGACTATTAGCTATATATATGTATACAACAAATTCTTGTTCCATATATCTACTTGAGGTTAAAATTAAATATTTGCCCTTGTTAAACATAAAACTTAAACATCCGATTATGTATCTTAACCTATGAACTTCTTCTGAGAAAATGTCGTCTCCAAGAAAATACTTAGGTTCTTGCGACTTCTTCAAAAGAGGATGCCTATAATCATATTTCGGATTTGTTGGAGAATATAAGGGTAAAATTTCTGGCGAGAAGATGAAAGTAGAGAAGCTAAATTGATCCTTTTATATAGTCAACAAAAGGCACATCAAATCAAAGTAAATCAAAGAAAAGAAGTATCCAAATTTCTTTATTATACATCGCATTATTATTTTGCACATTAGTACATCCAAAAAAGATGTGGAAAAATTATTGGATACAATTTAATCTGGTATTTGAGAAGACAAAATTGAAAAATGATAACAGTAGCAGCAGCTACAGCAACAGAGTTGCATGTGGAGTTGAGAATATAAAGGTGCATGCTATATTTCTCCAATTTAACATGGAAAACATTGACTTGCAACATAGATGTTATAACATTGTTACCTCTCCTTTGTCGCCTTCAATGTGAGTAGTACCACATTGATGGTAGAAGAAAGTACCGACAACAGGAAAGCAAAAGAGAATGGGAATCTAGAAACTGAAGATCCAAACCAACAGCCACCCACACAAACACAAGCATAGCATCACCGGAGGGCAACTTCGTTTACAACATTACTCATTTACTTGCAAGTAACATGATGCTACAATTTTAGTTATAGCCTTCATTTCATCCAAACTGATTCATCACTGAATTGGACCTGCTAACAACAAGTTTAAGAAACCAATGCACCAAGGATTAGACCCATAATAGTGAGTCGTGCATAGAAGGCAAATCAATTTAGCAAGCAACTTAAACAAACATCTTCTAAATCATATGTAAATCCTTGAGGAGGATAATTCAGATGGGCAGTTTCCTGAAGTAGACCCAGTTATTGACAAACTGGTATGTTTTTCATCAAACCATCAAATACAAGTTTGAACAAATGATGGCCAGATCAACTAGTGGAAGAGCTGGGATTCAAAGAACATTTTTATCCAAGTGCTTCAGAATAAAGTTTAAATGGCACCCTACACAGCTCCGAAAAACTAGAGCTGCTTCCGGGTATAATTAATGGACGGGCTTGGCCCCAACAATAACAGGGACAGCCCCTCTAGTCTCCTTGACATAGGAGACGTAGTCATTGAAGTGCATAGTGTAGAGGGTGCTCTGGTAGCGTGTGATGTGGAGTCTCTTGCGGAGTGTCTCGGTGATGAAACCATTGTATCCAGCTTTCTTCATCAGGGAGTCAATAGCCTCTACATGTGTCCAACCTATTTCAGGAAGACAAGCAAGTAGATTAGGTTCACCTTCATAATAGTATATAATTAATCAGCTATATTTGCTGAACAGAAAATAAAAATGTACATATTGCCACGTCCTAACATGTAAGAAAGGCCCAGATGACCTAATCAACTAGAAAATTACTGGTTTCAAAACGATAATCAATGAACTTCATGACCGCACCACGACCCAAAAGACCGACACCAGAACAACAGTCCATTTACACAGAAGTATGATGCCACCATGTGTAAATAAATACCTGATTCATCCATACAGGTTGGCACAAGCACTATATCAGCACAGAACCCAGAATGCTTATCAAGTATTGCTTCAGTATAAGATGAAGCATCAGATGATAGATAATCAAAACAAGATATTTGCACACTTTTAGTGTCATTAGTTCCCCTTAGTTGGAAACAGATAATAATAAAAACTGCAAAGAACATCTTGGTTACAAATTTGATAGTTTCAACATCATAAAGACTTCATTCTTCTACTACAGGGTTGTTCCTACGCTCAAAATGAACTAACAAGCATATATACTTCATAATAACTAATAACACATAAACTTAGTAGCTATAGCCTTGTCAGATACATGTCGACTATGGGGAACAATCTGGTACTTACCAGTACCAGGGGAATACTTGTTAATTACATTTCCCAAAATTTAGAAAACAGATCCTTGTGGAGGGGTAAAAATATGTCATAATCATTATAATTTAGTAAAGTAAAAAAAGAAAAGAAAAAAGACGAACAACATTTGAGTGATGAAGCTCAAGATTTGTAATGATTTCTGGATTCTTTTGAGTCATATTTTGTCATCATTATTCTTAATATTACGACTGTTAATTAATTCAGATAAGTGACAAATTCATACTATACTAAATAGTACTCTATTGAGCGATACAAGATAAAGCAAAATAAAGGAATACTAAGAACTATACGCAAAAAAATTGCACCTTCATGAGCAGCCACCTCTGGCAAATAAGTTGCACTTCGTCTTGTGTTGTAATCTGGGTCAGTAAATTCAATAATTAAGCCATGCTTTCCCACCTGCAAAAAAATCAGGAGATGTATGTGGCTAAAGCTCAAGTACATAACAGAGATGAGATAAGTAATACTCTGGCAATCAGTAAATTATACCGAGAAAAGATATCTACAAGCCTTGATTAATTTTATATCTTAGTGTGAAAGTAGAAAACATAGCACTATAATATCATAAAAGCAAAATTTCTTTGTATTCATTAGTGTCGATATAAACAGATCAGAACAATCCATTTATCTATCTATCGAGCAAGCACCCTTGGAAATTTATTATGCCCATTGGTTACATCAGAACAGACTTTCATAACTAGAAGTCTAGAATGAGTATTCACATCTCACATCAATACAGTTCGTGGATTCAAAACCCTTTGCCTCAATTTGTGACCAAGTTACGTCTGTCAATAAGGTGATTTTCAGAATCAAAGTCATTTGTAAAGCAATTTCTTACGTAGAAAATTATTTAAAAGGATTGACTGAGTGCATTGCATACAATAGTCATTTATGTTCTGTCAAAGTGAATACAAATAACCATACAATGACAGTATACTAAAATTGTGTGTACTAACATGTCATTAGTGTTAAATAACCAAACTCCAATAATTATAAGTTCTAATGATTTACATAGAGTAGAAAATGAAGTAGTGTATCCTTTGGATTCTGATATTTACATATTATTCTTTCAAATTCGATAAAGATCAAATCTTGCATAAATTCAAAAATGATAATCTGAACGTGTCATATTTTAAATAGACTGATACAAAATATCCATATTTGTCAAAATATGGATACCGAAGTGGATTCAGATCAGTTTATTGTACTTTACATCACTAATATGGTGAAAGAAAGGAGATTCTTCCGAACCTCCCAATCAAGATAGTTGAGAGCAGTTTCATATTCAGTTAGAATAGAAACTGTGCATTCCAGATGCGGTAACTCTTTAGCTTGTATTGGGGGGAAACGTCGGTCCCTCAGAGCACTGCAAGAAACAAGAAATCTATCAGCTGATGAATCTACAAAGAATATCATGCATAACTCCAACAAAGGGAACTTTGTACAAGCACATATCAGAGGTCATTGGTACAATTAAATTTTGATTAGTTGAAACTGCAATAATTGTATTCATAGAAATAATACTGATTGAGTCAACCAGCCAGCTTCAGAAATTATTGTGCAGCAACTGATATTATCATAAAAAAACGTATAGTTGAATAAATAACTATATTCAGAATTCAGAATAGTCAAGGGCCAACATATAGGATATTTTATTTTATTTTTTGTAACCCAGGGGCACGATTGTAGCTGACCGGGCTACCTGGGGAGAATGCAAGTATATAGGATTTAGAATCTTAGTATATCTAGATGTTTCTGGTGAGATATGCTATACTTAGCATTAGTATGTAGGTTCGCAGAATCAATATAGGTATCAATATTGGTATCGGTTTCGAAACCTTCTTATGAGTATCAATGTTGGTGGGTTCAGTAATTTCGACAGTTTTGAATCGGAGTTTCGGAGTTCTTCGTTCGGGGAGCCAAAAAGAATGATAAGTTATTTAAAAAAGTAGAAAAATATTTGATACATTTAGGTATAATTTTATGTATTACTTGTTTCTCGTTAGTTTTGAATGGAGTATGGAATAATATTCAAGATTATTGAATAAATTGAATTTACCTGCAATAGATATTATTGTTCATTTTACTCGCTTTTTTTAGAGAAAGTACCCCCAAAATATACAGTTTCGAATGGATATAATATTAAGATGTATTGAACATTATCAATTAATAGTATCTAACTTTGACAAACGGTAATGGCTACAATGTGTCGGTAAAATTTTTTTATCGGCATATTATACCATGCTCATCTTCGACATGATCGGATAATTGTGTCGACATTTTTCTCTCCATATTTCTCTTTCTTTTTTAATTTTCCTACTAAATTGACCGGGAATGAGAGCAAAGTTTTTTGCATAGGCCGGTATATGTACCAGTGAGTATCGGATTGGACACACCAAAAAACGATACGATACGGCCGTCAACACGTATTGGTCGAAACTGCGAACCTTGATTAGTATTTGAAAGCGGAGCAAAAAAGCTAAAATTTGGAATGAGTCATTATGTTATGAATCCCTTCCTATGCATATCATTTCTCGCAGTTTCTGGGGAATTAGTGGTATTGACTCCATTGGTATCGGTAGTTTTGACGGAATAGCTATAGGTCGATACAAACCTTGTTTTTAAACAACAATAGACAATTTTATATATATATATATATATATATATATATATATATATATATATATATATATATAATGAGGCTTCAAAACAGCTCAAAAGTGAGCCGTCTAAGCCGTATATATATCATCAATTAATTATTTTTCAAAAATTAATATTACGTAAAAAATTTATTGAAAAATTTAAATTTGTTATAAATAACACTATAAGGATTCAAACTCAGCCAACAAGGGAGAATACCTCACACCTTAACCACATGAGTTAGAAGAGATGTTTGTTTATAATTAGATAATATTACGTAGCTAACCGTTTTTAAGACTCTTTATGAAAAGTAGAAATATATCCATAACTAATTATAATTAAAATATAATCAAATACATAACAAATTCTAATTAAAATATATATAATAAATCTTAATTTAAATATTTAAACAATTTTATATTAATATCAGAAGAAAATTTTTATTTTACGTGCAACGCACATGAATTTACTAGTATATATATATATATATATATATATATATAAGAAAGTTTCATTTGGCAAACGGCCGATTTAACTGGTTGTGTGCAATGTGAATCTCTCTCTCTCTCTCTCTCTCTCTCTCTCTCTCTATATATATATATATATATATATATATATATATATATATATAGAGAGAGAGAGAGAGAGAGAGAGAGAGATTCACATTGCACACAACCAGTTAAATCGGCCGATTGCCAAATGAAACTTGGAAACCCTTAGGAGTAAGAAAAGAATCATTATGGACAAACAGATGCCATGCCACACAGGAAGAGAGAAGCAAATGAGACGCAATACAAAACATGATTCAGCAGCTTAACCTCAGATGAGATGTACATTCCAGAATATGCAGACAGAGACAAAGTGTAATGGCTCAGGTGGTCAATGCATTCAGGTACAAGGTCTTGCATTCAAATCTCTCAGGCAAGAAAAATAGGGATTTCCAATCAAAAGTATGTTGGGGAGCATTAGTTGAGGCTTATCAAGCAACGGCATTGGTTCCACATGCATGGAGGCTATGAACAACTTTTGTTATCAGGATATTCAGTATGAAGATGAACAATAAAGCCACCACATATGGTGTGTTCTTTTGCTCACCCTTAGCCCCCTTTGTAGGGTGCTTCCTTCTCCCCTCTGGCGAACTTCTCAGGTGTCTCCCTCAGCATGTGTGGTCTTCTTCCCCCTTAATTGTAAGACTAAGGGCTATGTTTAAAAAACCAAGACTTGAAAGAAAGATCTTACGCCTCTTATATGATCATAACAGATGTATTAATATGCAGTTTCAGAATAAATATATATATATATATTTATATTCAGAAATGATCCATAAAAGACTAGAAAATCTAGCATTCCTCAATATCTACCGACTCGATGAGGAGAAAATAATTTTATTATTTAGACAAAAATAACACAACTGTTTTACATAAATGTTATACCTCATTCTAATTAAGAACATAACTTTTGAAACTAAAAGTTAGATTAGAAATTCCAAGCTACAGGACAACTGATACTAGGACGAGATATGTGCAAGGTATCCAATACACCTATGATCAGGCCAATATTCTAATTTGTTACTTCACCAGCATTAGGCTTAAAGGAAACTTTGAATATGAAAAACAGACAAGAAAGAAAATGATTTGTTTGCGGAAAAGCGTACTTTCCTAACATAATAAAAAAAATAAAGGCCAAGAGATCAAGTACTACAGAAGAAGAGACTACATATATCAAGAAATTAGCAATCAAATACAGAAACCTTTGTTGTTAGTTTCAAGTGAGATCAACCTTCCTGACAAATATTGTGGTTGATAACTTTAATAATAGAATAATTCAATAAAATAAAAGAAGAGGAAGGATGGAAGCAACGGATAAAGAAACAGAGGCACACATCTCACCAATACCATGTAAACAAACTACGTATGTAGTCTACTGTTATATATCAGATTAAATCTCCCTAACTCCAAATGCTTCCCATCATATACGATTACAATCCTCCACAAAATCATTCATATTTTTCAATCTATAATAATTAAGGAACCATCGTTGAGGCATTGATATCAATAACCAAAGCCATAAATGATGGAGCTCCACCTATTGGTTGATTAGAACCTGAGGCATACCTCGTCTTTCAATTTTCAACTACATCATAGGTTAATATAAAAGGGTATTGAGAATTGTGAAATACTTTTGTCAACCATATAAGCCAAAGTCTTAAACAAAGAACACCTATAAAAGCAAAATGTTGGTCTTTAGTATGACTATATTAAAACAAATCGGTATATGTTTCAAACACAGGCTAAAACAGTACTATAATTGTATACCTTGTCAGTGCATAATCTCTAAATCCATTGATCAGGTAACGAGCTTCTAGAGTTCCAATACATCCCCGCAGACGCGGCTCCGTACCATTGACGGCTTTCTTCCAAGTAACAAACAATGGGCTGCAAAAGTCATATTTTGGCAACCAAATAAACACAATAGTTTGAACATAAATCATAACAAAGTGATTACAGATATTACTGGCTCACCATGACACATCCAGAACCAAATTAGGGTCCAAATCGATTATAACCTAAGAAGCACAGACACTCCAAAAATCCAGCACTTATTTGACAAGACAGACATTTCAAGATATAGTCGGGCACACCAAAATATGTGCCGTGTGTCCGTACTGCATCTATTTGCGTCCATGCAACATGGATTATAACAAAAAGCAATTTTTTTTTACTCTAGCCAAACCAAGTTACTAAATTTCAGTATATATAACATTCCTCAGCGCTCTCCTTCCTAAATATGGCATCGGAATCGCCAAAGCAACAAACTTTCAACTAAAACCTTCAAAATTGAAGCAATTGCACACAATGCAACGCTCCTTACCAAAGTATGTGCATGCAACATGGATTATAACAGAAAGCCTCTTCTTTGACTCTAGCCAATCCAAGTTACCAAATATATAGTACTGGAATCGCCAAAGTTGCAAACTTTCAACTAGAACCTTCAAAATTGGAACAATCGCAACACAATGCAACAGTTCCAACCATCCCACAATAGAAAATGAAACGAAAATCAAATTAAATCTTAAAAAAATGGCGGATCCTTACTGCTGCCCTTCCTCGAAGGCGGGGAGAGGCGCCTGGTCGCCGTTGTAGTGGCAGACGAGGGTGTCGAAGCAGAAGACCGCCATTTCCCGGTTCGCCGACACCATCTCTTGCCTTATCGGGTGCGGGCGGGGGTGTTCGGGGTCCTTGCCGGAGCGGATCGGGTTCCGGGGTTAGGATCCGTATTTATAGGGTTTCCGACAAGAACTGGGAGATGGAGTGTTGAAGAAGGAGAAGTGAAGAAGGAAGGAAGTCGACGCTGACGAAAGGGGAAAGGAAGAGTTTGCTTTCTTCTTACGAGGACACGGATTGGGACACGATCGGTAAAATAGATGGATTTCTTGCAGTCATTTCCTAAACTGCCCTTGGTTGCGTCATCGATGGGTAATAACATTAATACCCTTAATAGAGACGTCGTCATGAACCGGTTGGAGCGTGGGCTGCTAAATTTAAGCGGGTCGGTCAGACCCTTCGAGTAGTCCAAGGTTGGATTGACGGCTAAATTATCCTAACTTGACGTTTTTAAGTACAACTTTTAACTGTTCATTTGGCATCACAATTTATAATTTTTTTGTTTTAAATAGTTAAGTTTAAAGCACATCGAGATAATTTTAAAAATATATCATGTAGTACACTAGCAAATTTTAAATATTTATATTGTTAGGTATTCTTTTAAAAATATTTTTCTTTTGAAGTGATTCTAATATGATTTAAATTTGACAGAGATTTGAGGGTGGTTTAGTAAATAGATCAGATAAAAGAATAATACTAGCACTCACTCACATGACCATTTTTTTACGTTATTATTGAAAAATGGAACATTTAGTTTAACAATAGGCACTAATAAAGGAGTACCCTCACCTTAATCATTGACAACTTTAATTTTAAAAGGAAAAATCAACCAAAGATGGATGGAACTGTGGTTCTTAGCAGCAATTAAGTAAATCCGAATAGAGGAAATCACGAGGGAATCCAATAGACCTTGAATAGTGAGGGGGCCAAGATACATTATGTATTTCAAGCCATAAGATAGTCAGGGCCGTCCAGAGGATTATGTTATCTTAGTCAAAACTAATTTTATTGTCCTTTATTTCTATTTAAAATATATAGATTTATACTGAAAAGATATAGGTTTAAGTTGGAATCGGTTCTAAGAAAACCAAATAACTAAG